>CM021104.1:39113677-39480222 GCA_007115665.2 Sequoiadendron giganteum | reverse complement strand
GGTCTTTTGTTGAATTCTAGATCCGATTTATGCAAATGAGAAGCATAGAGATATTATATTTTGAGTTGAGGTCTTGGGTTCTGAGTTAAGCTAGTTTATTTTGTTAATTGTATGGTTCCAAGCATTTGTGAATCAAATATGCTAGTCTCTTGTTTCCATTTTCTCTCCATCTTTACACTTTATGTGAATTATTAATGATAATACGATCAAAGATCATTTCATTTGTTTTCATTGTGTTTTGCAGTGAGATATGTTTTAGTTATGGATTTGGTTTAATGAACCATTTAGAATACCTTAATTAAAACATGAATTCACATGGATGTTTAGTGGATCTTGTAAGTAGTCGTGCGTCATAAGTATTAATATGTGAATTGTAATACAATTTCACTAAGATCATGGATGTCTTCTATTAAAGTCACCTTACAATTCAATCTACTTTGTTTTGACTGCTTGTCCTGAAATAAAATACTAGTCTAAAGGTGTCGAGTGCATTTCTTTAGGTTCTACTCTTTAATTTGAGAACTTATTCATAAATACATTCTTAATTTATTTTCTTCTTCTTCTTTTTTAGCAAAAGGCATGAAAATTATATATATATTATAAAAATGGATTTTTACATATTTTTGGAGAGTCCTAGTTTAGAAAACATATGAAAAGTATGCTGACAATTCAAAATTCAACTTTTAATATCCATAAATTCTAATTTGACAAGCACCCATATGATTTTCTTTTGTCATTATTTAGTGTTGTATGGTATTCTCGACTTTAAGTGCTTGATTCTTCTAAGGAATTTCCAATTTCTTGAAGGATTTCATCTATTTATCCTCTAATGGGAATACATCTACTTTTTATGCAATATGTGGTATAATTTGATAGTAGGGTTATAATATATACATAGTGGGATCACCCTCACAGGTTTTGTAGAGCCCGAAGTGCAGGAGAAGAAACATCAAAGCTTCATCTCGTTCATTGGCCAATTATCTCTCAAGTATTTGAGAATTGAGTTTGGCAAGCTCATAAGTACTTGGAGAGATCTAATTAGTTCTTTAAAAAAACCAACAAATTGGCGACTCTACTAGGGAGAACTTGAGAAAATTTTGATAAAGGATCATCTAGCCTTAAGAGTCATTGAAGTGTCAAAAAAAATTGTAACCAGAGATTTGAAAATTGTGGAATCTTATTTTCCCATCTAAGTCACCAACAAAATTGGCGAATCTGTTGGGGAAAATTTTGAATCTCTAGTTGTAGACTGTTTTATCACAGAGCCAACAATTTGGTGAATTTGAACATCTAGTTCAAATATTGAGAAGTTTTGAGACCTGGAAGTGATTTTGTTGTAGTAGATTTTAAAGAATTTATGTCTGACTTTTCTTTTGGAGAAGACCTAGAATGAAATTCATCTTTGAAAGAGCTTCATATTGCTAGAAGTTTAGTTCTTTGTGTAGAGAGGTGGCAACTCTATCTAAGAACCTGCTGAAGATGTGAAGAAATTTTCAGATCTACAAAGATTTCTAATTAGGAAGAATAATTTGCAGTAGTTGTAACATATCTAGGTATTTCTCATTTTCTGGTTTTCAAGAAAGATAAATACGTTTTCAAGAAAGATAAATATGTATATGAAAACCACATTTGAAGTTCTAGAAAATTTTGGTCCCCTTATTTAGTGAAATTGAGCACTGCAATCAAGGGATGTTGAGTATTGAGTAATTTTTATAGGGAATCAAATTCATTTGCAAATATGTATTTTTGTCTAGTTCTCCCTCTACAAGTTTTCATTTCATTCCTAAAGCACAACCATGTCCCCAAAGAAAGGTATCTGCAAGTGAAAGATATGATGCTCTGGATTTCAGTAAAATCTAGGGTTACCCACATTTTGTCCCAAGAAGAATTAATGAATATTTTCCTAAGTTTAGAGGAGATTTTGAAGAATCAACACTAAGACATGTACAAGTTTTTCTTGATGTGATGGAAGATTGTCAACTTGAAGATGAGGATGCTATCATGAATTTTTTTGTAAGAACTTTAGAAGATATTGTTGAATGTTGGTTTTATTGTTTTCCAATGCATTCCATAGATTCATGGAATAATCTCAAAATACATTTCCTTGATTATTTTGAAGAAGAGTCAATAGTGAATGATGAATGCTTGTCTGAAGAAAGAAATCTACATACCCAAGAATAATATAATGAGAAATCTGCAAACAATGTTGAGTCCATATCACATATTGATGCATTTTGTGATATGAAAATATTTGAAGATGAATCCCCTTATGACTTTCATGATAGATTCATGAAATTTTTGCATGATATACTAGGACCAGAAAGACCTGATGACTCATTTTTCATTGATCTATTTTGTGAGAATTGTGAGCCAAGTTTCAGTACTATACTAGCTCACTTGAAGTCCCCTAGCCTTAAATGTTTATATCAATAGATTTTAGTAATTGAGGAAATGATAGATAAATATGGAATTACTCTCCTAACTCAATTATGTGATGGTACTTTTTCAAGACTTAATCACATAGATCTAGATAGTATAGTAGAAGACAAGAATGATGCATTGTTCAGTGATGAGGATGTTGTTTTTGAACAACCTACAAAAGAAATGTACCTAGATGAATATTGTAGCAATCATGGTCACGTTGAGATAAATGAAATATGTGAAGTTTCTTCTATTTGGTCTAAAAATGCAAAAAAAGAAAGTAGATTCTCTGTATCAAAAGAAAGTTGCAATGATGTAGATGATAATGAAAGTATTTTCTCATCTATGGACTTTGAATATACAGTTGAAGATTATGTTGATTTTGAGGTTTCATGTCTTCATGACGAGAACAATGATGTTGTAAATGGAAGTTTGCAGCCAACTAAAAAGAAATCTTGTCTGGGTGATCAAGATGATTACAATTATGGTTGTATCCCTGGTGATTGTGAGTCCTTTCAAGAGAAGGAAGCAGAGTTGATTTCTTCAAGTGAAAATTTCTTCAATAGGGAAAATAATGATAATATTTTTGAAGCCTCACTATTGTATGATGATGGATATGAATTGGGTATTCTTTTTGAAGAATGAGTATGCAATCAATAATATTATGATGCACTTGGTCATACTAATCTTACAAGTATTAAATGTAGCATTGATTCAAGCATTCATGATGAGACAAAGGAGCTTGGTGATTAGAGAAATTCTTTTGAGAATGTCAGTATATCAACCACAAATGACAAGGTATGCAATGAGTTTCAATAAAAGCAATCATTTGTGATAAGTTTCAATGAAGAAACCATTATGTTGGATATTGTGGTTGTGTTGCTGATATGTGGTTTTAATTGATGTCAACACTATTGGAATTAAAGGATTAAAGGTTGTATATGCCGAGGATATTGAGAAAATTGTAATAAATATATTATAGGCAGTTTGTGAAGCTGAGAAGTTCGAAGAGATGGAAATTTATGTACGTTGATGGTCAGAAGGCGCGCATTAAGGGGTTTTTTTCTGAGCCTATCTAGTATGTTGTCTGAAAGTTTCAGAGGTGCGCATCAAGAATTGGGAAAGTTATGAAGTTTTGTGTTCCTATAGCTACTCAATTACTGTAACAGGTGTTTCTGGAAGATGTGATTGCAATTCTAATGAATTGAGTTGTTGCGTACATTCCTAAGATGTTCAATGATGTTTCTATATCATTCTCTACCAATGTGGTATGTCCGCGTTGATTGATGTGTTCGTGATCAAAGACTTTCCCTTGTGTATTCAAAGTTTTCATGTTCTTGGATGACATGATGGTGGTAGAGTGTTGCGGATACTTATGGATTAATCTTGTATTGTTTGGCATGTTCGAGGATATTGATTTAGGTCTCCACTACGTTATGACCGACTTAGGTTTGTGCAAATTGAGATTTATTCATGAATTGGGCCGACAGTTATAATTTATTCTTTATTTGTGGCCGGTAGAGTTTTTGATGTAAATTCATGTAGCGGATATATAAGAATGAATTTTTCTTCAATTTGGAGAGTATGTGAAGTGTGTGAGTGTGTGGTGTGTATGCAAAATGTGAAAATAAAGATCGGATCATTTTAATGCAAAGCAAAGTGTGAAGAAGTGTTTTTGTCCCTAACCGGAACTGTCATCAAGCTTTTGTAGAAGCAAATTTCTCATTTCAACCTCATCAGATGGATTTAATCTGATTGTTTTATGTAAGGCAGTGAGCCTTCCCTTTGAGCAATGAGCTCTAAGAAGTGTGCCTGAATGCATATGCATTCCCTATTCATTTCTTTCATTATACTTCTAGCAGGGTATAATCTTGTGGACTAACATCCACCATGGTTTTTCCCCTAACAGGGTTTACATGTATAAAATCTTGGTGTTCATGTGTCTCTGATATGTTGTTGATTTATGATTTCACTATTAATTATCAGATCTGAGACTAAAGTTTGATTAAGGTTGAATAAGTTTAATTTTTGTAACAACTGATTCACCCCCCCCCCCTCTCAGTTGTCTATCCTTGTTTTGCCAACAATTGGTATCAGAGCTAGTTCCTCTGAAGAATTTTAATAGCTTGAGGTGATCCAAGATGGCATCATACAAGAAGGATAGTCCTAGATTCAATGGTACAAACTAATCTCTGTGGAAAGTTAGAATGGAGTGTCATTTTAAGTGAATAGGTGAGCCTTTATAGAATATTACAAAGAATTCATATATTATTCCTCAGAATGGTCCCTCTACTGCTGATGAGATCAAAGAAACATAAACTAATACTAGGGCTATAGAAGCATTTCTAAGTGCTTTGATAGATTTAGAGATGACAAATTTGATAGGTCTGAAGACTGCACATGAGATCTAGAAAATGTTGGAAACATTGTATGAAGGAGATGCACTAGTGAAAGTTGCAAAGCTACAAAGTCTAAAAGGCAAGTGGGAGAACATGAAGATGAGTGAAGATGAAAACATTTTTTCTTTCACACAAAAGGTAAATGAACTAGTGATGGGCATTAGATGTGCTAGTTGAATGTTGGAAGAAGATGATATTGTGGCTAAAATACTTAGTTTTGTGCCTCCTTCTTACAAAATAAAATATCATGTTATTGAAGAGCTCAGGATAGTAAAAAATTTAACAAGAGACATGCTCATTAGAAAATTTTCTACCTTTGAGTTGAGTGAATTTGGTGAATCTTCTCCTAAGACAGAATCTGCATTCAAAGCTACTATATCTAGAAAAAGGCACAAGAGATATGATCTGGGAGAGAGCTCCAGGAAGAAATTCAAGTATGAAGATGAAATTAAACTGATTGAAGATGAAGAAAGAGAGCTAGAAGAACTGGAAGAACTGATTGTGAAAAGAGAAGCCAAAGGACAAGGTACGTACAAGGGAAATTTTCCTATTAAATGTTTATCTTACAGTAAGATAGGTCATTTTGCATCAAGGTTTTCTGAAAGAGTTTCTAAGTATAAACCTGATAAGAATAGATTTCAAAAGAAATGTTATTTTATTGAAGAAGGTGTTATTGATGATGAATCTGGTAAAGAAACTAGAAATGAAGATGAATGGGTATTCATTGCTATCAAGAAAAATGGTTTGGTGTCCATTGAATCAGATAGTAATCAAAATATTGAGAAAGCTCTTACAGATAGGATTGATGAGAAGGATGAGTGGGTGATTGACAGTGGATTCTCACATCATATGACTGGTGACAAAAGCAAGTTTCTAATCTTGGAAAAATATGATGGCGGTGTTGTAAGATTTGGAGATAATAAGTCTGGTGTGATTTCTGGCAGAGGCGCTATTTCTCTTGGTGGTAAATGTAATACTGGTGATGTCCTATATGTTGGAGGTTTGAAGCAGAATTTTTTGAGTTTTAGATAGATGGTTGAAAAAGGTTACAATATTCAGTTCAATGATGGTAAGTGCAGGATATTATGAAGTTCAGGAAATGTGATTGCTTCAAGTACAAAGACAAGAGGTAATATTTTTCACTTAAATGTTGCTAGTGAAAGTTGTTTGATTGCTCAAGTTGATGTAAGCTGGTTATTTCATAGAAGGTTGTGTCATGTAAATTTTGATAACATTGTCAAAATAAGCTCCACACAAGCAGTCAGAGATCTACCTAAGTTAGTGAAGCCTACTAACACTATATGCAAGGAATTTCAAATGGGAAAGTAGACAAGAATTTCATTTAGGAGAAAACAACATCATTCCAATGGAGTATTTGATTTGGTATATTTTGATCTATGTGGTCCATCCAGAACCAGAAGTCTACAAGGAGAAAGGTGCTTTATGTTGCTTATTGATGATTATTCTAGAATGGTATGGGATGCTTTCTTAAGAGAAAAACATGAGGCATTAGAGAAATTCAAAAGATTCAAATCTTTGGCAAAGAATGAGACAAACTTGAAGATCAAATGTTTGAGATCAGACAGAGGTGGTGAATTCACTACCCAGGAATTCAATTCATTTTGTGAAGAGCATGGAATAAAAAGAAAATTACATGCTCTTCGGACCCCACAACAAAATGAAGTTGTTGAGAGAAAGAACAAAACAATCTTAGACGTTGCCAGAACTATGATGTTGGAAGGTAATGTTCCTCATTTCTATTGGAGAGAAGTTGTAAGCACTTATGTGTATACTATCAACCGGGTGAATGTCAATGGTAATTCTAGTAACACCCCTTTTGAGTTGTGGTTTGGTTATAAGCCTATTGTTAAATATTTCAAAATATTTGGAAGTAGATTTTATATTAAAAGAGATGAAGATATTGGCAAGTTTGATGCTAGAAGTGATGAAGGAATCTTTCTAGGTTACTCTACTAAGAGAAAAGCATATCGGTGTTACCATAAAAGATTGAAGAAAATGGTTGAAAGTGAAAATGTCAGAGTTGATGAAGACACTGTCAGATCATCTAGGTATTATGGATATAATTCATATGACCAAAGAGATAATACTGAGAATGGAAGTAATGCACAGACATAGAATCAAGTTCAAAGTGTTCCGATGGATCAAGAAAATCATGAAGGAGAAGATAGTGGAAATGCAGAAGAAAGAACAAAAGAACCCAAAATTCCAAGGTATGTAAAGCAAAGTCATTTTGAAAGTCAGATCATAGGAGACAAGAACAAAGGTGTGCAGACTAGAAGAAGAATTGTAGAAGAATATTGCCTGATTTCCAAAACTGAGCCTAGTAATGTCAATGAAGCATGTAAAGATGAATATTGGATGGAAGCAATGAAGGAAGAACTGATGCAGATATAGAAAAATGATACTTGGATTCTTGTTCCTAGACCTCAAGACAAAAATGTGATTGGAACCAAATGGGTCTTTCAAAATAAGTTGAATGAGAAAGGTGAAGTAGTTAGAAACAAAGCAAGACTGGTATGTAAAGGATACTCACAGATGGAAGGTATTGATTTTGAAGAAACCTTTGCCCCTGTTGCTAGAATTGAAGTTGTAAGGTTATTTCTTACTTATTCTACTTTCAAGAATTATAAAGTCCATCAAATGGATGTAAAGTTAGCATTCCTAAATGGTGAATTAGAAGAAGTCTATGTTGAAGAAACCAGATGGATTTCAACTGATTGATGAAAAATACATGGTTTTCTGATTGAAGAAAGCACTATATGGAATCAAGCAAGCCCCTAGAGCATGGTATGCTAGATTGGATAAATACTTGTTGAAGCTTGGATTCAATAAAGGTACTGGTGACAATAATTTGTATTTCAAGCTGGATCAAGATAAAGAGTTGATAATTGAAGTCTTTGTTGATGACATTATTTTTGAAGGTGATGATGACTTATGCATGAAGTTTGCTGATGAAATGAAAAGTGAATTTGAAATGTCAATGATAGGAGAACTGAAATCCTTTTTAGGATTGCAAATAACTCAATTACATGATGGAATCTTTATTTCTCTGTCCAATTATGTAAAAGAGTTACTAAAAAAGTTTGGTATGGAGGACTCAAAGCCAGTTGGTAGACCTATGGTAACCATATGCAAGCTAACATAGAATGATGATTCTCCTAAGGCTAATCAAACAAGATATAGGTCAATGATTGGTGGATTTATATATTTAACTCAGACCATACCAGACATTATGAATTTTGTGTGCATGGTTTCTAGATATCAAGTTGATCCAAAGGAATCACATGTGACTGCAATAAAGAGGATTTTTTGATACTTCAAAGGAATAGTTGATTTTGGTCTTCGGTATCCTAAGGATGATGATCTTACTCTGAATGCCTTTACAGATGCAGATTGGGCATGAGATGTGGATGACAGGAAAAGTACATGTGGTGGTGCATTCTTCTTGGGGAATACATTGGTGTCTTGGCTAAGTAAAAAGCTAAACTCCATTTCCTTACCTACTGTTGAGCTAGAGTATATTGTTGCTACAAACAACTATACTAAAGTGTTGTGGATGAAGAAGATGCTGAGAGATAATAGAATTGAGTATAATGAGCCTATTTTTATATTTTGTGACAATTCAAGTGCAATAAACATTTCTAAGAATCTAGTGCTACACTTAAAGACAAAACATATATCTATCAAGTATCACTTTTTGAGAGACAAGCTGAGTGATAAAGAGGTCAGATTGGAATATGTGCACCCACAAAGGAAAAAACTTACAGATATCTTCACTAAATTGTTGCCTAAGGATACTTTTGAGTATCTTAGAGGCAAGTTAGGGGTGATTTCCCCTCCTAAACTGAACTAAGATGCAAGTCTTTGCATCAATTCGTGCACCTACAGTCAGATTTTGTTTCAGATTGATGTTGTGGTGGTTGCTACTTAGGGGGAGTAGTCAGATGATTCAGATGATATGTGGTTTGGAGCTTCTGTACCTTTTCCATTGATGTCAAAGGGGGAGAAGAGCAATGTGAAAAATCTTTGTAGAAGAAAGGGGGAGAAGTGCAATAAGTACTAAGAGAGAGAAGAGTTAGTTGTGTTGATGGTATTTTTCACATCATGTGTTGTCATCAATGCCAAAGGGGGAGATTTTTGGATATTGTGGTTGTGTTGTTGATATGTGGTTGTCATTGATTTCAAAAATATTAGCATTAATGGATTGAAGGTTGAATATGTCGAGGATATTGAGAAAATTGTAATAAATATATTGTAGGCAGTCAGTGAAGCTGAGAAGGTCAGAGTGATGCAAAGTTATGTACGTTGATGGTCAGAAGGCACACATTAAAGGGTTTTTTGTTGAGCCTATCTATTATGTTGTCTGAAAGTTTTAGAGGTGTGCATCAAGAATTGACAAATTTATGAAGTTCTATGTTCCTACAATTACTCAATTACTGTAGCAGGTGTTTTTGGAAGATGTGATTGAAATTCTGATGAATTGACTTGTTGTGTATGTTCCTGATATGTCCAGTGATGTTTCTATATCATGCTCTATTAGTGTGGTATGTTCGCATTGATTGGTGTGCTCGTGATCAAAGATTTTCCCTTGTGTATTCAAAGTTTTCATGTTCTTGTCCGACATGATGGTGGTAACGTGTTGCGGATCCTTATGGATTAATATTGTATTTTTTGGTGTGTTTGAGGATGTTGATTTAGGTATTCACTATGTTGTGACCAACTTAGGTTGGTGCACATTGAGATTTGTTCATGAATTGGGCCGACAATTATAATTTATTCTTTATTTATGGCCAACAGAGTTGTTGAGGTAAATTCATGTAGCGGATATATAAGAACGATTGTTTCTACATTTTGGAGAGTATGTGAAGTGTGTGAGTGTGTGGTGTGTATGCGAAATGAATAAATATTAGATCATCTAAATGCAAAGCATAGTGTGAAGAAGATTGAGCGAAGTGTGAAGAAGTGTTTTTGTGCCTAACTAGAACTATCATCAAGGTTTTGTAGAAGCTAATTACTCAGTTCAACCTCATCAGATAGATTTAATCTGATTGTTTTATGTAAGGCACTGAGACTTCCCATTGAGTAGTGAGCTCTAGGCAGTGTGCCTGAATACATGTACATTCTCTATTCATTTATTTCATTATACTTCTAGCAAGGTATAATCTTGTGGACTAACATCATCATGGTTTTTCCCCTAACAGGATTTCCACATATAAAATCTTGGTGTTCATGTGTCTTTGATATGTTTTTGATTTATGCTTTCACTGTTACTTATTAGATCAGAGACTAAAGGTTGATTAAGGTTGAATAATTTTAATTTTTGTAACAACTGATTCACCCCCCTCTCAGTTGTCTATCCTTGTTTTTCGAACACCATTGATGGTTTTTAGTTTGGCATTGAAGAAGGTAGGCTTGCTAATTGTTGCAGTAGTATGAATGGAGAGGGAGATATGTATGAAAGAGGTTCATTGGATGATTCATTTCAAGTACTTGATTATGAGGATCATGCATATGTTGATAATGATAAACTAGGAACTTCAGTTTGGTTTGATGCTTTACCTTCTCCTACTTCTTTTGCTGACTTTGAAGTTATCATTGAATGTTTGCATGAGGGTAGTATTTTTGTAGTTGTACATGATAGTGGAAATGTAGAGATAAATACTAGTACAACTAATGACACTTTTTATGATGAGTTTTCACTTGAAGAATGTGATTGTGTCAATCACATGGATGCATATGAGGACCTTTTTTCTAGATTTGCAAATCACAATTTCCCTCATGGGTGGTATGCTTCATATTTTAATGTTGGAGCAACAAGAGATAATGTTAAATGTGATTCTCTTCGTATTAGTGAATGTGTCTTGAACACTCACTATGATGAATTTGTTGCAAATGAAATTTTTGATTCATATGAACATGTATTTGAAGCTTCTTTTTATGATAACATATTGAGTTCTTATAATATTTTCTATGATCTTGAATTAGGAAACATTATTTGGGATGTTGATCTTTCTTCTAAATGCCATGATTTGAATGAAGATGAAAGTATTGTGGGTGCTAATAAATCTAGTTTTCAGAACCTTGAAAGACATGATAATGTGTTTGGGCTGTGTTGTTGGGATGAAAATAAGTTGACTTGTGATGCAATTCAATTGAAAGAGTTAAAAATGAGTGAGAATTATTTTCTCAACACACATGAGGATTGCACATTGTTTTTGAGGCATGATATATTATTTGAGCACTGTCATTATGAAGGGGTTAATAAATGTGATAAGAATGTGTTTTCATGCGATCTTGATCACTATCCTCAAATGTTGCCACTTGATATATAAAATTAGAAAATGAAGAGAGTGGCAGTGATGTGCCCTATGTACTTTGGTTGCCATGTGATGATAAAGACAAAAAAGAAGTAAATTCTCACTTGTTCAAAGGTAGCTTGATACTTGTGTTTTCACAAATGAAGTCACTCATGTTGTTGTGGTGTGATGCAAGCATGAGTTGAGGGAGATCGGCTCCTTTAATAGATTGGTGTTTGAAAAGGGTAAATATTGAATCCCCTTTTTCATTTGGTGGTCTAGGGCCATCAAGTGAAGTAAAAAAGGAGGTTTAATAAAGGAGAAATTTTAGAGCACCTAATGGACACGACATTTGGTCTACTCCCCAGAGATCTAGATTCTTTCTATTCCCGCAAGGGGCATACATCCCCAGTTGGAGCCATGTCACTAATACAAATAATATGATATCCTCATAATTCCTCAGATTTGTCTCCTCTTTGGATTTTAAAATCATAAATACAATTTTTTTACTGGCATTGACTAACCTCTTCATTTGTCTAGTATTTACTAATACTAGATTAGTCTTTTTCTTATGTGCACATAAAATGTACCATCCTTAAAAAGGTGATATTTGTTTTCTCCCCTATAAAAATATTTCTTTTCAGTCATAAAGATAGGGACTCCCTAGTACAATGCCACAAATATCTAAAGGGACTAAATCAACTTCTAATCATCTATGAAGTTTGTAGTGATTGCAAATCTTAACTTACATTTATTTGTTACTTGTAATTGTGCATCATTGAAAACCCATCCAAGTGGATATGGCTCTGCATGAGGTGTTGTGACCAAGTTGAGTTTCTTTACTTCTTCAGATATTAAATTTACTTGAGATCCCATATCAAACAAAGTATCAATATTCATATGCTTTGTTACAACCTGAATATGAAATAACTCGTTTCTATGCTTATCAATCTTAGGTGGAGAAGATTCTTTACTTGTACTTGCATTTGTAAAACTTGTATCAGTAGAAAGAGATATACCTTTTCCTTTACCTTGGATCCTAGCAGAAACAATATTTGTCTCATCCTAGGAGTCAGATCCAAGATCCTATTGTGCTACAACAACAGTCTTCTGTCTAGTTTTGTTTCCTCTCTACTTCTTTGGCCTTAGCTCTAGATGCAACTTCCAATATTTTGCATCATCATGCCCCTCCTTCTTGCAATGGGAGCATGTGGGCTCATCACCATCCTTCTTGATGCTAGTTATCCTTTTCCCCTTTCCTTTGCCCTTAGGTTTACCTTTAGGCTTAGATGGATTCTTAACAAAATTGTCTTTGAAATTACTCTTACCTATCGACTCCAAATGTGTGGCCTATACACACACTTCATCCTAATTACTAGGATTTAAAACAAAAATTGTATGTCTTAAGTAAGAGTGAATACCACCTATATACTTGAGTAATGTGTCTTGGGTGTATAATGGAACATTAAGTGCAATATCCCGCTTCCTAAATTCATTAGTATAGTCTTAGATAGTTTGAACTTTAGCCTGCCTAGAAAATTTCCAATTCATAGTTAACTTTTGCATATCACATAAGGGGTAAAACTTCTTCTTAAGGGTAGCTACAAACTCCATCCAAGTTAAGTTTACACTACCATGTCGAGTTATTTCTTCTCGAGTTTTACTCTCCCACTAGGTGAGAGTGGTTCCTCCCAATTGAAGAGTAGCTAATTGGATTTTAGAAGCATCATCTAAGAGACATTGAATTCTACCATATACTTCCACTTGTTGAACCCAATCATCTAGTTTCTCAATATTCAACTCTCCACAATATTTTGGTAGTTTAAATTTTACATCCAACTTGATTATAGGCTTATGTGCACTTTTGAAAGGACTAGCAGAAGAAATAGAATTAGAAGGTGAAGATGGAGATGGAGGAGTTTTCAGAGGCTCATCATTACCTCCTTCTCTTTTCCCTTTGTACTCTTGATCTTCATGGTTGTCCCGCTTCAATGAACCTTATTTTTCAAGCTTATTTCGTTCTTGCCTCTCCTAATAGAGCACTTCCACCATAGCCTTCATGTTGAGAAAGGCCCATTGAAAACCTCTCTCATCAAGCTCGAAGGATCTTTGTTTAGATTCTATTTCTTCCATATTTTCTAGTGGAAAAGTTCTCCATTTACCGATCTCAGGATTGATCTCCACAAGAGTGCCTTCACCTCTTCGGCTCCTAGATCGTGTTAACATCCAATTTTGCAAACACTAGTCAAACAAGGATCCACTACCAACTTGATCTGAAAATAATATATGATGATAGTTTCTTGGTGAATGTGACATTAGGTAAATGCAAATATTTGTCTTAAAACTTAAATAAAATCTTTTTAAAAGACATTAAAGAAATTGGAAATATAAAATAGAACATAGATTTAAGAGAAGACAAAAGCCTACAAATTGATAATGGAGTTCACCCAAATGGGCTATGTCTTCGAGTCCCTCTCCAATGAGTGACTGGTCCTTTATAATGTCCAAAATGCAAATGGTACATCAAAATGGTTCTTCAACCTACATGTAATAGCTTCTCCACATTCCTCTTCAAGAGTAATTTGAAGTCCTTTAAGTATTTCTCTCCTAATAGAAAGATCTTGCTTCCAAACCCTTAGAAAAACCCTATCTACACTTAAAAATACAACTTCAAATAATAGTCTATGCAATATAATATCATGTCTTCAACATTTTCCCGAGTGGTAAATATTTTTCCTTTTTTATAAGAGGACTTGACTTCAAACACGAGCCCCTCTTTTTTTAGGCTCTCACAGTTTAGCATATAAAAAATAAGATTCGCCCTCAGTCTATTATGAGTACAGGCACGTGGCGCAGTGGTAAATGGGGGTGGATATTATTTGGGAGGTTGATGGTTCAAACCGTCGATCCCCCTTTTGCTTCATATGGGCTTAGTTACATTTTAAATTGAATGTAGTGTTGAAGTTTGTCGAAATCTGCACATGGCACATTGGTGGTAGGGTAGAAGTCGAGGTGGGAGGTCAACGGTTCAAACCACCCGATCCCCCAACATAGAATTATTAATACTTCAAATAGAATTGGCCACCTATTCATTCTAAGGAACTCAAGTGGCTCAATAGTGTGGAGCTAAGAATAGTATGGGGGAGGTTAGGTGTTCGAACCTTCCCAAAAAAAAATTAATAAACAAAATAAACCCCACTCTAGAGTAAACACATGTGGCGCCATTTAATTCAACCACATCATGACACATTTCAATCAACCATTGGCCCACATCATTTGCCACATCATCTACCTTTCCAGCTATACTGCCACGTGTCACCTTTTGGGCCTGCCATGTGTCAACACCAGAGATTTCCACATCATCATGTTGATGTCAACATTATTATATTCTAATCAGCATATTTTGTGGAACTTTGACTGGTCATAACTTGCACATACGAACTTTGATTAACGTGATTCAAGCAGCATTGGAGTCATCTTGACAAGCTCTTCGACATGGTTTTGTTTTGTTGAGGATTTGGAACAATCCAATTTTTGGTGAAGAGCATATCCACCTAGATCAAAAATAGCTAAGAATTCTTGAGATAAACTTGCTCAGTTGTATGGCCAAATTGATTGGATTAGAGGATACAAACTTGATAATGATCTCACTAATATAGATCCAAAAAAATTGATGCAATCCAATACTATGTAACTAAGGCTAATGAACTAAGAGAACAAATCAATGATCATGGCATTAATAAGAAGGATATACAATTGGTCTTCAATTTGTTGGACAAGCTTCCTTTAGAATATACAGCTTATGTTTCTAGATTCCAAATATACATGATCATGTGATGACAAGAAAAGAGAGGAATGAAAGTAAAAAATGTTGGATCAAGCTTCGACCGTTTGTCTAGCTAGTTGTGGATTAGATCTAGGCTATTTTTTCTAAAAAGAGATGAAGTGTACTCACTTTGGGGCGATGAGATTTTTGGTTGTTCATCAGATGAGAAGGCCCAAAAGGTGAGAAACATACACACAATTGGTATGTACTCACACACACACAAAGGTGGCTATGGGGAAAGTTGTGCTACTGGTTGGGCTTCCCGCTTAAACCATACCAAAGTTATACCTATTGATAACTTTGATAAGGCACCACAAAAGAGAATGATGTTGTAAATGATGTAAGGATTGTTCAAGGGATTTTTATTTTGTTTATGCGGTGTCTCATCTTAAGGAACATTAAGTGTAATGTCACCAAGGGAGTAAGAATATAAATGGACTCATCTTGTATGCAAGAGAGGAAAAGTTAAAATGATCTCATCCTGGGCAACATTGTACCTAATGTATTCAAGAGAGGGAGTCACAAGAAAAGGAAAATCACACAATTAAATTTGATTGTCGATGTATGCCCCCACTTTAAAGCAGTTGCTAACGCCATTGTTGTGAGCAATTTCTTTAAAGTAGAAGAAGGAGAAGAGAACATGAGAGCTTGTTCGGAAAATCCCGATGCCAAGTCATATGTTTCCGATAAGTTGTGTCATGAAGAGGGGTAGTATGTCACATGTGAGTCAACTTAATACATGTTGTCCACATCCCAAGCTTTCTCTTATTTGTTTATGAAAGGTTAACAACTAGCCAAAAGAGATAATGACAAGTGACATACGAGGAGAAGGCTACCTAACCCCTTGCCCCCATTGAGTGTAGAACAAAGGTGGGCCAAAAGGATTGAGGAGATGCAAGGTTGAGTGAAAATCAGTATCGATTAGAGGAATGATGTGTCCCCTCATAAGAGAGAGTATCAAACTCCTTAGGATGTTTAATTTTTCTACTCAAGGCCTTACATTCATTTGTAGAATGACCATGAACTCGGTGGTAGGCACAAAAGGAATGTTTGTTGGAACATTTCTTTCGAGTGTGGGGAGGAAGGGAGATCAAGTGATCTTGGAGGAGTCTCAACAAGATACCCTCTTGATTGAAGGTAGAAGGTGTTCCTTTAGTGTGTAACAAATAAGGGTCTTGCTTAGTATAGGATGTCATACTTATGCAAGGCGCTAGAGATTGTGAGATTTTGGACACTCCTTTGGGGGAGTGTGTAAAATCCAAATCATGAGTGTGTTGTGAGATGACATTAAGCGAAGGCTTCTTTTTTTGGGGCGATTGGTGCAAAGGATCACTTGGGAGACCACTAGTATCCATGATTTCAGGATGCGCTAGTGTTGGAGGTGGTTTAGAGGGAGGGTTTGGGATGGTGTTGATGTTGGAGGAAGGTTTGATGATTTTGATGAAAGGAAAAAATCCAAGACCATGATGTGTTGTTTGTGTATTAAGCTCGATAAGGTTGTGGATACCTTGTTAGTTAGCACCACAACCTTTTCCACTATACCCAAGTTGCTTCATAAGCTCATAACCCTTTCCATAGAGCTTTCTCAGATTTTTTGGATTGGGTGTTTGTTCATTATTGGCTTCTATGTCTAAATTAGATGAGGTGGATTCTTTCGAAGGATCGACCAAGTCTTCTATGGACAAGACTGTGTTTCCCTTTATAGAGTCATTGTTTATGATCTTGGATTCCCCTAGCAAAGGAGGGGTGAAGGTTAAGGAACCTCAATCATCGTCTATGGACTTATGATGTATGGGTTCCACCTATGTGGTTGGTGTGAAGGTGGTGAAGAGTTTGGATTTGTTTTGCTCAAGTTGAAAGACACTAAACGGCTCAAGATTAGTGTCAAGAATGTACACTTTGTTGTTGTAGATATACTTCATCTTACGATGAAGAGTGGAAGGCACACCATTCATTGCATGAATCTATGTCCTACCTAGAATGAGGATGTATGAAAGATCGTGAGGCATAACATGGATCAATGTGTCTAATGTGGCCATTCCAACAGTAAGTGGCAAAGTGATCACACCGAGTGGTTTTTTTCCTACACTTTCAAAACCACTGATGGATAAAGAGGTAGGTTGAATGGATGATTTATCGATATGGAGCTTATCCAAGAGATTGGCACTACACATATTTGCAGTAGAGCCATTGTCAACAAGGGTTCACTTGATCCCTATGTGTTTGTATTGAGAGATGATTACCAAGGCTTCAACCTTTTTTTGCACTTCCAAAGGAGGGATCTCACTTTGGTGGAAAACAATGTCAGCATTCAAGCCTTGAATAATATTTGCAATTTCATTTGTTTGTGCATTAAAAGGGATACGAATTTGTTGTAAGGAATTTTGCATTATGTGGTGATAGTGAAGAGAGGCTTGAATAAGGTCCCATAAAGATATTTTGGCAGGAGTATTCCTTAGTTGGTCAACAAGGTAATACTCCCTAAGAAGTGAATTCAAGCGAGGGGTAGTAGGTAAGATGGGAGGGGATGAAGGTAAGGATGTTGAAGCTGGTTGTTGTGAGCACGAGTTGTTTCTTGTGTAATGTGTGTGAGAAATGATGTTATGAATTGGTTGTTGTGACACATTATGAGTAGGTGGGTAAAGGGTAAATTTGGGTTTAGGTTTGTTTGGAGGAGGGTAAAGGATAAGTTGAGGTTGAATAATATAAACATCCCCTAGTGAAGGAGAGTCTAACATGGGTTCTACATCTTCTTGTAAGGGCATAATATCAGGAGGAGAATGGTCAATGATGGGATGACTAGGAGAGGGGTCTATTTGATTGGCAAAGGTCTCATTATCTTGTTCCAAGCTATCAGCCCTAGTACGAGAGCTTGGAAGAGGTTCACCACATGCTTCATCATAGGTAGGGGAGGTGTAAAGAGGACCACTAGGATTATCAACTAGATTATCCCAAAGGGTAGGATCATTAGGAAAGGGAGGGTCAATAGTCTCATAACTCTTAGGGGAGTATCTTCTAACACCAACCTATCCACGGTGCATCGAGGAGGGACATTATAAGAAAGACAAGTTTGATGGTTATCGTTAGGGAGACTAGGTAAGGTGATGTCAAGAAATTTTTGTTGTTTAATGTGTGGAAAAGGGGGATGAGGAGAGGGACAATCAAGACCCTCAACGCTTGTAGCTTCTTGTGCCAAGATACCTTCATCACTAATAGGAGAGGTATAGGGAGAAGCACAAGTATGATCATTATGATTGTCAACACAAGCACCCTCATCAAGGGGTAATTAATGTTAAGAATTGTGCCAATGGTTTGGTTATTAACATGTTCTTTAATGAATTCATTATTGTAATCTACATTGAACTCATAAGAAGGAATGTTGTATTTATGCAATCCATTTGAAACCAAATCAAAGCCACATCTTTTAAAAGAAAACATGGTATGAAGAGAAGGGAAGGAGAATGCAATGCAATAATTTAAAGTGAAATATTGAAATGCAATTTTTTAGATGGGAAACAAGGTAATTTTTTTATTACACTATGCAACAATCTGAAAAGGAAATGTAGTATATGCAAAATTAAAACTAAGCAATGCACGAAATGAGCTAATTTAAGCTAGTTTTAATAAAATACATGTAACAGAAATACAACTAGTTGATATAGATAGGTAATTGCACAAAATAGAAGCCTAAAAACTAGGTTTTCAGCTCTGTAAAGGGTTGTTTCAGAAGTCTGAAGAGACTAGGTTGCCCAATGTGGCGACTTAGTCCTCCTGGTGTTTTTTTGAGATTTTGCAAAAAACATTGATGGGTATAGGTGGTTTATGTATAGTATAATGCAGATCTAAGATGAAAATGTAAAATTTTAGAAATGATTAGTGTTTTAAGATGCAAAAATGTGACCTATTATTCACTTTCACTAATGCAAAGTTTAAAACCCTAGAATGTAACTTCACTAATGCAACATGCAATGCAAGCTAATTCTAGGACAATGAAGGATGCCAAATCAAAGAGGAAGGGTGTAGGAATGTCAGTTTCACCAAAATGAACCACCAAAAACATGCGTATAAGGGAAAGAGGATTCCCCAAATAAGCTCCTAGGGTTTTTTTACCTAGGAGCTCTTGGTTAGGAAATGGCCTCTCTTTCACACTAATGGTTTGTTGTTTTTGGGTGAGTTCATTCAAAGGATAGGGGAGTTTGTGATGTGATTTGGGGATGTGTTGTGTGTTATTGAGTGTGTCTAAGTACAAAAAACTAAAAGTAGAAGCTAACTAGTAATGTAAAACCTAGAAAATGAACTATGTTGGAAAACACATTATGATATACAAATAACCTAAGAAATATAAATAAACTGCTACAAAAATGGATAAAATTAAAAAAGGTGCACCTAGGAAGGAGTTCCAAATTGGATTGGAGGTTGGAAATGTTGTTGAATCAGATATTTAGGCATGTTGGGACACTTACGCCATTCTGGGCGACCTAGTCCAGTTTAGGGCAAATTCTAGAAAATTGCTTCAGAGCCTGTTTCGACCAAAAGGGTATCTAGATCCACCAAAATATCTAAAAAATAGGTTCAAAGGGACTAGGTCGCCATTTTTGGCAGCTTAGTCCTCTTCTAATTTTTTAAAGATCAAGAATTGAAGTCTAAAGCTCTCGGTCTGCACTTTCTGCTCCTCGAGGTATCCAGTCCTAAAAGTGAAGAATTTGGTCTGCAAGTGTTCTCCAAGCTCCAACTAGGGTTTCTTCAACCTTGAAGAGCTTTGATAAGTTGTTGAAGGCCTTTCCACCTTGGTTCTTTTCCAAATCTACATACAAGACCTGCAAATCACACTAAGAGGGAAAACTTGTTGATTGTTAGGGCATGGCGGTTTGCCTTAGTTAAACCCCTTTTGAGTAATCAAACCAAAATGGTGAAATAATGTAAAGAAGCATGAAAAAATGGAGTTTACCTTGCCTTGATGATAGATTTTGAGCTGCAACAACGGAGGATTCAACCCTTTGGATGCTTTAGCAAAGGATGTCTTCTTGACTTAGAATACTCAAAACCCTAGCTTGCTTGAGAAGGAGAGATGAGAGAGTTAGGAGGAAGAGGGATGAATTAGAAGATTAGGGGTCAAAATGAGAGGAAAAACCCTTATTTATACATATGATGCCCTAATTTTCTTGAAATAACACCATTTAGGCTGACCTTAGGGTTTAGGAGATAAAATTCTGTAAGAAATTTAAGTTAATTTTGAATTTTAAGCCACATGGGACTAGGTCACCCAAGGTGGCAACTTAGTCCACCTGGGCATTTTTCATTGGTTTTTGAGAATTATCATGTGGTTAGTGATGTTTGTCGGGATTGTCTCATAAAACACACTTAATTCGGACCTGTAAGTGCATTAAGTGGTCATTATGTCATAAGAAAGGGTTGATTTAGTGATGACAAGCCTAGGAAAGTGTGAAAATGTTTTACAACACTTTGACACAAGGCTTGGAAAGGGAGAAAAATAGGTCCAAAATCTATAGGCAAGGGTCCAAATGAGTGAAAAGTGTCAAAGGCTACACATTTTAGTGACACATATAGAAGGGAAGCTAAAGATAAGGCTAAGCATGAAGCAAAACATATGAAGTCTCAAATTTTTTATATATCAAATAATTGTGCAAACTTTCTACAAGAATTAACTAGACAAGCAAGTGACAAAATTCTTTCTTTTGATGCTAATCTTATCAAGGACCAGCAAAATGCCTCATTATATGTAAGTTCATGTTGGAAGGATCCTTTTGTGAGGATAATTTACATGCTAGTGTTTCAGTTTTTTCCAAAATCAAAGATTTCCAAGATGGAATACATGTAAGAAAGGCTTCATATAATATTTTATCAAAGCTCATGATACAAAGTGTTATAGAATATATGTTACTTAGGGTCCACCTTTAGAATATGTCAAGTTCCTATGTTGGATGACTTTATGATTTATTCCAAGAAAGAAAAAAATTCCATCAAATATATTGGATCAAAATAAAATGACCAATTTTGTAGAATTTTTGGTCAACCAAAAGGGTTCCATTCTTGGGAGATTCTTCTTGGGGAATGTGCCTAATTTTGATCCATATTATTTTATCTTATTCCTCTTGAGAACCATTTGAGATATATATTCTTAGTTCTAGCTATGAAATTTTTTTCGGAAAGTCAATCTTGGAAGTATTTTTGTCTTGTTCTATGAAGAAAATTGTAAATAGTTAGTTGGAGATGGATGATGAATATTTAATATTACTCCAACTATTTAATGATAATTTTATCTTATCCCTTAGTGATGCATTGATCCTCACCTTGATTATATTCTAATTTTCCTTACCTTCCCTATGAAATTTAAATTATTTTTTTGTTGTACACTTTAGAATTAGAGAGAGTATAGAGAGATCAAAAATTGTTGAACTCAAACTATTTTGAAATTAATACAAGAAAAAACATTTTTTTTTTTTTTATGGGTTGCTTCAATAGTTTTCATGGTTCCATCTCAAATAGTAGATGAAGATTAATTCAAATTGATGATAAAGTCATTGGGTACTTGATGGATCTCTAGTTTATACCATTTGTAATTTGTTGACTGTAAGTTACTTTGCATGGTTAGTACGAAATTATTTTAAATTTAGTTCAATTGTGAGAATTTTTTCATGTTGCACCAAATCTAGGTACTTAATGAATTTTTACTGTTAAAAAATGTTTACTTCCATTGAAGATTGTAATATTTTGTGGTGTTGTAATTTTTTTGATTAAATAGAGAATATTTATATGAGGGATATGTCTATCTAAAACATTGAGTTATCATTATAGTTATTCATAGGAAGTCTTAACCCTTCTCTATTAGCTTTCTTTTTAAAAGTTTATTTCAAAAAGAATAAAATTATTTAGGAATAACATCCTTTCATTTTCAAAGTAGAGGATAAAAGGTCATTTTTATTCAAATCAGAGGAAAGGCATGCAAGGATGGATATCCTCAAAACTTTAACAATATGATAAAAATCACAAACAATTTTTGGAATTATTAGAGTAGGGAATCAAAATCGGTAGGGAAGGTATATGAGAATGAGCAACCCCAAAACTAGAAATCTTGAAAAATCTAATACTTAACCAAATTTTAGTTTTTCAACTTAGTATTCGACTAAAACATGAAAAGGAGGCTTAATACAATAACTAGAGGTATAATTTTAAGCCAAATTTCCCATTTAGAATCTCTTTATTGGTTCTAATTGATGAGAAAGAAAATTCAAAATATAGACCTTTAGAGTAGAAAAAGGTAAAATGAGACATAATAAAATAAGGTTCCAACAACATCCATTAATGTTTTTAACTAATCTCTACTTAATAACATCCTATATGTTTCTAAAATGTTAAAAAATTTAATATATATCCATTGTTTAATTCTCATAGTAGTGGTCAACTACATTAAGACAAGAGTCAACTTTCTAACCATATTCACTTTTATCTTATTCAGTAGGAAAATATTCTTGTTAGAATCCATTGAGGTCATCCCAAGTTTCTCACAAATAAAATATGGCATGGTATTCCCTAATGCACCTAAATCAACAAGATAATTATGAATTTTTCTCAAAAAAATAATTTTTTTTTAGAAAAAATGGAGTAGCTTCAATTTTCTCCTTGAATAATGAAACATTAGAATTTTTAATTTTTTATATTCATTATTATTTTGGGATATAAGTCTTTAATGACAAATCTAGCTAATGAGTAAGTTGACTAGCATCATATCAAGAAATATTATCATGGTCCTTTTAAAGTATTTATAACCATTTTTTCTTAATTTAGTATTTCTTACTCTCTATGTGGGGTTTGGTTGGTCTTCAAATGCATGTATCTTAGTGCTCCTTTAGGCAAATTAATATTTTTGCTAGTATTAGGATTAAGTGGAGTATGAAAGTCCTTCAGTGGGTCAAGAAAGTTAAATTTTATTTTTAACTCTCTTTAGATAGTATAAATTTCCTTTTGGGACTTGTTGGGAAACATGTATATCTGCCAACATTGTTTCATTTACTTAATTTATCATCTTCATGAGGAAACTCATATACTTGAAGGCTAAATTTTCACTAGTGTTATGACTAGTATTTGTTGAATTCTCTTGGTTGTTCACTAGTTCCAAGATTTTTATTTCTTTTTAGACAATATTAATTGTTGTTGTAAAATCAAGACACTCTAACTCACCATCCTCAATAGTATCATGAATCTCACACTAATTAGGGAGAGTAAGATTGGTAAGGTTAACTAAATTTCCCTAGTCAGTTTTGGCTTTGAATTTTTTTTTATAAAAATAGGGACATCTCCATTATTTAGACATATGTTCCATGTCCTATCATATCTTTTCAAATTAAAATTCTTTCTTTTATTACTATTGTTTACTAATAAATTTTTTAGTACTTGTTTTACATATAATTATTTTATTTATATTTTTTTAACCAACCTTTCAAGTTCTACATTTATGTTTGTGGATTGGTGTTGTTATTTTTTTCCCCTGGTATCCTTTTTTTCCTAAAAAACACTTAAATTTTTTGGATTATTGAATAGTATGGGTTTAGCTTACCAATTGTTTATGTGGCCAACTAAGTTGTAGGAATTCTTAGCTATCATGGACTTGTTTGTGAAATTTGGTATTTCTTGTTAGTTACTCAATGATATATTGGGATTACTTACATTATCTCATATCATGGGGATTTTAAAGATGGAATGATTATTTTATTGATTAACTTTAGAGAATGTGGTGTTATAATGGTTACTCAAGACCACATTATTATAGAAGGATGGAATAATTTGTTGGTTATTTTCTTACAAGAATTCTTAATACATAGGTGTCATATTCATTTGTTGATATGGGTTGTAGGCACCAAGGATGGGTTTAACTAGTGGATTATCTTACATGTGAACTTATTCAAGAAGTGTTATTTGATTTTACTTTTAGGTTGTCTTGATGAAGGTAGACGTCTAAGGTTTTAGTTTTATGATATTATTTGTTGTTCAATCTTGATAGAAAATTAATAAACTAAGGATAGGATTTTTTTTTTTTTTTTTGGTGGTGAACTAGGAATGTTTTAAATTAAAAAATGTAATTTAATAAATAGAAATATCTCAACTATGTTAGAATTACCGCATTTTCAACTAGATTACAAGGAGGTTTTAAAAAAAATTATAGATTATGAAATTTCACATTAAATTGGTTGATTGAACCATTTATTTCTATTATAGATGTGGAATATTAATGATAAATTAATTGAATCAATTAAAATTAAAAATTAGGTTAAGAAGGTAATTCCAATTGATTCTAATTGTTAATTAATTGATTTGAAAATCCCAAATATCACCCACAAGCCACCTCATCAAGTATGTAATAAAAATTCAAAAATAAACATATTCATATTGAATGTGAGCCCTTTAATAGAATCTTTAAATGCTCTAGTATCTTATTCCACCATTTCTTATTCCCTCATGAACATAACTTTAAAAAACCTTTGTATTCTTGGGAATTTAATGTATATCTTCAACTAAGGCCAAAGGACAATTTGCTCATCCTCACCATGCATGTTGTACCATTATTATTTGGGGAGAAGTATTAGTTTCTATTACTACACTTATTGTGGATGTGATGGAAGTTGTTGGCTACCTAGTTGTAGTGTTTGATGATTGTGGAATGCTTTGACAACCACCACTTATGCTCATAGGTGTTTCAAGTGAGAAGTATTCTAGATTGAAACAAGGAATATTTAAGATTAATTAGACTTGTTATAGATGAGATTAGTTTTTCTTACATTTTTCCTTGTTACCTCTTGTATCCTTTCTATTAGATAGCTCCTACTACTTGAAATATAGTTGAGCTAATTTAGACCTTGTTTGTATGCCCTTAGGTTCTATTTTTGAGTTTTTCTTCTAGAACCAATTTCTTTGAGACATATTTTTATTGGAATGATAAATGATCCCCTACTTGGAAGGTGATTATCCTTAAAATAAATCGCGTGTTTCATAAATTTTAATAGTTTCTTGAAATATATAAATAGGAGAGTGCTTGGTAGTCCCATTCAAGAAGCTCCAATAGAGAGTTAATAATAAAATTTAATGATTTAAAATGATGAAAATTATCATGTAAAAATTTCATACATGAATTTTAAAATCAATATATAAATGCAAACCTTGACCAAACTTATGAGAATATATAGAATCTAAAAACTAAATTTCAAACCAAATGACTTAAATAAATTTTAAAGAATTTTGTAACCTTCAAAGTCTTTTACCAACACATGATATTTTAAGTTGTAACTCATGAGAAAAGTCAACAATTTTTTTAATTTTTTACCTTCTTTTGAAATAAATGAGAGTTTTAAAATTTATAAGTAAAGATTCTTAATAATAAAATAAATAAATCACATGGAAGTTGAAAATAAATTCATAATTTCATTCCTTAATCTAAAAGTATTTATAATTCTAGACTTCTTATGATAATGTATTTTTTTCAATCAAAATATCCAAAAAAATTAACAAAACCTTAGTTTTCAGCTCATACATGAATAAGTTCCTCCAAGTTATTTAATTATAAACCTTAACATTGCTAATTTCTACTCACATGAAAACTAAAAGGAATAACTATCATTCATGAAATTTGAGAGTTAATTATGACACTCGCATTAGCTATTTCTTCTATAACATTTTGTCCCAAAGATAGTATTCAATAATATTCAATAACTTAGAAGATTTTATGCTTATTTACCTACAAATTTAAATACCTTCTAGGTAGAGTTTGACATTAGAATTATGGATCCTTTTAGAAATTACTCTCCCTGCCTTTTATACAATGTTTTAGATATATATTTTTAGAAAGTTTTAAATCTTATTTCATCCTTTGAGAAACTTAACATTTGGAAAGATTTAAATTATTTGCAAAGACCATACCTAGTGTATCTGAACAATGATTGGGAGGTCAATATTGAACCTACACTAATACATTTCTTTTGTGATTTCTAGTTTATGAAGCTCTATATGAAAGAGATAGGCTTCACCATTGATATATTTTTAACCCAAGTATTTGATGTGTGATTGGTGTGGAATATTTAAGCAAAATGTTTGAAAGTCTCTCTATCCCAAGATACTAAAAGCACATTTACAATCCAATCTATCTTTATCATCTAAAATTCATCTCAAAATTAATTGCTCTTTTCAAAAATATTGCTTATTAATCAAATTTTGATTTTTTTATTTAAATTATTTTTAAAATTTATATTTTATTTTGATTTGAAAATCAATAAATTATACAAATTTTTAAACAATAAACATTTTCTTTAAAATATTAATAAAATAAACACTTCTTAATTTAGCTATCTTTTAAATGCTACTCTTTTATTATACAACCATCATTAGAATTTTACAATGATTAATAGATTATAATGAATAATTTTTTAATAAATAAAATAGAATATTTCTAATAGACTGGAATACTCTCTCTCTCACTGTGTGTGTGATAAATTGACAAGAGACAAAATTGCATGTCATTACAGTGAAGGATGGATAGAAACAAAATAGAAAAGAACACATAACATACAACTTAACAAACACTCCCAACAGAAATAAAGAGAGATAGCCAAAACACCCAACTATGAAGGCATTCGAATTGTGTGTCCTTTCAGAACTTACTCTATTTGTCTCTTTTACAAGATTTTAATTTTTTTCTAACCATTGAAAAACTTAACATTTGGTGGAGTTTGAATTGTTTGTTTAAGGTGTGGCTTCTCTATATCAACAATAATTGAAAGGTCATGATTGAACCCAAACTAAAACATTTCTTTTGGTATTTCTAATTTGATAAGCTTGTATGAAGAAGATAGACTTCATAATCTAGATATTCTTATCCCAACTTTTTTTTAATAAAAAACGTATTTCTTAATTCATATTTTAAATGTAACTACAAACTGTAGATACATAATTACCACTTTTTGTTTCAAAACCATCAAATAGATTTTAGAGAATGGCCTTTCCAATAAAACAAATAGAACAATTCCAACATATTAGAATAATCTCCATAAATTATTAAGTATTTATATCTATGATATAGATTGGCAAGAGGCAGAACTGCATGTCATTGCAGTCAAGGATGGATAGAAACAAAACATAAGCACACCCCACACTATAAAAGAACATCCTACATGCAACTTAACACACACTCCGGTAGAAAGAGAGAGACAGACCGAAACACCCAGACCCACCTCTGAGGGCTGCAGTTACACCTTAGTGTTTGTAGCCCATAGTCGGTTAAGCTTGCCATCTTGACTACGAAACAAAACCAGATTACCGCCATCCTCAATAACCAGAGAGCTAAACTTCACACACCCACGTCCGCACCCCTGATTGATGGCCCACACTGCACCACCATTGCCTTTATATATAACTAAGTTGGCATCGGACTGAAGACGCAGAAAGCATCCGCTCCCACGGCCTGCAGTGTTACTGCTCCACAGCACTCGACTGCTCTGCTTATCACTCAACACCAGATTACAGTCCCTCTGCATTGTCAGTTGTATTCTCTTGTTCGCAGATGTCAAGTACTCCCCCGCCCTCAGAACGTCCCAAATGCCGCTGTTGTGGCTCAGCAATACAAGAGGCGAGACGGGACAGTGTACAAACCCTGTCTTCTCAACAGGCGAATATCTTGACACAGTTGACATAAGAGCAGAAGCAGCAGAAGCAGCAAACTCCCCATCCCTTGCAGCTGTGCTAAATCCATACCCATCATCAGCAAGAGTGTTATGAAGGGGATTACTTACATTGAATAAAGGCAGTTCGAGGGTGGCTTCGCTTTTGTCGAGGAGATAGTAGTCGAGCCAAGCGTAGCCATTGGAGACGGCGGCCCAAGAGCAGCCTTGCAGTAAGTAAGGCCTCAGATATGTCACGCTCGTTCTGAAATCTTCCAACACTAAGTCTCCCTTCGCGTTCTCCCACGTGCCAACGGTGCAGAGCTGAGTCCAACGCGCATATCTGATGGCGATTCGCTTGCCATTAATGTTCTGCACGTTTGCAAAGGCGAAGCCACTGTCAAACGATTTTGTTGTGTTGAATCCGTTGAAGTTGGCCAGCAGATTGTTGAGCGCAACGTAAACAGCAGCGCCCTCTTCCACTGTTATTCCTCGCTCTGGACCAGACGATGTCTCGAACAGTGCGAACGAAGGTTGAAAGCTTATAATGAGTATGACGGCCAACACAGACACAAGGAAACGCAATGGAGAAGACGACTTGGTAATTGCACTAGCGGCCATTGTAATTGCCAAGTTGAAGAAGGAGAAGAAGATGAGCTCGAAGGTGCTTCCATGGCTTCGTTATATAGCGAGCAAGAATGGGTATGAATGATGTCTGTTTACACGCAATGCTCGTGGAATGCACTGTAGTCCCCACTACACAGCAGTGATATGATAGCAGCATGTGAATATGGAACTGCTGAGGAACATGGCGTAGGTCATGACATTATTAGAGAACTGCGTGATCATGTCATAAGATAATATTATATTATTTCAGCCAAACGCTTTCCGTAATTTGATCAGGAAAAGAACAGCAATTCATCTCACACGTGATTGTCGTGGAGACAAAAGAGATAGACTGCACCATTTCATCTAGGTAAGGAGTTTTTAGATCGTCGTTGCTTTTCAACGTCTTTCCTGAGAGATTTGAAAATCTACTTCAGTGTGTCGTTTGCGCTTTCTTTTAACATGGGATTTTAAAAAGATATACTTCGAGAAGGAGAACGAGGTGTAATGGATATGTTAAAAAAAATTATAAATTGATATAATATTAGAAGTATGTATTAATCATTATTAATCATTTATACATCTCCACATAACATTAGATGGTGAGTCTTGATGTGAATCATTGTAGCAATCTTGGATGTCATACTCATCGATATTTTGAACTTTGATTTTTGTTATGTATCGTTGTATCAGTCATGAAGCTATCTTGGCTGACGAGATTGAGTTAGAAATAAATGAAAAGTTTCTCATGTGGGAGGATTATATCCCAATGTTATAGAAAATAAAAGTTTCATCTCTATAGGATCTAATAAAGGTGGTAGTGATCAAAGAAGTTGACTAAGACAAACCAAAGGAATGGTTGAAAGCTGGAATATTAAGAATTAAATTTTTGAAGAACTACAAAGACAAACTAAGCAGGAATAAAGGACTAGTTGATTAGGCTTTGGTGAAGATAGATCAATTTACTAAAAATATTGGTTGCACATTTTGGGAAACCACGTCCATGGTGGCCTCCCAAACAATGATGATCGTTGAGTTTGTAAACTCCCTACATGGTCTACTATCTGAATGATCTATTGATTAGATGATGTAGTGATACATAGATATTCAAAGCTTCTAGGATGACTTATAAGAAAATATCAAAGACTCTACCTTTTCACAAAGGATAAAATTGTATTATCATAAGGGACCAAACAACATGAATGACTTGAATGAATTCGTTAATTTTTTTTGGAGATTTTTCATGTTTTCAAATGATGTTATGTCAAACATTTATTCTTTTAAATATGTTGTAATAAATCAACATCCAAATTGGAAAAGTGTCGATGTGGCATTGAATTTTCAAAAGAACTATAGTTGTTTAGTTAGCTTTTAGTTATTCTCAATTCAAGTTCTATCTATTTTTCAATTAAAGTTGATCACCCAAGTTGAAATCCACAAGACTATTTGCATATATGTAAGTTAGGAAATGCATGGTTTGTATATATTTTGGCTTTGTGAAATATTTGAAGTATCAAAAATCATTTTGAATATAGAAAAAACATATTTTTAACATGAATATTTTCTACTACATTTTTTGGATGTTAATATATTGTCAAAGGGTAGCCCTACTACTTGAAGATGAACTCTTGATCATTGGTGATTGTATGTTTGTTTTTATCTATCCAAATTGAATAAGTTGTAAAAACCATTGATTCACTATTGTGTTGTATACAGTCTTGTCTTAAATTAGTACATGCAATATGATGGTTTGATATGATGTGGCTTGAAAAACTTGAATATTTTATTTTTTCCTTTGGTGATTTTGATGCTATGTGTTATTTTGTAAATACCAATCATCATGATATCATTCAAATATTATTTTTTCTTAACCTTTCATAATTGAAAGATTGAATGAGACTAATCATTGTCCATTTAAATTGATTTATTTATCAGTCTCTTATCTGACCTTAATCTTTTTTTATTTATTTGAATCAAATATTTTAGATAGTTTTAAATATTCTAGAGAAAATTAATGTTTAGATCTTCTAAATTTGATGTAATATTTGATGAATTATAACATATCTAAATTAGAAAATTTATGTATAATTTGTTAAGAATAGATTTGCATTTTTGCATTACATATTTTGCAAGTATAGGTTACACAAAAACCTTTTCTTAAACTAATCACATAAACCACTAACCTACCCATCATGATCAATACCTAGCTATAAAGGAACCTTGGAGTAGAAACCCCTAATTTTCAAGAGGATTATTGATCTATCATTATTTAGATTTGGTTTTTCTAAAGCCACCATCAAAAAGTTCCAAGAGAAAAATGTGTCAAAATTGGACATACTAGTTCTCATCAAATTCTATCATGGATAGTCACTTATGCAAACCAAGGGTAGTCTTAGCCCCTAGAGGTCTACCAATAAGGCTATGGTTTATCATCATTAATTTCAAATTCATTCCATAGAGTTTAGAGGATAGTCGGATCTCAATCTAAACACTATCATCAACTAAATTAAACTATAATGAATAATATTGTATCATTAATTCTTCAAAAATATAGTTATCAAGGTTGTGATAATGCTCATTTCATTATCATAGATATTCCCATTTTAAAATGGCACTTAATTTGGACAAAAAATGTACATATGTTCTTGAGTATAATTATATCCTTAAAGATTAAATCCATGAATGTATAATATAAGGTTCCAAGATGAACACAATGGACTATCACTAAAAATTAAAAAAATATATATCATATGTCATCTATTATAGATTATGATTATGATTAGCATTCAAGTATAAGTATATAAGGTTCAATAACAATCTGGGGATAGTCAATATATGAAGTGGCTAGTTAACATGACATAGAAGATCATCATGCCAAAATGTATATCATAAATATACTCTCAATAATGTGTTAACCAATAAATAATTTTCATGTAGTGGAGATTTGTGGGTTAGAGTGTGATCATGTAATGAGAACATGTAAGTATCTTAGGAAAACACATAAGTAAATTTCATAGATAAATTATTTGTATTAGGGCATAATAAATGTACCTTAACTATCATAAACACTAAAATGTAGTGTAAGGTGAATTATTAATAATTTTAGATGGATCGTGAAGGTCATAGAACCAAAATTACCACAAGGATACAAGAGATATGATAGAAATTTAGGGCTTGTCATATCATCAAATGATCAAGAAAAGAAGACTACTATAAACACCAAATATTTATTCATGTAGATTAAGATGAATATCATTTATAGGATCTTAGTCACTTATCGGTAGGTCATCAAAGTCTATGGGTAAACCCACAAAAGTGGTTTACAATTCAAGTGAGGAAGGAAAAGTTGCAAAAAATGACCCCATGCAAAAAAATTGGTTTTTGGGGTTCAAATGAACTTATTGGTTCGAGCGAACCAAAAGAGGGTTCACTAGAACCTTGTTTCGAGCGAACCCATTTAATGATGGGGCCCACCATTCTCGACAAAAATCCAAAAGAAAAGGCTTGTGGAAAGGGGGTTCACTCGAACGAGTGAACCCCCTTGGTTCACTCAAACCCCCCTTTTCCCCCCTTCTCCCCCTCAGGCACCAAAAAAGTCTAGAATTTTGCACTTCGAAGCTCAGGTTGAGGATGAAAATGGAGGAGACTTCACAAACCCAACTGGATTATGGTAGTCCTCGGAATGAGTTATCCAACGAATATAATTTTAATATGTTTTGGTTTTATTATGTATTTATTTTTTTAGTTTTATTAAACATAGGTTTTTCACCAAAAATCAAGCTCTATGTTCTGCACATGTGGAAAAATAGAATATTATCAAAAAAAAATTGAAAAATATGAGTGCACTAGATATTCAAGTCCTTGATCCAACAAAAAAGTAAAATTGAATTTTGATACATACAAAAAAAATTATGTTGTATACGGTTTGTTTATGTCTGAATTATAATTAGTTTGACTTCAAAACTTGATTAAGGAAAAAATATTCAATAAAACACTATGAGACCAATTGGAAGCACTAGATATCGTAGTTACAAATCTAAATTCGAAAAAATTATAATTTTATCCTTTATGTAAAAAATGTTATGTTGTATACGGTGAGTGTCACTCCTTAAAAATGTTGTTAATTGAAAAAAACTAGTTTTCGAAGGAGATAGAAAAAGAAGTGTAATCTAATTCCAAAAATTTTGAAAAAAATATATTTAGAATCTAAAAACAAAATTTCACAAATCACTAGTTTTCATCATCTTCAAATTCCTCATGGTTTAGCCACTATAGGTGCCCGAAAGTGAAGATTTAGTTAGAAAAAATTATTTCAGTGTCTAGTTTGGCCAAAAATTGTAAACCAGTATTGTGAGATCACCCCTATCATATTAACAAAAAATTGTCAAAGTATACAGATCAATAGGAAATAATACATAAATCAAAAGGATTATCTTAACCATAAATGTCATCATATATTAAAAATAGGTAGTCCAATATCAAAAGGATAGTCAAAATTCCTTGAGATCACATATCAACAAAATTGCCATGACATGAAGAGATAGTAGTCACTCATGGTAGACCTAAAGATAGTCATGTCAATAATAACATTAAGAGGACTATTATAATACAAAAAAATATTGTGAATTCATTTAAACATTAATCTAAGGAATATAATTTACTATAATACAAAATGAAATTTAGCCAAATTAAGCACTATCATATCATATAATTCATCAAGCCACTTAATAACAAGGGACGTGCATGATGATTATGGATAGTCATACATGCAAGTAAGGATTTTGTCTTACAAAATTGGAATATTTTCATTAACATGAGGAATATGTTGATTATGGTTGTCTAATAAAATTATTAAGTTTTAGGTGAGCATTAAAACTATTTTAAATAATCTTAAGTTTGAAGTAATCATTAGCACCATTCAAAACATTTATTATCACTCCCACAATAAAGAATATGAACCCTTATTATTCATACAACTCAAATAATTTAAACTATTTAAGTCATTAACACATCCAAAATATTTACATATTGATCTCAATAAGGCCATTTAAAGATATACATAATATCATGAAAAATCTATATAGTGTCATAAGTCCTATATTTTTGTAAAGGTATATGATGAATGTCTAAAAAACCTATATAGACATACAATAATATACATCAATAGAGGCATAAATTATATACATAAGTAAAATATAAACTTATGTTTACAAATTCATATAGGTATTTAATAGTATACATTGACACCATGGATATTAACTATGTAGAAGGTGAGGAGCATCCCCCCATCCCATGGAGTCACTTAATGACATCAGTATTGAAACACAAGTGTATCCCAAGATCCATGGTCTTAGAAATATCAAAGCATTAGGTACTTTTCCTTTGCAATCCATTCAAGTTTCCGTATTATGCATACAAATGTGTGTCATCGATTATATTTATTTAGTTTTTAAATGTTTGAGTATCCATTTATTTTAATTATATATTGTTGATTAGTTGAAAAGGGGAGCTCTAGGGTTTAGAACATCACTCTTTCTCCAACTAACATTCAATTATGTCCTAAGAACCCTAATTGGATTGACTATCAACCTCACAAGGTGAGTCAATTCACAATTAGGAGGACCTAGGAGGGGTTTCTTTTCAGCTTTAAGGGGTTCACCACCAAGCAAATGCTTGGAAAAGATAATGTTGGAAAAAACAATGTGATATGAAAACAACCTAAAATGAACTAAATGAGATATGCAAATACTGAAAATAAGCGACACCAAGTTAGGGTATGTGTACCTGGGAAGTTTGGAGATGTTGTGAGGATTTCAAAAATGCAAAGAAGTTGCCAAAATGTGCCTTGGAGGACTAAGATGCCAAAATGGCATATTAGTCTCACTAATGTTTTTCAGGGCAATTACAGAATCATCGAATGTCAAAACAAAATATCGAAAAATCTCTAGAAAATACCTTGTGGAGAACTAAGACATCCAAGGTGGCATATTAGTTTCATTCTAATTTTCTGAAGACTCTAAATGTGGTCCTGAGCTCCAAGGTCTGCACTTGCTTCTCCCCAGATCTGAGGTTCTGAAACTTCCAGATTTGACCTATAATTGAGTTTTCGTGAAGATAACAACTTTGGAAATGCAACTTTTCAATCTTGCACTTCAAATGATCAAGTTTTCAACCTATATCTACAAATACAAACACACAAGAGAGGGAAAACTTGTTGATTGTTAGTGAATGGGGGTATGTCTTGGTCAAACCCCTTGTAGGTAATTAAACCAAATGATGAAATGAAGCATGAAACATGAAATATGTAAATGATATCACCTTGTATGATGTCTTGTGAAGAAAATATGTAATCTACCATGTAGTGGCCATGAAGAATGTAGATCTTGGATCCTTGGATTTGATGTGAAAAATGGTTGTAGATATATCTTCAATGCTACATCCACAATCTTGGCTCAACAACATGAATGGATACACTAAACCCTTGACATGATGCTTGAATCTAGATGATGGCTCCAAATACTTGAAGAATTGCTCTTGAATGCACTTGTGGACTCAATTTTGCTAGAATAGATGCTCTCACAACTTTATTAGATGAAAATGAGTGAAGGAACCTTGTATTTATACTTATGCATGCTTAATTTCTTGAAATTACACCACAACAAGCCGACATATGAAATCATTAATTAAAGGGGGCTAAATCCTGCCCGAATTTGAAATTGGACCCCAAAAATAAGCTTAGGAGGACTAAGACGTCCTAGTTGGCATCTTAGTCCCAAGGCTCAAATCTTGGGGCATAGACTCCAAAAAGGGACCTTTTTAGGTGGTTTCATTAATCAGGTTCCTAGGACCCATGGAGGAAAAAGACACCCAAGGTGGTGTATTAGTTTCAGTCCACAAATCAGGGACACATAGACAGAAAAATTAAATGATCATTTATCTTTTGAGGTTTGTGAAGATTTTCCATAAAAATATATAGTTTATTAGGCTTGTAGATGCAAAATAGGACCAATTAAGCCATAAATGAGCATAAATAAAGCAAGGTGGGCCCAAACAAGTGTGAAAATGCAAGGGTATGCATTTTAATACACCACAATATTCATATGGGTGAATAAAAAATCAAATATAATTGAAATGAACTAATTAAACAAGATAATTGATCAAGTTCAAGCCATATTCCATGAAATTAAGCCTACAACTCAAGAAAGATTCATTTAAAAGCATAAAACATCAATTAAAGTAAAATGAAACTAAACTAAGAGTGCAAACCAACAATCCCATGGTGTTTTGAGTGCAATTGAGTGAAGGTTGGATGTTGGATTGCTCAAATTTCCTTATCCATTATGAGGTTGATGTAAAAGCTTTGTGAAGTGTGATAATGGTGATCAACAAAATTCTCAAAGCTCAAAAGTTGAGTATGAATTTGAGAAGAGTAAGGATGCTCTCAGTATTTATGAATGATATCTCATATAAAATGAGGAGTATTTATGGATTTTTGAAGAGAATCAAGGTAAGGATTGAATTGGATAATCAATGGAGGAAATTGGATGAGAAATGAAGATGTGGATCAAATATGGGATCAAGGGTTGATAATCCATAATGACATGGATCAAGGATTTTAATCAAAGGTCCTAAATGCTTGAGACAATAACAAATCCCTTGATTTTAGGAAGCATGTGGGAGATATTTCCATGTGGAGGGAGAAATTTGAATTTGAGGAGGAATTTTCCATGAGAATATTATTTGAATGATTGGAGGAAATATTAGTCAATTAAACAATTTAGGAAATTACTTAATTGTGTAAGTGAAAGAATTGGAAATTTTAATTAAACAATTAGGAATCATTTAATCAAAGAGGATGAATGATATTTAATTAAATAATTTGCATTATTTAATGAAATGAGAAGAAAAATAGTGTGAAGGATGAATTAATCAAATAAAATTAATTATTCGATTAATAAGAGAAAATAGTGAATTTAACTAAATAATTGATATTATTTAATTAAATTGGGAAATTAGGTGGGAAAATATACAAACGGTGTCAATAATCGAAATCTCAATGTGTGATATGATTGGGACATTTTTAAGATATTTTCCCCCTCTTTGAAGTGAGGTACATGTTGCATTGCTTCAAAGAACTGATATTGCTCAAATCAAAATCTAATAATTTTTTAACTTTTCTTGATGTCGGGAACTATGCCCCAAAAAACGAAGGAATGCTGGTATGCTGCCCCCTCGAGAGATTGAGTGAAAAAACTAACTTTTAGGTCGAGCTCACGACAAATTCATGGGAGTGGTTCGGTTGTTGAGAGGATGAAAAATAAGTCTGAGGACCTTGTGAAGTGACCATGATAGGCTGTCAATCGAGAAAATATAGATACAAGGCTAAAACCCTAGGTTTGGTAATGCATATATGGTCATTTAGGTGAATTTTAGGCTCATTTGCACACTTTTCTTTAGATAATTCAAAGAGCTTAGAGTGATTTTTTTGAGATTCCCTATGGAGCAACTAACAGTATGGCACATAGGGCACTTCCCACACATCGTGTAGACCAAATTTGAGAGTACCAACATCCAGTCGACGCAAGATCACCGATATGTACCCCAAAAAAACTTGCTTTGCACGTATTTTAGATAGTGAAATGTAGGCTAGAATTAGGTAAATAAATCTGTCAAACTTTTTTTGATGCTCACATTTCATGATTTCAATGCTTTTCAATAAAGCATAGGTGAAACACACTAGTATTGATTCTTAGAAAATTTTGTGATGCTTTTGACTGGTTCAGCTTTCGATGCTGAACAAAATTTCAATGCTTTTCTTTCCCTACCAGTGTGACACTTTTGAAATATAGTGATGCTTTTAAAAATTTCCACATGCTTTTATAAAATGACAGTGTGACGCCTTTGTAAAAAGGATTACTTTTGTTCTTTAAGCTTTTTCGTCTTGAACTTTTGCAAAAGTTTTAGATTATTGACACCATGAGCTTCATTCTTGCACACTACCTTTGGTCCACTTCTTTCTCAAGAGTGTCGACTAAAAAATATGGGGAGGATAGACATTTTTCACTATAAGGAGGTTGAGTTCCTACATGTATTTGAGTTATTCCACATCACTTACATGCCTAACATATGAGCTCATTGTGTTATCATTCCCGCATTGATCAAGAGATGGAATTCAGAGACATTTGTCTTTCACCTTCCGACAGGTGAGGACACAGTGACTCTTGAGGATGTGTGGTGCATCCTACGAGTACTAATTCATGGAGAGCAGGTAGTATATGAACCAACCCTAGGCCGTGAATCACTAGAGCGGATTCTGGAGGATGATCATCTACAACTAGAGGATGGACAGGTTGACTTGCAATGCTATGAAGATAGATTTCTAGATGTTATACTTGTTGTTGTAGGATTGATCATGGGACAACTCATTCCTGATAGGAGATCACGATTATTCAACACTGGATGGGAAAAAGTCCTAGAGAGGATTACCGAGGATTCCACTACTTTTTCCTAGGGTTCATGCATCCTAGCTCATCTATACCATGATATACACCAAGTGGTATACCAAGATGTGACTAGCATTTCAGTGAGATTTGCACTATTACTTATATGGGCATGGGAGCACATTGTTGTGCTCAAGCTAATTGGTGACATTCATAAGGATAGACTAGCAAGAGAGCCATTCCCATTTGGCTACAATGTCATGCTTACTCATCAACACATGGGTCATGCTAGTGTGGCTTACTAGAGATGATTCATCGATGAGATGACAGAGTTCATATGGTTGCCCTGGCTAGGTGTAGAGGCTTGGGATGATGATCAGGATCATTTTTTCTACATTCAATAGACTCAATGGCTTTTAGGTTGAGATCCTCATATATCAAGAGGTACCTTCTAGATAGGGTACAGTTCCAGTTTAGAGAGTAGTAGGATGCTCCTTCTTATGATTATGATGTTTGATTCACCCAAACTCATAAAGAGATCTAAGAGTGGGGGCCCACAATGCCACCACAAATATCCATTACAAAATTTGATAGCCTAGCTCATGTTCCTTGGGTTTACATAGGATATCTTGATGATCCTTGGACCACACCAGTATATGATGCATAGTTTACGGGTCATAGACCCGTCAAACTAGCAGACCCAGCAGGTAGGGGTGCAAGAGGTCATTGGTATAGAGGTCGAGGTGGTCAAGGACTAGGTAAGATTCTAGGATAGGTTCTTAGACAAGTTCCAAGGTAGGTACCAGGGCAGGTACCAGGAAGGTTACCCCATAGGTGAAGGATCAGTAACATCAGGTGGAACAACACGTGCTAGGATAGGATGCCCAACAGCTTTAGGCTGCTTTAGATTAGAAGATAGCAGATTGAGATCAGGCTTGTCAGGAGAGAGACCAGCTCCAGTTAGCTAGAGATTCAAAGATAGCATGGTGCCAACAACTAGAGCTCCAGTTAGCTCAAGAGACTGTGTCATGAGTAGTTAGAGATTATAGCTCGAGCTCTAGGGAGACTATTCCCCTTGCACGATATACTTAGGAGCTAATATTGGTTCAGGATGAGCTCTCATATTATAGGACATTATACCTCATACAGGTTTTGTCTCATAGGAGGCATTTGGCTTACTCTCATAGGAGTGCCTTGGGATAAATAAAATTAGTGGGGGCTTCGGTTGGGCATTCAAGATGATTGGGTCCCTCGGGTGGACATCAAGTACCACCTAGAGGATCCCCATCATGTCACCCTTCTGCTGATAGAGAGGATCAAGGGAGCAAGGGATAGCTCCATTTTCAAATGTATATTTTTTTGTATCCATACAGTCAATGTAGACACAATTATGATGTATATTCATTCATTGGCTATGGATGGCCTCATGTATATTTTATATATATATCACACACTTTAAAATATATCAAAACATTCATTTTTTGGATAATATATAAGATGATCAATGATGTGGAATTTATATTATGATGTCTTATTTCATGCTTATGACCTATGTGATGTATGTATGCTTATGGATGCATTATGGATGTGTTATGGAAATGTTATGTTATTTTCTTTACTATACACTTATGATATGATGTGGATGCATGTGTATGTGTATGTGTAATGATTCATGGATGCAAGATGTATGCAATGCAATGCTATGGCTGATTTCTTATTTTTTCTTTTCACGTGATATGAGGATGTATGCTAATGGATTGCAAGATGGATGCATTTATATTATTATTATTTTTGTATATCATGATATCTAGATGTAAATATTAGCATGGATAGAAGTAGAAGAATGAGATGAATATTGATTAGCATGCATTATTGAGATTGATTCAGTATTCCAACAAACCTATGATTATTTAAGATTTTATTGGATATGTGATGAGATAGGATAGATGATATTTGTTTTTTTCTCCTCAGATAAGGCTTAATTTCATCATAGCAATCCTTAATTGATATAGTAGATAGACACGATGCACCAAGTTATTGAGAACCAGGATGACGTTGTATATAATGCATGGACTTTGACTCTACAAACAAATAGGAGTATTATTGTTCATAACCAACATACAAACACCTTGTTTGATTATGTGAAAGAATGAATTCATCAAATTAAGAAGACTAATACACAAAAATTATGAAGAACTTGATATGTCCTAGACATTTTTTTACTTGATACTACCCCTGCACATGCAAGGAAAGTATTCACCAAGGTCATATTACAAGAAAATTCAAAAAGCACAACAAACAAAATCATTGATCAATGCCCCATCCTTTCTATCTAAATCATTTTATAGACATCATCGAGAGATCATCAGAATGGACTGATAAGATAAATCATAAGAAAAGATGAAAATGAACAAACAATCAATGTTATTCATATCTCTTGCCAAAGGATGTTGTTTTAGATGATATCCACTAACGTCTATTGTAGGAAAGATATAATTGTAAGACATGTTTGGGTTTTTATTGGTTGATAGTTGTTTGATAAGTCGTTGATATGATGTTGACTAAGATGTTTGATAATGATCAAGATTTTGATTTTTGCATTTAAGTTTAGTTTTTTGGATAAGGGTGTTGCACTTGTTTCTGTTTGTTTCACCAAAGGTTGAAGGTGACGATCAATTTTATTAGGTGTGAAAGTTTATAGTGAGTGAAAGTGAGACGGGATGGGTGGTTTTATTTTCCAAGTTTTCTCAAATTTTTTGACTTTTTTGAAATATTTTGAGGTTGCTTTTGGTATTTCGTAGTTATTTGAATGTTTGAAATCTTCAAAATGTTATGAGGCTAATTTTGAATTTATGAAGATATTTGAGGTTGTTTTGGGCTTTTCAATTTTTTAAATGTTTTGAGTTTTCCAAGGTTAGACCAAGAGAATAGGACCTAAGGGGGGAAGGACCTATGCCTCGAGTGCTCATCAGAGATGGACTTGCCTATGTAATTGTGCAGAGACTTCGTAGTTCAATTATTGGACTAGGATATTAGTGCATGATGACTAATAATGTTTTTATTTTTTAAGTTTTGACCTTTTATGGAATTTTGACTTGATTTGGATGTTTTTGAATTTTGAAGATGATTTGGATTTTTTGAATTTTAAGATGTTTCGAATGTTTTTGGATTTTGAGATGTTTTAAATATTTCTAGATTTTGAAGTATTTTGGATGTTTTTGAGATTTTAAAATGTTATGGATGTTTTTGGATTTTTTTGATGTGTTTCAAATGTTATTGGATTTTGAGATACTATGGATATTTTTGGATTTTCTAAATGATACCCAGATCACGATATAAATATCATGTTGTGAGATATTGGACATGGATCAAGATTTATTCGAAAGCAAGATGCAAGTACTTTCCCCCAATGTCTAGCAATGTTTGATATTTCATGAGTGAATGCATAGATCAGTATAATGAAGGGATAAGCATGTGAAGGATATCAAATATTTTTCTTATGATAGGATTATCAGGCTAATGCCAGATATAGGCTATGGGACTTCATGAGATAAAAATAGGATAAATGGTAAAGACCATGTCAATATTGTGTCATGAGCAAGGTTGAAGTATGCACTAAGCCTTTGTCAAGATCAAGAGAATTTGGAAGGTGGATAAAGATAGATTGGATGGATGAAGGGAATGCTCGATTTATTATGGAGAGAATGAGATTCTTCCATCTAAAATGGTGCACATAGATACTCAATTCTACTCATAATACATGCTTTGTAGGTTTTCATCATGGTACTTTCCCGAAGTGTCATTGAAGTGGTTTTCACTAGAGGATGATTTTTCTCTTTACTAATTTCTTGAATTTTTTCTTCTCTTTTTTTTATTTTTGATTTTTTTTAAAGGTAAATTATGCTAGACCACCTAGTGGTCCTGATGTAAATGTTGTTTCCATGATGTTCCAACCATATCCTACCTGGTGTTGGGAAAATGTGTCTCAACCTTGCAATTATATATGACTTATTGATAGGATGTATGTTGATATGTGGCAAAGAATCGTGCAAATAATGTACTCTTGTAACAAGACATGGGGTTCAGGACAATGCCCAAAAAAAAAATTGTTGACATGTTAAGGTTTTTCCCCGTTGTCAAGTCAAGGTTTTTTCCTCCGTACACATCAAGAATTTTTTGTTAACACGTCAAATAAAAAATGACCTTGTAAAACCCTAATTCTAGAAGGTTCCAAAAAGCTTGTTATAAGTGGGTGGGATGTATGTAGATAGTGGTGTATTTTGAGAGTCTGATAGTGGTCATGGTGCCTCTTGTTCTCTAATGGTGATACTCCTATGAGAAGCTTGCTCTGAAAGTATATTGTAATCTTTTGATTTCTGAATAATATTGGGTGGCTTTTGGAGTGTGGGGTTTTTCTCTACGTAAATAATTGTGTTGTGGTATGCATGATATTTGTGTTTATTTCTATTTAATTTTTTCTAACTGTTAAAGATCTATAAAAGTTTTACATTATTCTCCTATCAAGGTTAGTGTAGGAAGTTGTTATGTTACCTTAGCTTCCTTACAAGTGGTATTAGAGCTTGATCACCTTTGGTTTCAGTTGTAGGTTGTTAGGTTTTTTAAACTAATCCAGATTTGAGTGGGAGCTTGTGTAGAAGAAACTTTGTGATCTTGTTGTGGGAATTTTCAGATGGCAAGTTCATCAGGGAGAATAGAGGTGGAGAAATTTTATGGAAATAATTTTGAGATGTGGAAGCTAAAGATGGAGGATCTATTGATAGATTGATATATGTGGTATGGTGTTGTTGAGAATGTTTCAAGGCTTGTAGATCCTACTCAAGCTACTCAATATGATGTTATGGACCATAAATCCAAAGTTCTAATCAGATTGTGCTTGGAAAACTTTGTTTTAATTAATGTCCATGAAGAGACCTCTACACAAATTCTATGGAAGAAGCTTGGTGAGATGCATTAGGCCAAATCTTTAGTGAACAATATTTTCTTGAGGAAGAATTTGTATTCCTTGAGAATGGAAGAGGGTGGACGAATCATAAACCACCTATAAGCATTCTATATGTCGGTGGCTCGGTTGGCATCAGTTAGTGTCAAAATGGATGAGGAGGAGAAATATCATATCTTGCTTTGTTCTTTGCCTAATTCATGGGATTATCTTGTTATGGCTATTAGGAGTACTTATGTTATATTGAAGACAAAAGATGTGGTGGGTGTTAGTGTTGTAGCGGCGGGAGATATTTTCTCCTTAACATATTTATATTTTTCTTTAATAAAAGATCTTCAAGGCAGGTCTACCTTGATTGATTTACAAATAATATTTTATATTTTCTAGGGGCTGACCTAGAGAAGAGGTCACCTAGATTTGTATATAAGGAAGGTGAAGACCTCTCATTTAATCATCAAATAATTCTCTCTTCAATTCGCATTTCCTAGCAGCAGTTCGCATCTTTTAGCAGCAGATTCGATTCTTTGGAGAAGTATTAGCATTCACTCAAGGAGAAGTAGAATATATTATTGTATAAGACTTGGCCAAATTTGAGCACCTGATTTTGTATGTAGATTTTTGCACTTATTCTTTCAATATATAAGAGAATATTATTTGTTGGGTTTTTCTCCCTCGAGGAGGGTTTTCCCAAGGTAATTCATTGTGTTCTTTGATCTGTGTGTTGTATTTGTGATTATTTACTTTTTTGATCTGAAACTAATAGTGGGTTCTTTTCTTTCTGAAGAGATGAGGAGGAAGGTATCCATCACTACCAAGGAGGCCCTAAATATTTGTGGAAGACCTAAGGAAAAAGGAAAGAAGAATGAGAATCATGACAAATCCAAGTCCAAGGGGACATCTAAATCTCGTCCTGGAAAGTCCAAAGTTATTTGTTGGAACTACGGTAAGCCTAGACATGTTTGGAAGGAATGCAAAGAAGAAAAGACGAAAAAGAAGAAATTTGATTTTGATTTCAAGTCCAAGAAGGAATATGGTGATTTATTCATTACAGCTTTGGCAACTCGTGTAGGTAATGGTGCATGGTTAATTTTGACTCAGGTGCATCTTTTCATATGACCTTTAATAGAGATTGGTTTTGTGAATATGAAGAATTTGATGGAGGTAAGGTGTACTTGGGTGATGATTCTCATTTAGACATTGTTGGTCATGGTAAAGTTAAAATCAGGTTTCTTGATGGTAGAATAAAAAGTATTAATGGTGTGTTGCATATCCCTAGATTAGCACAAAAAAATTTATCTGTGAACAAACTAATAGATGTGGGTGTGCAGGTAGTATTTTCTGATGCAGGATGCAAGATGGTTAGTGGTGCTATGGTGATTGCTAGAGGTGTCATATATGGGACATTGTATAAGCTCGATGCATGCACTGTTGAGTGCAATAGTACTTTTGTGAAAATAAATTATATAGAAGAGGTGAGGGTTTCACCTTCAGCAAATGGTCATTTCTTTTGAGTACCCAAGGGTGCTCTTTCCTTTGAGACAAAGTTACCTATAGAGAAAACTATGTTATGGCACCAAAGACTTGGCCACATTGGAGAAAAGGGTCTAAGGACACTAAAAAATAAAAACCTTGTTGAAGGTTTGTCTGCTTGTAATCTTGAATTTGATTTTTGTGAGAATTGCATTTATGGAAAATAAAACCACGTTCAGTTTCGAGTTCTCATAAATCTTGTGGTGTATTGGATCTTATTCATTTTGATGTATTTGGTCCTATAGATGTTACTTTAATTGGTAAATCCATATATTGTGTTTCATTTATTGATGATTATAGTAGAAGGACATGGGTATATTTTGTAAAGAGTAAATCTAAAAAATTTAATGATTTAAATAATTTAAAGCAATGATTGAGTTGCACACTAGAAAGAAAATAAAAATTTTGAGGACTAGTAATGGTGGTGAATTTTTCTCTAGTGATTTTGATATATTCTATAAAGTTTGTGGTATTCATAGACAAAAGACAACTCTGTATTCTCCACAACAAAATGGATTTGTAGTAAGAATGAAAAGGACAATGATGGAGAAGGCTAGGATTATGTTGAGTGGTGTTGACCTAGAACAAAGGTTTTGGGTTGAAGCTGTTTCCACTACCTGTTACATGATTAACAGGTCTCCTACATCATCTCTTTTTGCTAAGACAACTCTAGAGGCATGGTCGGGTCACGAGCCTTCATTAAGACATCTTAGAGGTTTTGGTTTTGAGGAATATGCACATGTGCCAAAGGAGAAGTGAACAAAGTTGGAGAAAAAGGTTGTGAAATGTATCTTCATCAGATATAGTTATGGTGTGAAAGGATACAAGCTTTAGGATCTTGTTGCACAAAAGGTAATACATAGTAGAAGTGTTATTTTTAGAGAAACTAATCCTTCTTCTATTACATTGCAACCAGAACAAAGTAAATAGGAAGATGTGATTCAATTTCCCTCTACACCTCAAAAATTTGAATCAAGGCCCAAGGATAAACAAGAAGTTGAGGAGAGATCATCTAGCTCTGGGTCTTCAAAAGAGGAGGAAGAACCTCCAGCTCAGCTTGTTTGTAGGTCTACAAGGCATAGACAACCACCTGAAAGGTACAGCTAATGGTTAGAGATGTATTTTTTCTTTGAATACTAACATGGATGAACCTAGATCTATAGAAGAGGCACTAGGTATGAATGATGCAGAATCTTGGAAGATTGTTATGGATGAAGAAATGGCATATTTTGAAAAAGAATGATACATGAGATCTTGTACCATTACCTGAAGGACGAAAACCTTTTGGTTGTAAATGGGTGTTCAAGAAAAAGATTGGTTCAAATGGAGGTATTGAGAAGTACAAAGAAAGGTTGGTTGTGAAGGGTTAATCTCAAGTTGAGGGTGTTGATTATGGTGAGATATTTTCTTTTGTTGCAAAAATGACATCCATTATATTTGTTCTTTCTATTGATGTTGCTTATGATTTAGAGGTTGAGAAAATGGATGTGAAAATGGCTTTCCTTCATGGTGATTTGGAGGAGGATATTTATGTGACATAGCCAGAGCACTACATGGTGAAAGGTAAAAGTAATTTGGTTTGCAAATTGAAGAAATATTTGTATGGCTTAAAACAGAGTCTTAGGATGTGGTACCATAAATTTGATACATATGTGTTGAGCTTGGGATTTGAGCATTCTAAATCAGATCATTGTATTTATTATAAAACTAATGGTGATCATTTCCCGTTTATTGCATTATATGTTGATGATATATTATTTATTGATAGAGGGAAAGGTATGATTTTAGAACTAAAATCTCAACTTTTTGCTAAATTTGAAATGAAGGATCTTGGTGCAGCTAAACACATTCTTGGGATGGAAATTAAAAGAGATAGAGTGAACATAAATCTATGGCTTGGAAAAAGCAAGTATGTCAACTCAATTTTACACAGGTTTGATATGTAGGATTGTAGACCATTGTGTGTTCCTATTGTTCAAATGCACAAGACAACTAAGAGGGGGGTGAATCAGTTGTATCAGGTCTCTTTACTTTTAAACTTAGTGTTTTCACCTTAACTTCAATATGTTATTAAGTGTAAACATGAAATGCAAATAACAGAAAGAGAACACCAGATTTACGTGGAAAACCCAATGAGGGAAAAACCACGGTGAGCATTAACTCACAATATAGTAGTAATGCAATACCGGATACAAAGGCTCACTGCTAGAGGGCTCACTACCCAAATATAAAGGCTCACTACCCAGATTAAGGGCTCACTGCCTTGAGAAGGAATCATTGTCCAGAAAGGAGGCTCACTGCCTATAGAAAAACAAAAAGATATAAATGAAGATCCACCACTATGGTTCCACACATTCACAACCTGATCAGAAGATTGTAGATGCCCTTAGCTCACTGCTTTCAGGAATCTAACACCTTAAAGTATTGTTGCCTTAATTCATTCTTCCACTCTCTGCTTTTTGCACTTGTTCACACACTTCACTCACTTGTTCGATTCGTGGATGGATGGATATCTAATTCACTACAACTTAACTTGCTTTTATACCATCTTCAACCTCAAGAACATTCTCCAAGGTCAGCTATAGAATTTCATTTACAAATTCAAACTAGGTCGGCTACACAACATTCCCACGGTGGATAAGAATGAGAGAGGACCAATTGCATATTTAATTTAGGACCCAAATAACATTTTGAAGCTCACACATGCTTTCTCAAATCGATGCAAAAACCAAATATAACATGTAAACACCAGGTCATCCAAACCTAATGAAAACACCAATGATCTTTAAAGTACGCACATCTCCAGCAAGATAATCACACATGGATCACTCAACATGCTTCACCATTAATTTCACCATCTCTGAGAACATCTCAAATACATCCACAATAGTTATAACCAAATTCATTTTTAGAGAAATCTTCACCAGTCCAACTGGATGAGCTAGTAAAAACACAGGAGCACTGGAGCAGGTCTTCCGGAGTTCCAAACCACAAGAAAAAATTTTAGAACATAGAAACCATCAAAAATAGTCATCTCCCAGATCCGAAAGATTTGAAACCAGATATCAGAAGACTGTGGAGCCAAAAAAATTCTCCCAGTCCCCAAACAAATAGTTCTGGCAAACCAGTTCACACACTGGTGAACATATCTTCTACTCTTCATCAACTCGGAAGCTAAAACTTGGTATATATTATTCATTAAATCTTATGAACATACCTACAAATCCACATAGGCATAGGATCAACACAGGAGAAATGTGGACCATAATACCAGAGCACACTCAGAACACACTTAATTTTTCTTTCATTATTTCTCAAATTTTCTCAAAAGCAGTTGGAAAATACACAAATTTGGTGTTGACGTCAATGAAAACATTAATGACAACACCACCAAACACATCCATACTTGCAACACCTATTTCAATTGGAACAAATTTATCTATTTTATATTTTCCAACATATTCATCAGAGATGGAAGACATGATTAGAGTGCCTTACCAAAGTGTGGTTGGAAGTTTGATGTATGTTATAGTTTTTACTAGACCAGACATTGCCCAAGTAGTTGGAGTTTTTTCTATATATATGTTTAATCTTGGTAGAGTTCATTGGGATGCAGTTAAAAGAGTATTTAGATATTTGTGTGGTACCTTAGATTATTCCTTATGTTATCATAATAATATGAATGAAGGCGAGATTTCCCTTGATATTCATGGTTATGTCGATTCAGACTGGGCAGGTGATGTTGATAGTAGAAGATCCACCGGTGCTTATGTGTTTACTTTATTTGGTGGTGCAATTAGTTGGATGAGTAAGCAACAGGTTGTGATTACTTTGTCCACTACTGAAGTAGAGTATATGGCAGCTACTCATTCTTGTAAAGAATCCATTTGGCTTAAGAGACTATGTTTAAATATTAGAATAAAACAAGGTGCGATGACAATTTATTGTGAAATTTAGAGTGCAATATGTCTAGCCAAGAACCCAACGTTTCATGTCAAGACCAAGCACATTGATGTATAGTATCATTTTGTTAGAGATATGGTCAAAGATGGTAGGGTGAAGCTGTTTAAGGTAGATACTTTGATTAATTTTTTTGATCATTTAACTAAGCCTATGAGCACAGAGAAGTTTAGATGGTGTTCAGAGACTATGGGCCTTTTGGCCCCTAGCAATTAAATATTATGATGACACCCTTTCATTTTCATTGCAAGGTGTTCAACAAGTGGGAGATTTGTTGGGAAAAAGTGTCTCAACCTTACAATTATATACGATTTATTGATAGGATATATGTTGATATGTGGTGATTGATCATGCAAATATTGTACACTTGTAACAATACATGGGGTTTTTTCCCATTGACAAGTCAAGGTTTTTCCCACTAATGCATCAAGGTTTTTTTGTTAACACATCAAGGTTTTTCTATTAAGACGTCAAATGAAAAATGATCTTGTAGAACCCTAATTCTAGAAGGTTCCAAAAATCTTGTTATAAGAGGGTGGGATGTATGTAGATAGTGGTGTATTCTAAGATTCTAATAGTTGTTGTGGTGTCTCTTATTCTCTGGTGGTGATACTCCTGTGAGAAGCTTTCTCTGCAAGTATATTGTAATATTTTGATTTTTGAATAATATATTGGGCAGCTTTTGGAGTGTGGGGATTTTCTCCCAAAAGGGTTTTCCTCACGTAAATCATTGTGTTGTGATATGCATGATATTTGTGTTTATTTTTGTTTAATTTTTTGTAACTATTAAAAATTTGTAAAAAAAATTCATTATTCTCCTCTCAAGGTTAGTGTAGGAAGTTGTTCCACTACCTTAGCTTCCTTACACCTGGAGGAGTTATTTTTCCAAGATACGGGCACTTGTATGTAACCCCCAAATGTTCTCGCCTTCTTTTTTGATACCGTAATTAACCTCATCTAGATGCACACATCATGATAGAGTTCCCTTAGAGTCCTTATAATAAAGTGTTGCTACCAAGACACGGTCAATGCGATATTTGGAGATCATGGATGTCGAAGTGGATGGTGGAATGCAATGAGGAATATGAGATGTAGATGGATTGGTTGATAGTTTGTAATCTTTGACTCTCCAAACTTGGGATGATGAGAAATGATAGGTGGATATGGATTTGTGAGTGTAGTTAGGACTAACTTACTTATATATTATGTATGTCACCCTTGAAGCCTTTTTTTGCATTAGTGGACATCTTTGATGGATGAAATTCCTTATTTTTCTTTGCCCCATAGTTTATTTGACTAATGGAGTTTGATAGGGATGATTTTCCTTCTTTTTCTTTGGCATTCATTTGAATCTTCTTTGTCCATTTTTATTTGTTGATTCTTTTTCTTCAATGACTTGTTCTTTTCTTTGATATAATTTTTTCTCTTTGTGTTGGTCCCAACTAATGAGTGGAAAGGTGTGAGAATGATGATTCATGATATGGTTGGTTGTAGTGTTGGTAGTTTTTTTATCATAAGGACTCCTCATGCTCCCCATGTTGATGTTTGCACTAGATAAATTTGCCCCTAGTATTTTGGGAGTATTGCTGATATGATTGGATTCTTCGACCATTGAATAATCCATACCTTGTTTCTCAGGATTGTTGATTTTATTTATTGATTCCAAGATATTATGTGTATGTAGGCCTAATCCATTTCCCTGATAATGCATCTATTGAAAAAATGTGACTAAATATGATTTTTATTGGAAACATGATGTCACTTCTTCTATAGTCTATTAGGAATCCTTAAAATTAGTAGTAGATATGGATTTTGATTGTTCCTCAATAGATTCTTGTGGGTACACCCACAAAAGTGGTTTACAATTCAATTGAGGAAGGAAAAGTTGCAAAAAATGACCCCATGCAAAAAAAAATGATTTTTGGGGGTTCGAACGAACTTTTTGTTCAAGCAAACCCATTAAATGTAGGGTCCCACCATTCCCAGGAAAAAACAAAAACAAAACCTTTATGGAAAGGGGTTCACTCGAACTAGGGTTCGAGCAAATCTTGGTTCAATCGAACCCCTGGGGGTTCGCTCGAACCTCCCTTTTCCCATCTTCTCACCCTTTGGCACCAAAAAACTCCAAAATTTTTCCCTTCAAAGCTCGGGTTGAGGATGAAAATGGAGGAGACTTCACAGACCCAACTGGATGATGGTAGTCCTCAGAACGAGCTATCCAACGAATATAATTTTAATATGTTTTGGTTTTATTATGTATTTGTTTTTTTAGTTTAATTAAACATAGGTTTTTCACCGAAAATCAAACTCTTTGTTCTACAGATGTGGAAAAATAGAAGATTATGAAAACAAAATTGAAAAATATGAGTGCACTAGATATTGAAGTCCTTGATCCAATAAAAAAAAAATGAATTTCAATACATACAAAAAAAGTTGTGTTATACGGTCTGCCTATGTCTGAATTGTAATTGGTTTGACTTCAAAACTTAATTAAGGAAAAAATATGCAATAAAACACTTTGTGTGTCGCCAAAAAGTGTAGCCTTGACACTTTTTCACTTATCTAGGCCTTTTCCATTGGACTTTGGCCTGATTTTGCTTTGATCTAATGTTGTAATGTGGCCAAAACATTCACATTAGACCTTGAACACTTGCAAATCAACAATAGCCTAACGATGTTTTACAAAGGGTTTTGTGAAGTGTTGTAACACATCTTCCCAATTTTCTAAGACCCTTTCAACACAATTCACCTAAAAAACCCCTTTTTACCCTTTTTCAATCCTTGTGCCAAAGTGTTGTAAGGTGTTGTAATACATTTTCACACTTTCCTAGGCTTTTCATCAACAAATTCAGCCTTCCTTATGTTAAATTTACCGCTTAATGTACTTTTAGGCCTGAATTAAGTGTGTTTCAGGAGATAGGCCCATTAAACATCATTAAACACCACTTAATTACCAACCACCATTTGATTTTTTCCAAGTGAACTAGGTCGCCACCTTGGGCGATCTAGTCCCTTTAGGCATAAAATTCAAAATTAAAACAAAATTCTAATGGGAATTTGCCTCCAAAACCCTAAGGTCAGCCTATCATGTGTTATTTTTTGGGAAATTAGGGCATGACATGTATAAATAAGGGCTTTCATCCTCCTTTCACCCCCCTAACATCATTTTCATCTTCACAAGCACTCTTACACTCAATCTTCTCAAGCAAGCACCAAGCATTCAAGCACAAAGCACTTCAAACAACCTCCATTGGAGTGTGTTCTTGCATGTTGTAGACATCTTCAATAAGGTTTTGGTGAGTGTTTACATTTACTTTTTGTTCAATCATCTTCCCTTTCATTTATATTTCATTCAAGGGTTTGATTACCAACATGGGGTTTGACTAAGGAAAACCCCTATTCCCTAACCCTAACCTTTTCCTTCTCTTTGCATGTGTGCTTTGCAGGTTTGTATGTAGATTAATCAAGGATAAAGGTGTTAAAAAGTTTTCATCATTCCATCTACATCAACTCAAGTCAACAAAACCCTAGAAGGAGCTAAAAGACAACTTACAGGTCATTTTCTGAAGATTTGGACATGGGTCTCTGTCAAAAACAAAAGTGCAAGTGGGGACCTATAGCTTCTAACCTCGAAACTCTCAAAAGAACTAGTAGGACTAGGTCCCCATCATTGGTGACCTTGTCCCTGTAATAGGCCTGAAAAGAGGTTTTTGTGTTTCTGAATACCCTTTTACTGGAAACCCATTCTGGAAAAGTTTCCCGGGAAGAGGACTAGGTCACCCATTATGGTGTAAGTGTCCTAGTGAGCATTTCTAGTAGATTCTAGAAGATTCCATAGCTCCTCTTCTACAAATTTTAGTTCCCAGGTGCACCATTTTTGTCTCTTCCAGCTTCTTTCCAATTTTTTATACATTTAGGTCATTTAGTTTAATTTGCATATAGTTTACATTTACATTTAGTTTACATTCATAGTTAGTTTGCTTTATTACATTACAACACTTAGACACATCCTAACACACACTACACAGCCCCTATCTTTTAATGAACTCACCCAAAAAGCATATCATTAGGTGAAAGAGAGTCATTCTTCCATCCAAGCTCCTAGGTGAAAAACCCTAGGGGCCTAATTGGGGAATCCGCTTTCCCTTTTGTCCATATATTTTTGGTGGTTCACTATGAAACCAATTGGAAGCACTAGATATTGTAGTTACAAATCTAAATTCAAAAAAAAAAAAAAATTATCCTTCATAAAAAAAAAGTTATGCGTTATACGGTGAGCATCACTCCTTAAAAATGGTGTTTACTAAAAAAACTAGTTTTCAAAGGAGATGTTAAAAGAAGTGCAATCTAATTCCAAAAATTTTGAAAAAAATATATTTAGAATCTATAGATAAAATGTCACAAATCATTGGTTTGCATCATCTTCAAATTCCTAATGGTTTAGCCGCTATAGGTGTCCGAAAGTGAAGATTTAGTTAGAAAAAATTAGTTCAGTGTCCAATTTGGCCAAAAATTGTAAACCAATATTGTGGGATCACCCTTGTGATTCACAATCAATTTAGGAGTCTTCTTTATGATTTGTACTTTGAAGGTCATCTTGAATCTCTACAAATTTTTCCATTGCTTTCTCTTGTGTAATGATGTCAAGAGTGGGAGACTCCTTGTTTGGATGAAGATCATCTACATGTCCATTAGAACGAAGCATCTCATGGGTAGTGTTTGGTATATCTTTGAAGTCTTGGATTGGTTGAAATGTATTCATTAAGTTGTGATATTATTTTAGGGAAGTGAGCTTTTCTTATTTTACAAATAAAATTAATGAAAATTGGAGTGAAAGATTCACAAAAATATCTCAAATTGATCCAAATTGAGTATTCAATTCAAGAGAGTAAGTTTGCATAAGACTTGTGAATGATTATTATGTAAAATGGTCTGCTATTTATAGAATTTATAAATATGCTTAATGGTCAAGATGAAAAATTATGATCAAGGGATGAAATCAAATGACAAAGGTGGACATGGATCAAATATGGATCGAACGGTTGACAATCCATGAGATATGGATCAAGGATAAAATCAATGGTCTAAAATCCATGAGAGACTCAACAAATTCCCTAAATTTTAGGAGTTATGTTGGAGATATTTCCATGAGGAGGGAGATATTTGAATTCAAATTGGAGGAATATTCCATGAGAGTATTCTTTCAATTATTTGAGGAATTAGAAATTAGTTAATTAAATAATTAAGAAATTACTTAATTGTGCAAGTGGAAAGAATTTAGGGATTTAACTAAACAATTAGAAATTATTTAATCAAAGTGGGATTTAGGACATTTAATTAAATAATTTAGATTATTTAATAAAATGAGAAGACTTAGGAGATTTAATTAAATAACTTGCATTATTTAATCAAATTAGATGAAAATTAGTGTGAAAGAGGGAATTAATTAAACAATATTAATTATTCAATTAAAGAGGAAAAGGGTGAATTTAATTAAACAATTGACATTATTTAATTAATGTGTTGCCAAAAAGTGTAGCCTTAACACTTTTGACTCATTTAGGCCCTTCCCTATGGATTTTGGACCTCTTTCAACCTTTTTTTACCTCTTCCCAAGCCTTCTGTCAAAGTGTTGTAAGGTGTTGCAATTCACACTTTCCTAGGCTTGTCATCACTAATTCAACCCTTTTTTATGTTAAATTGGCCCCTTAATGTACTTTTAGGCCCGACTTAAGTGTGTTTCGGGAGGCAAGCCCATTAAACATCATTAAACACCACTTAATTCCCCATCACCACTTGAATTTGTCCAAGTGGACTAGGTCGCCACCTTGGGCGACCTAGTCCCTTTTGGCATAAAATTTAAAATTAAAACAAAATTCTAATGGGAAGTTGCCTCCAAAACCTTAAGGTTGGCCTATCATGTGTTATTTTTGGGGAATTAGGGCACAAAATGTATAAATAAGGGTTTTTCCCCTCATTTTGACCCTAATTCATTAACCTGACTCTCAATAAGTCATTCTTCTCAATCACTCATTCACTCCTTCTCAAGCAAGCTAGGGTTTTGGTATTCTAAGTCACCAAGACATCTTTCTAAAGCATTCAAGGGCTCATTACTGTGACCACACAAGATCTCTCATCATGGCAAGGTATTAGCTCCCTTATTTCATATTTTATGCTATGTTATCTTGTCTCTTCATTTGATGTGATTATCTAAAAGGGGTTTGACCAAGGAAAACCCCCATGCCTTAACAATCAATATTTATTTATCTTTGTTGGTGTTTGCAGATTTAGGTATCTTGGAAGCTTGGAGATCATTCAAGAATGGGTTGAAGACTTTTTTAGGGCATCTCCTTGTTGATTAGGTCAAGAATCTACACAAAACAACACCTATGGACCAGATTCTACATTTTTGGGTCCAAAAACTTATCAGGTGCAGAAGTGTAGACCAAGAGCCATAGAGTGTGTTAGGACTGAAAAATTTCCATTTAAAACCCTAAGGTTTTCCTGTTTGAATCTTAATTTTCCATCATTACCTTAAGGAATTTTATTCATTTATATCTATTTTTCACTATCCTTCCATTAAAAAATCATTCTTGCCCTTTATATATGCCTTGTGCCCTTACCGCTACCTTAACATTCACATCCTATGTCGCTTACCACTTTACCGCAGCCTCCCACAAAGGGGCTCGTGGTATAGCACTAGCAGTTTGCAGCAGGCAGAGAATAGTCACTGCCACACCGTGCATGGTCAATTCATTGATCGTGATATCGCGGTGGTGATGAGTTGACAGCAGTCTGCAGGGAAGCGGTGGTGTGTGAGACAGTTACCACGCAACCGCACATGGCTAGCACAGTCACCGCGGTGGAGGGTGATAAGTGGTGAGGTAACTGGCGAAGACAGCTACCACGGTACCACTGGCAGTCAAGCCAGTGACCGTGGTAGTGCGGTAATGGAAGGGAAAAGGCTAGCGGTCACACCACAGTACCATAGCCATTAAAATAAAGAATGCGGTAATGCGGTAACAGTGAAAGCAAATGGGGAAAACACTTAGCAGTTTGAAGAATGACCACCGCAGTACCGCGGGAGGGTAAGGAGGAGACCGCAGTGGTGGCAGTAGGAGGAGGTGGAAGTCATGACAGTCAATGGTGAGACCCATCAAAGTCAAAAGCGATAAAATAAATAAATGCATGGAGTGATTGAAATGTCAAAGAAAAATCAAAGCCTTCCAAAGTATTAAATTAAAATCAAATGCCAAACTAGGTAAAGATATTTGATTTTTCCGACAAGGCAATTAATTAAATATTTTATTTAACTGTGAAGAATGTAAATGGTCATAATTAGAAAATTGAAGGGTCATGACCTTTGAGATGTAATGTATAAATAATTTGAGAAAAAAGAGAGAAAAAGAGCAAGTAGTTAGAGTAGGAGTTAGATTTTTCCCGAGAAGGGACTGGGATGGAAATAATGTACAAAATTTTCTTGAAACAGAAACAATGAAGACTAATGTTTTAAACTGGTGAATTTCTCTTTGGTGTTCAGTTGTTGTGTTGCATCAATTTATACTCTTTATTTTGGTTGTCTCCAACTTGAGGTCCTTTAATCATTTAAATCAGCATATCAAGCATATTCTCTGATTTATCAAGATATATTCCATTTTGTGTGATTTGATTAATTGGTGTCTGCAAGCCAGAATTAAATTCTCTTAATAAATCACAGTGGTTTAGAGATTTCTTTTGGATAGTTAAAGAAGAACCTGATAGAGAAACATTCTAACATTGTTTATGCAATTCATAGACTTAGTAAATTTTTATGCCAGCCATAGAATTTTCGGAGTGCCTAAAAACTAGAGTTAAGCCAATAAGAGGAAACACATATCATTTTTTACTCCATTGCCCATGTGGATAGAAGGCACTAATCTGCCACAACCCAGAGATACAAATCCATATCAAAAAATTTATTCAAAAAACCTTCATTTGTGCAGTAGGAGTAGGAGTAGGTGTAGTAATTTTATCTGTCCACTTCTCTTTGCCATTTTGGATAGATTGATCAACTAGGAAACACATCTTAAATCTGCAACATACACATAGGTGCACCCACCTAGGTTTTCCAGAGCCTGAAGAGTAGAAGGTACAATTGCATCAATTGGCCTTGTTAGTTGGCCAAAAGCGTTGTGAGAGCTTGGCAACCTCTCGTGGTTCAAACCTATGTTTTTGAGACCCAACAAAGTACACCTTCAAATCTCCCAAAATTTTGAAGTGTACTAGGTCAGCATTAGTGGTGACTTAGTCCCACTATATATGCATTTTAGGGTTTTCTATAGATCTGAGTACCCTTTTCTCAGAAACTGGTTTCGATAGATTTTCATAAAACTGGGACTAGATTGCCCAACTTGGCATAAGTGTCCTAGTCGGCTTCTGCATCAGCTTTTCCAGGGTTTCAGACCTTCATGCCATCCCTTTTCAACCTCCTGGTGCACACTTCTTTTTTAACAAATTTTTTTTTATAGTTTACATATATTTTTAGGTCATCTTGTGCATGTTTGCATATCATTATGTGTTTTCAAGCATAGTTGTATTTCCTAGGTTTTACATTACTAGTTTGTTTCTATTTTTAGTTTATTGCATCTAGGGAATTTCATTTAGACCTGTTCCACATGCATCACACCTATTCCAAACCCCCAACCTTTAATATTTGAGTGAAATCACCAAGAACATCATTAGTGTGAAAGAGAGTCCATTTACTAACCAACCTCCTAGGTGAAAAACCCTAGGAGCCCATTGGGGAATCCTCTTTCCCTAAATGCATTGTTTTTGGTGGTTCAATTAAATAGATTAAAAATGAGTGAATCAAGATATAAATGGTGTTAGTAATAAAAATCAGGTGTGTAATAATATACTCAAGACATTTCCAAGTGTCTACACTCACCTACAGAATCATCTGACAATGTTCCGACAACTTTGCAAGCAGAAACGGGAGTCTTAGATCTTCCACTAGAGGACCTCAAAATTTGAGTAGGATGCCCTTACAAGGACTCATATGCCCTTGGGTGTATAATTCCTAATATGCACACTAAAACCATTTTTTATAGGTAGGTATACACTCCCCTACACTTTCCAAATCTGCCTGCAAACTGTTGTTTCAGTTTGTGCATTATCGAGATCTTGCATTTTATATATTAGATCAAATAGTATAATTAGGTTAATCATAGAAAATCCATTTCAGTCAATTTCTAAGCCTTAAAAGTATCAAATCTAGGTTTGATTGACTCACCTTTATGGTTGAATCTAAACACCTTGTTGATTTGCATCCTAATATAACTTTGAAAAAGGAGCAAAAAACAATCCTAGGTTTAGGCATTAAACTGAGGGTTCCCTTTTTCTTATGTTACAAAAATTATCTCCGCCATCTTACAAAATCTATTTGGGAATCCAATTTCTCCTAATATAGATATCACAAATGACCACTCCACTCTATCATAAGCTCTTTTAAAATCAATTAGAATAATCCCTACATCTTGATTCTATCTCTTCTTACCCAATTCAATGCCTCCCAACTAGTGATTATATTTTCTAAAATATATCAACTCTTAATAAATCTTGTTTGGATATTATTTATGATCAATGGGAGAATATTTTTTAATATTTGAGCTAGAAATTTTGCAAAAAAGTTGTAAGACACGTTTAGGGGAGTAATGGGTCTCTATTTTTTAATATTACTTTTATCTCTATCTTTTGCAAGCAATTTTATTATACCTTTATTTGTGTTACTCCCTAGGGATTTCTTTTAAATAGCCTCTTGATATACCTCATATAGGTCATATTTTTAGGATAGGTGACATTATAATTTCTATCCTAAGTTGATAATGGTGTGACTTAACGTTTTTTGGAAAGTGTTCTAGAGGACATTGGAGAAAAAATATTTATTATCTATTTTCCTATGACAAATTGTCATTAGATTCAAAGAAGTGGACCCACTATAGTGATGGTTATAGAGCATATTGGGAGAATATTCCCTTTGGGCATCCAACTTTTGGGTGGAGGCCACTTTGTAATGCATGTCCTTGCATGTTCTTCATGGTGGGGCACCCAATTTTGTATGTTGGTGCATGTTCCTGCATGAAGCCATTGGAGAGTTATGGAGTACTCGATATTGACAACTTTTGATTTGCTATGGGTTAAGTGCCCATGTGAAGGCCATGTGTTCATTTAATAATTTTCACCATGTTTATAGGTTTTCTAGTAAGGGGGACATGGTTGTTTCCAGGTGGTTTTTCTTTTTGTTTTGAGATATCATTTGTGGTATTCTCTCCCATAAAATTTTATATATTGGAGCATTGAGATGGTGGTTTGTAGATTTTTTTTGCATTTTATCAGAGTAACGAAGTGCTACCAAAATTTAGAGAGGAGTGTTGTATAATTGGTGTATCTCATTTGAATATTAATATAAGCATAGGATCTCTTTGGGTGTGAATATTTTTCTCACAAGGGTTTTGTAGATGGGTGTTTTGGTACACTTTCTCAACACAAGTAATGTGTAGGTGCATCACCTCTCTTGAAAGGAAATCTCCAACACAAGTTGTTGAAAATTTCCCCAAGGTCTCTCAGGTGTCATTTCATGACTTGCATGGAATATCTCAGTTGATGTTTGATGTGATCTTGCTGGTAATCACAAGGCGGACTTACGGAAGTTAGGCTGGAAGGAAGTTAGATCTGCAAATGGATTCTTTTAAGATCGAAAAGTTGTTGTGTGTTTGCTGCAGGTTCAAACAGCAGTCTAGAACTCCATTTCTAACTTGAGAATTGGCTTTACAATGTGCAATGAACCTTAGCATAGATTACTTATTAAAAAAAATAAAAAGGGAAGGGAAGAGAAGAGAAGAGGTTCATGGACCTACAACTATGAATGAATAGTGATCATGGAGGTTTCTACTATGGACAACTTCCTTAAACAAAATTTTACTTAACCAAAAATTTCACAATGTCATGAAATTTGTCCTATCTTCTAAGGTCTGCAAACATTTCATCATTCATTCACCATGTACATGCATGAACAAAGACAAAAGTTTAAAGCAGCTTTGAATTTAAGTCCAGACTAACTTTACACAGCCATCTACCAGTAGCAAATAGCCAAAATTATGGACTAAGAAGGCATCTACACAGCAAAAATCTTCACAACCATAGGAAAGCATTACTAAATCTATCAAAGAAAACTAAAAGTAATTGTAATAGAAAATTAAATCTAACTAAATCATCTAACTATGAGAGAAGAATCATGGAACATGCAAAGAAACTCAGAAATCCACCAAAGTCAATGTATTTCTATTAAAAAATTTGCAGCATGTCATTACAACAACTCAACTCTCTCTTGAAAATGAGAGGAGACCCCCTATTTATAGTTTCCCAAAAGTAGAATGAGTGGCCAAGATTAATTTACATTTGTTTTTCAAAGATTCACTGTAAACTAGGGTTCTACCTACCCCCACAATATATTACATTTTAAAATACAATTTTGTCATCATCCCTATTTTGTCTTCTAGTGGCAACACTGTAGTGTTTTGTCTTTTTGCTGATTTCAATTTTGTTGCAGCTATTCGGTTAGAAACTCTTCACCAATAATAGGGTTGCCCTCTTGCTTCTTCAAAGCAGCATACTCCATGAATTTCAGAATTATCGGTTGGAGTTTATCAACTTCTATAATGTCAGATCGCAATACTTGGTAACTCCACTCCTTGGAGTTGTCGATAAGCTTTTCCCATTCTTCATCATACTTGGCAGCATGGTCCCTGAATAGCTCAAACTGGGTGAAGGCTCGGGCAGCAAAACTCATGAAATCAGTAGTAACCTCACCTGACATACCATCTTCTATCCTCTTTTAGAAATGAGGCTTTATCTTCTCTGGATTAACTTGGACAACATGCACATCATACCATGTCATTAGCTTCAAGTATTGACGGCAATCCATCCAAACCCCGTTGGCCCAATCAATATCTAGGTTTACCTTTTCAAGCACCTACTCCAACCTTTCTTTTTTATTTTCAAAATCCTGCTTCCATACATCCATCAGCCAATGATCATCCTCCTTGAATGCAAATTCCTTTTCCCAAATCTCGCTTGGCAATTTGAGGATAGCCTCAATCTTTGGGTAGGCAGACTCATATTTCCTTGGGAAGTCAGTGTAAATTTTCCTTGTACCCTCAAGAGACTTTTGTACATCCAAGAACTTGTTTGTTGTCCAAACATCGTGATTGATGCCCATGTTTCCAGTATTCAAGACCTGTCGGAACTAGCTTTTTATGGTCGTATCCAAGTTCTTTCTCCTTTGTAGCTTATCTATTTGTTCCTTGGATAGAAATTGTGGTGAGGCTGAAGATGTGGTAGGTTATTCTTTTGTTGACAACCATTGTTGGATGTAGGTTGTTAGATCAGCCACTTGTGCCTTGAGCTCTTCCTTTGATACCTTATCTTGCTAAATTAGATGCACCACCATGGAGACGGACTCCTGAAGGTGATCTACTTTATGTTCCCTGGTGGCCACTCCCAAGTCGATGGTGGAGATTTTGTAGCTTATTCCTTGTTCTCCCACCACTGGCATAGCTATTTGTACTGCTTTGGATCCGGAGGCATCCATCATCACCTTTGATCTAATTTTAGGTTTCTTCTCTTTCTTGGTGCTAATTTGAGCTCGAGCCAATATAGCCTCCAATCTTTCTTTTGGGTCCTTAGGATTAGGAGCTTTCTTCTCTAGTTGCCTTTCCAACCAATCAGGCATTGAGGACTTTTCCTTCGGTGATTCCTGGGCACCGTCCTTTTCATCTTTCTTGATTTCAATCTCTTTATCGTTTAGATCCTCTAGCTCTATCCTCACATCCTCCTTTTCCTCATCGGAATCCTAGATGAACACCATGCATTTCATGGGGAATTTCATGGGTAGGAATTCCTTGGGGTTGTCTTCCCCTTCAGCATCCTTTTCTTCTTTTTCTTCATCATGCCCATGCTCCTCGGGCTGCTCGGTTTTTTGATTCTCATGAGTTTTAGCCTCTTCTTCAGGCTTATCCTCTTCCTTTTCTTCCTATACGTCATGAGGGAGCACCTCCTCATCATGCCTAGGGTTGTGGTCATGTTCCTCTATTGGAGATTTATTGACCTCTATTTCTGTGGTGACAACCCTTTCTTCAATAATAGGTTGTCTTTCAACCTCCTTATCTTCAATTTCCTTGAGTTGCTTGGCTAGCTCCTCATCAAGTTTAGGGTTGGAGATTTCTTTGATAATCTTTGCATCTAGATTCAAACCCTCACCATCATCACCAGAGGATTCATACATGACTTTGTCAATTACTCTATGCTCATAAACAAGTTGCTCATGGTAATCGTCTGCCTCCTCTTCCAAGCTCTTAGCTGCCTCCATTTGTTGTCATCTGTCCAACTCCTCAAAAATCTACATGGTGGCCTCCATTGTGGGTAGCTTAGTAGGAGGAGGAGGAACCAGGAGATTTTTTATCACTTGGGAAATTGTAGCCTGCACCCTCAGGTTTGCAAACATCCCTAAGAGTTCAGATGGTACATTCTGCATATACTTGATGAATGACTCTGGAAGGGTAAGGGAAAGAATTGAAGTCATTGCGATAGCAGTTGGAAGAGAAAATGATGGGGACATGGATGATGATGAAATTGGCAAGGTGGTGGCCGAGGATGAATCCACTTATATGACTTGTGCCATGGGAGAGGTAGAGACAAGGTGGATGGAGATATCCACCGTGGGCGGAGAGGTGGCAACTATTGTGTGTGGGATAGCAAGGTGGTGGAAATAGCAGCAGTGGTTGCAGAGAAGATGAGATAGGTGGAAACTGTGGCTGATCAACATCCATTTCCTCTCCCTCATCGAGTGGATCCTCTTGAATTATAGGCATTTCGGTGATGTTGCCTAATTTCTTATGTTTCTTGGAAGGTTCACCTTGTGAGGCCTTTCTAGCATACACCTTTGGATTCGACTGCTTCTCTTCAGTCTCTTTCCTCTTCCTTGAATGAGTGGATGGGGGGACTTTGATGTTTCTCTTGTTGATGTAGCAGCTACCCCACCATCAGATCCATTTGGCTCACTTTTGATCCCTTTATACGTTAGGACGACCCCGTGTTGCTTCAATCGGGTAACTTTCCCCTCAATCCATTCTATTGTGTGAGCCTCAATAGGCTTGGTGAGAATGTCAAGGTCATCGATCTCTTGCTCATACCAATCAATTACTGGTAATGGCATATTAGCAATTGTATTATGTCTTGGGTCTATCACAATTCTCTCATCCTCTTCCATTTGATCTGACACTAGGAGTAGGTTCACCTTCTTCACAAAGTATGCGGTCATCCACAATTGGCCCAAAATTCTTCAATGCTGTGAAGATGGGCATATTCTTGTCTGAGTGCTTTCCTGATGTGGCCATAGGGATCCATCTATGGCCTGGCCGTGTGGAGCTTGAAATGATACTCGGCCAACTCCTTCTCTAACTTTTGGGCACACTGGGAAGTATAAAGCTCATACATCCCCTGGCCGAGTGTAAGGGGATAAGGGATCTCCACTAGATGATTGCTTCTTAGGAGGGCGTGAATGTGTCGCAGTTTTAGAGAAAGTTCTAACAATATTTATCTAGTCATTAGGATACCGGGGCAGCTTAATTGGTCTTTCTGAGAACCCTTGGGTGCGGATGTACATAAATTTAGGATATTAAATGAACAATAATGCATACTACTTGATAAAATCTTGAGCACTATGGGAGACTCTCCTCTTAAAGTCACCCCCAAGCAGCCTGATGATGTAACCTACGAAAGCATCAATCACCCTGCAGTAGTCTTTCTTGAAATTTCTGAATTGCAGCTAAGGGTATTTTTTGTAGACTTTGAGTTCTCTGTCAGGTTCCTCATCTGGAGCTCTAAAAAAACCACTATAATGCCTTCGGTCAGCCAGTGAGTACAATAGATAAGATGTCATATAGAATTTGGAGGTCTTCTTGACATTCATGAATTGTTCATGGAAGCAATCACTGATTATTCCTCCCTAGTATAATGTAGTATCCTCCTCTCCACGGAGAATATGCTCAACAAAATAGACCATCCACTCTTGAAAATAGGCCACAGTAGGGAGGCCCATTACCCTGCTCAGTAGGGTCACTAGATCATGATAGTCCTTGAAGAAATCACTGCAAAAGAGCTCCTGAGGAACTTTTGCAGCACTTCCCCTCTTCTCTTTGAGCCAATGTTGATTTATAAGTTGTTTGCATTTCATGGGGTCTTCATCCCACATTTCCTTGCACTATTTTATTGTTGGTAATTCCATATCCCCGAAGGTAGGGATATGGAAAGTCTTTGTTATTCCCTTGGCAAACATGTCAGCCAACACATTCCCATCTCTATTTGATATTGTTCTAGTTTCTACTTGGTATGCCTCCCTACAAGCCATCACTAGTTCAGGGGAAACCAAAGAGGGAGGGAAACCTACAGCTTTATCTATCCCGCTGCTTCTGATTAATCTTGCACTTTTTGTCTTAGGGTTGACCCTAACCCTTTGTGTGAAGTCATCAATGTCCACATGTCTGATGTTAGTATGAGAGATCTTTCCATTTTGTGGTGACTCTAGATTGCAATGGTTCCCCTTGGAACTAGTACCTCATTTGATCTGTATCCTCTTTTCCATGAGGGGCCTTGCCTATTTTATTTCCTTTGTCTTTCTCTACGACCACCCCCAAGGTTTCTGCACCTGATTCCATATATCCTACACATGGAGGCAAGGTGAGTATAATCAATCATGAAAACACAAATGGTTAGCCAAATCCCTACAAAACATTGTTAGATTGGATAATTCATCGTTCAAAAATCTAACACTTAGTCAAAATTATCATCAATAGTTCACTGGAGGGATTTTGGATGGTTTGGGCCCAAGAGGCCAGACTTCTCTAATCAGAACATTGTTTTGAAGAGCTAACAAGGCAGGCAATCTAGATGGTTTCTCTTGACCTTAGATTTAGATGATTTGAAGTGTTCATGTGGGAGAGGGTCCAATTTAAGCACATGGGTCAATGTTTATTTCCAGATTGGAGGGCATTTGGATCATCATTGGGAAACCCAGAGTCATAAGGAGGGAAAGATGTCCGGTGTTATCCATTTGGAATGGCTTTGGTGAAAAAGAATTCTGGGGGTGGAGTTCCGGAGTCCAGAACCCGCAGGGCTAAAGGACGGCTGGTCAATTTTGTAACTCTTTAGTCAATTCGGTGCTCGAACCACGAAGGCCAGGCTGCTGTTGGAGGATGGTCATGAGAAATGACAAGCCACGGATGGAAGTCCGATGGGAGCAACCTTGCAGATCGGACCCAAGTGTGAATTTTGCCTCAAGTTTGTTTGTTGGATGCTGACGGTGATCAGAGCATCGAGGTTCGGAGGTCGGAGGGATGGTCTGAGTTTTCTCTTCAGGACAGCTGAAACGAGATGCAATCTTGACTGTAGAAGTCTAGCAGTCAGGGCCCGGTGAGGGTTAAGGACTTGGAGTTTTCTAGCTTAAAATCATGTGGTGAAGGCATTATCGGGGCCCGGTGGTCGGAAGGCAATCGTCTCAAGGCCGTTAGAAATGGAAAAGTAGCAACGGTGGTCCACAGACAAAGGTCCACAAACCGGGACCTGAAAGGTGTTAGGATGATTCTGCTTCACTTAGCAAACCAAGCGGCAAGCAAGAGGATGGGCTCTGAGGCTCGGGCAGACGATGTGAAAAAGGCGTTTAAAACGGCGAAAAGGGGACAACACTCCGGAGGTGGAGTTCTCGGGTCTAGAACCTGCGAGGCATCCCGTCGTTTGAAGTTGTGTTTTGTTTGGTTGTCAATCAGCAAAAGGAACCCTCAGACCTGAAGGGTGCGAGCGCCCTATTTGAAGAACCACATCGGGGCGAAGAAGTTCTATGTTTAATTCTTAGGTGTTTTAAGGGATTTTCTTAACATTTCATTACATGGGTTTTGTACCACAACCCCTCCTTTATCAAATAAATGCAACTTTATCCCTTTCCAGCCATTATTCGAATGCAAAATCACAAAAATATTAACAAGATGGTGGACGGAAAACCTACCTCGAAAACTCAGTGAATACAACTGACAAATCTGTGAAGAATGGCGAAGGGAAGCACCAAGCACGAAGGTGAAAAAGGCTGGGAGGTCTTTGCACTACTCTGAACTTCTTGACATGTGAAAATGACATATCGACGTGATTATTTATACCCCTAAGTGCATTTAATGCTTCTAATTAATGTAGGTACGGTGGATGAAAAGTTGGTGAATTTGAATTTCGGGATGGCGGGGGGGGTTCAAAAAACCAAGAGTGGAGAGAGGCTAGGGGTTTGATGGCTGGAGAGACGCGAGATGATGGCCATTTAGAATGGAGAATCCATGAAGGAATCCCAAGCAAGGAAACCCAATGGACCGAGCTCAGTAGTCTCGAAGGATGGTCGGTTGCAGTGCAAGTTTGTGAAATGGAAATTAGGGAGCCGAGCCCCGGACACCGGAAGGACACAGGCCAAAGGCCGTTGGAAAGAGAAGATTCGACAAGGAAATCCGGCAAGGGAAACCTGGCAAGTCGGGCCTGGAAGGTCCCACGGTCACCTGCAAAAGGCAAAGTGCCAAAGGAACTCCGAGGGGATTCATGACTTAGAAAATTTTAAGGGGGTGAAATATGGTCAAATTAGGATGAGACTTCAGAGGCATGCTAGCCATATAGGACACCAAAATAGGGGCATGCAAAATGAGGTGATGATCAAATGAATCAGAAAGGTGAAAGAAAGAGAGGGTCCCTATTTCAAATGGGGCATGTGTACAGAGGGCACAAAAAATGGTGACTCTACTAGGTAACGCTCCCGAGCATTCTAAGGATAAGTATTCATTCAGGACCCGAAATCTCTGGTTTCGTAGACAGGGGGCTGACATCCAAAAGTGAACTAGGAGAATAGGATCCTTAGTTGATTCAACCTATGAAACATCCCAGAAGTTCGTGTGTAGTGAATTCATTCCTTCCCTCGGGAACTATGAAAAGAAGTGGTTAATCAAACGTGCAAGCTACATAAATCGTCCAACACCACAAGGAACCTGGACATTGCCCCACTACCAGTCAAGCGTCCATAGCCCCGGCAGAGTTGTCGTTGTGACCCCATGGATATTTCTCTAATATCGGTCGGGTGTCCATAGCCTCGGTAGAGTTACCCGCACACCCATATGGTTGCTTGATTTCAGAACTTTCTTTCTTTCTTTCTTTCTTTTAGATTTTTCTTTTGACACTTTATTATTTTTCTCAACCTTGTAAGCATTGAAGCCTACGATGGGTTTGAGTACCATAATGGTCACTGGAGAGGACTTAAGATTTTTCACTTACCACATTATCATAGCAACTATTTTACAACCCTTCGGAAATAATTAACATGTGTTTTGTGCAAGATCTGAGAGGAATGTAAAAAGATTCAACCAAGGATCGATTTCTAGAATAGAGTTCAAATGAGGAAGTGCTTCCCAAGCAAATATCAGAGACTAATAGTTGAGAATGAATGTTTAGCCAAAGAACACTAAGAGCGGGCAGCAAAGTGAACCATTCATTGCATGAGCATGGCCACTGCAACAAGAACGAGAAGCCTCTCATCAAAAGAGCAAAACAACTGGGAGACGAGAAAAACAAAGCAACAAAAAAGAACATAATGAAAGCAAAGCAAAGCAACATATTCTAACCTATGTACAAATATTTATAGGAATATTTTTGCACAAGCTCAGACTTGGAAGTAATGCTTTAGGTGTTTCTCGTTGACAGGCAATGGGATGTCCTCACTAGTTAAGGTTTTTAAGCGAAAAGCATTGTCTCCCAGGATTTTAGCTATTTGAGAGGGGGCAAGCCAAAGCTTGTTGAATTTTTTATGTCCCCCTTTCTTTTCGTGGGCCTTGTCCCAACACAGGACTAGATCTGCAATTCTGAAGGCCTTAATTTTGGCTTGATGATCAAACCACCTCTTGACCATGCTCTGATGTTTGGAAAAAATTTATATTGCATGATCTCGTATTTCTTCTAAGTGCAAGAGCTCAGCTAACTGAGCTTCTCTATGGTCCCCTCCTTCGTAAAAATCATTGATAAACTAGAGGGTGGGAATTTTTAGGTGTATCAGAAAGATAGGCTCTAATCCATAGACCAGATGGAACGGGGAATCACTAAGGGCAGCCTTGTGACAAGTGCAATCTACCCAAAGGGTGAAATGGATTTGGGTATGCCAGTCCTTGGGGTTTCTATCAAACAGTTTTTCAATCACGATAATCAAGTTTTTGTTGGTGGATTATGCAAGACCATTGCCCTGAGGATAGTAGTTCGATGAGAATTTGATGGCGATACCATAATCAAAGTCCCAACTGGAAAATTTAAGTGAAGATAAGGTGGGGCCATTATCACATACCATTGCATATGGGCAACCGAAGCGATTTAAAATAAAACTTTCAAGGAAATCAGTGACTAACTTTGTGGTACATTGCCTACATGCAATAGCTTTTGTCCATCTAGTACAGTAATCAAAAGAGGTTAGAATTTACATGTGACCCGCAGATGATGGTGGGCTTACCAAACCAATGAAGTCAAGACCCCACTACATGAACGGCCTTACCTCCAAGACTAGTTGCAGTGGGACAACAACATTCCTTTCTCTATTCATCATAGTCTAGAAAATGTGACACACACGAAAATGGTTATGAGAATCCTTGAAGACCGTAGGCCAGTAGTATCCTCCTCTCAGGATTTGATGTGCAGTGGAAAGACCGGAACCATGACCCATGCCAAACTTATCATGAAACTCATTCAAGACCCGATCTGCTTCCTCTTTTCCAAGGCACCTCAGATAAATGCCTTCATGGTTCTTCTTGTACAATAAGGATCCCTACAACATGTAGGTGTTGCTCTTCATTCTAAGGGCATGTTTTTGGACCCCCTGTAAGCGGGGCAGACATCTATGATTCAGTAAGTAGTACACTATGTTGTCATACCACTCTCCTGGAGAGACATCCTCCAGCTGGTACTGTTGGACTGTAAGTTTAGGTCTAGATTCAGCTACTACTTCAACTATTGTTCTGGTAAGGGCTTGTCCTCTAACCAATTTCATTGTCTGGATTTATGTATCATATTCTTGCAGCAAGGTTACCCATTTGGCTTTGCATTCTCCTAACTCATTTTTCATGAGCAATGTCTTTACTATAGGGTCGGGCATGATGGAAAATAGTTTGTTTCTCAAGATGTAATGCCTGAATTTCTTGGCTCCATAGACAAGAGCATATGCCTGATTTTTAACATTGTGATCTATCTTAGCTCAGTATCCTTCAATGGGGCACTCATGAAGGATATTGGATGCTCATTCCCATCACCATCTTTCTGATTCAATATACTAGCACATGAGTGGTTTGAAGCGAATGAATAAATATACAATGGCTTTAGATAATCAGGGTTGACTAACACGGGTGCGTCAGTAATTGCTTTCTTGATCTCTTCAAAAGATTTCTTCACCTCTAGGATCCACTTAATCTTGGAGTCTTTCTTTAACATAGCATTGAGCGGCTTGACAATTTCAGAAAAGCCTATGATAAATTTTTGGACAAAGTTTATCTTCCTGAAGGACTTTAACTCTTTCTTCTTGCCTGACAATTGGATCTTCATTATGGAATGGATGCATTCGGGTTCAATGGAGATTCCCTTTTCTAAGAGGACGTGTCTGAGCAACTTTCCTTCAGTGACCCTGAAGATGCACTTCCTCGAATTGAGGGACACCCCAAATTCTCGGCACCTTTGAAAAACTTTGTACAAATCAGCAACATGATCACTCCATTTCTTTGAGAATATAGTCAAATCATCCATGTAGATGATTATACATTTTCTAATCAGATCTTTGAAGGCAATTTCCATTGCACATTGAAAGGTCTCACTAGCATTGATGAGCCTAAACGGCATCTGTCTTTATGCGAAGGTTCCCCACTTGGTGGTGAATGTTGTTTTATGTCAATCTTTGTACTCCACCATAACTTGATTGTATTCAGAGTACCCATCTAAGAAGGACATCATCTAAGAGCCATTAACTATGTACAATACCTCATTCAATGATGGCATAGGATAGTTATCCTTTTTTGAGGCTCTATTCAGATTGCGAAAATCAACACAACCTAATTTCTCTGTTCTTTTTTCTGACCAGAACCAAATTAGCCACCCACGTGGAGTGCCTAACCAAAAAAATAATCCTAGCGGACAGCAGCTTTTGCACTTCCTTATATATTATTGGTTCTAGTAAAGCATTGACAAGGCGTTTTCATTGTCGGAATGGTCTTACATTCGATCTGAGAGGGATGGTGTGAGTGATGATTGATGTATCATATGTTTTTCAGGTCTTCATAACTCCATGCAATGACATCGTAGTACCTCCGTAAAAAATTCACTATCCCCTTTCTTTCTTCTGGTGTACACATCTTTCCAATAAACACATTCTTTACATCCTCGGCAGTTCTGAGGTTATAGGTGTCACACTGGTCACCGATGGAGTCCCTCTTTGCTTGCTAGTCCTATCCCTTGATCTGATTTAGGTTAAATAACCGCTCTATTTAGACCATTCCTCTCGGGATAGTGTCTATCTTGAGGTTGATGACCCCTTCTATATCAAGCTCGGCCTCTTCAGGCTCAATCTCATCAATTATTTGGGTAACAAACACATCAGAGTTGGTGATAAAATCTAGGATGTGTTTATCATCATTAAACACCTGAAAATTTGCCACATTGTCTGGCATGGATGGAATGGAAGTGAGCTCAATGGTAAACCTTTTGAGGCCAGACAATGATAAGGGTTGCAAGGTGCTAGCCACTTGTGTTAGGGCATTGGCGGTGTGATTTTGAGAGTGCGAGATCAGTTGAATATTGAATGCATCTAGTCCTTCTAACAGATCTCATACCCTATGCCTATAATTAGTCAGCCTTTGGGGTAAACCCATAATAGTGGTGTACAATTTTTATGAGGAAGGAAATTTGAGAAAATTCTCACGCATTGAAAATTTCATGTTTTAAAGGGTTCATTCGAACTAGGGGGTTCACACGAACCCAAAAGAGGGGTTCGGTCAAACCCCTAGTTCGAGCGAACCCCCTTTTGCATGGTGGGTTCGCTCGAACCCTGTGATGCCACGTTCCCTATGGGGAATTCAAAAAAAAGGGGGGTTCGAGCGAACCCCCCTTCACCCTTTCGAGCGAAGGGGGTTCATTTGAAGGCGAACCCCCCTTTTTTGCCCTTCTCCCCCTCTTCCACCAAATTTTAGCAGAATTCTACCCTTTGAAGCTCGAGTTGAGGATGAAAATGGAGGATACTTCACAAACCCAACTGGAAGATGGTAGTCCTCAGAACGAGCTATCCAATGAATTAAATTTTAATATGTTTTGGTTTTATTATGTATGTGTTTTTTTTAGTTTTATTAAACATAGGATTTTCACCAAAAGTCAAGCTCTTTGTTTTGCACATGTGGAAAAATAGCAGATTATCAAAATAATTGTTTTTAAAATACATTGAGGCTGGGTATTGATGTCCTTGATCCATTAAAAAAAAAAATTGAATTTTGATACATACAGAAAAAGTTATGTTGTATACAGTCCGCCTATGTCTGAATTGCAATTGGTTTGACTTCGAAACTTGATTAAGGAAAAAATATTCAATAAAAAACTATGAGACCAAATGCAAGTGCTAGATATCATAGTTACAAATCTAAATTTGAAAAAAATAGAATTTTATCCTTTATACAAAAAAAGTTATATTGTATACGGTGAGCATCACTTTTAAAAATGTTGTTTTTTCAAAAAAAAAAACCAGTTTTCGTGGGAGATGGAAAAAAAAGTGCAATCTGATTCCAAAAATTTTGAAAAAAATATTTTAGAATATACAGACAAAATGTGATGAGACTCTAGTTTTCATCATCTTCAAATTTCTCATGGTTTAGCCGCTATAGGTGCCCAAATATGAAGATTTAGTTAAAAATAATAATTGCAGTGTCTAGTTTGGCCAAAAATTGTAAACCACTATTGTGGGATCACCCTTCGGTCATAGCAAGAATAGAGATTTCTTACTTTCTTTATGAACAACTCTGAGTCCCCAAAGACTTGTAACATTTTAACTCCTTTTCTTAATGCCATGAGGAGTCCTAGGACCAATGCCTCATATTCTACCACATTATTGGTGCAATAAAATTGAAGTCTATGTGTAGAAAAGTATGACTTACCTTTGGGATTGATCAGCTCAAATCCGGCTCTAGCTCCATGCTTGCACTTAGACCCATCGAAGCGCAGCATCCAGAACCCAAGAGAGTTCATGACCTTGGAATTAACAGACCTAACCTTCTCTCCCACAGGGGGCCTCGCTTCTACATCCTTTTGAGGTGAAGTAGATTCCAAATGTATTTGATCTGGCGGTGTTGACTGCACCTCCTCTCTTAGAATGACCTATCCCTTGATATGCTCAATTTCTATTTGACATAAACAACATTCAAATTATGAATGGGTAGCATTATGTACCTTGCACCAATTGGGCAGTAGGAGTTCTTGAAAATTCATTCTAGCTCCCAAACTAAGCTAATCTTGTACACATTTTTCCATAAAGTCTTGGAAGCCATCCAACAATCCAAGGCTGCCATCCTTGCAGGATTCTTCATCATTTGACTCAATCAGCATTTTCGTGCTCTAAGGGGTATGGGCTAGGTTGGTAGGTGGGCTGCATGACACAAGGAGGACTTCCTCAATAACCTCTTCTTCACAATATTCACGTTCATCTGAGTACACCACGGGGCAATAATTTCCTAATTCTATTTCAGCAAACAACACTTTATTTGTGTTGTTGTATTCTATGATCATAAACTTCATGTGCGGCTCCCGATCTATTCGAATTTGATTTGGCATCCCTTTCCATAGCAACCAAAGGTGGGAGCAGTTTGTTGTGGCATATTCATTCAACGCTCGAGTGAAATCCCTTCCTAAAATTATGCCATAAGTATCGAGGATATCAGCAACTTGGATTTCAATGGTTTGTTGTATCCTTGGGTCAACAGCAATCTACATGGGTATTATATTGATCTCGCCCACTATGTCATTCTCAGTCTTGTCAAGTTGCATCACTTTATGTCGGGAAGGAGTTAGAACTATCCCCAAAGTCTTGCACATGCTTAGGGGTATGATGTTGGAAAAAGCTCCCGAGTCAAGCAAGCAATTATGAAGGTTCTTCCCAAATATTCTAATGATAGTCAAGAAGGGAGGAGTTTCAAACTTTCCCTAAAACAATCCTCCAGAAAAATATACTTGGGCCACCTAAACTTTATCTTTATCATTGCCTTTGTTTTGGGCTTGTGTTTGATTTGTTTCCTTGGCAGGTTGCTTATTTTCTTGTTGATTTGCAGGCAGATCAGCCTTCTTGTTGAAGACTTGTCACACAACCAACTCACTTTCTTGATCCTCAAAGGAAACCCTCTTAGCAGGTGCTTCTTGAGTTGCCCTAGATGAAGAGGTCCCATTGATCATTCTAAATAAGGCATTCCTAACAGTCGGGACTTTAAGTAGCTTGAAGGTGGACACACTTAACTTAACCTTCTTAAATTATTCCGCAACATATTCTCCCATTTGCTCAATTTTTGCATCATAAGAGGTATTTTGGGAGCGGCCAATAGGTTGTTTTTGGTTTTGATTCTGCTACCTATTATTGTTAAAGTACCATGTAGGTACATGTGGATAACCTAGGTTGTTGCTTGCATTTGGGTCGGGAGGGGTGCTGAAATTGTTAGGTGGAGTGGAGGTCATGAAAGGACCGCCAGCATGCCCACCAACCTACCTATTTCTTAAATCATAAGGGGTGGCCCTTTGGTGAAACATTTGGACCTCATCCTTTCTTAACTCTTCCTAATCTACGGGACCACTATCTACTAAATCAAAAATTTGAGCCAAAGGATTTTCGGCACTTACCTCTTTTGCCTTATCATTGCTTGTAGTGGCATCTTCCTTTCTTGGCACATTGCTCTCAACCTTTGGGAAGGGAGCCTGGTTGACCACTTACATCAAGGAGTCATATGGTTCAGAAGGGATGATGTCCTGCATCCTGAGCTTTCTACGCCATTTTGGACTTCAATCTAAAAAAAAATCAGTGGCCGTCAGAAATTTTGGACAATCCAATTCTAAGTGTCGGCTTGTTTTATGGATGCGGCACCAGCCGAATAAGGCAGCCTCAGCTAAGTAGACTTCACTTGTAGTCTTTCCATTATTACTGGACTAGTCCAAGGGAGTAGGAATGCCACCATTGTTTGGCCTCGTGTTCCATGTCCGATTTTGTCTTTAGGAAGGCCTTATGTCAAAGTTTTGCCCCAAATTTTGACCCCTCTCATAGGTTTGTCCGGAAGATGTGCCAACATCGCGATTGTCACGGCTGTCTCGGTTGTCATGATTGATGTTGGTCTAGATGCTTCTCTACGAGGCCTACAATTGATTGTTGATTCCTCAAGTGGGTCATCTCTGTAGACATTTTCTTGATCATTTATGTTAGCTCGTCGATCTGATCATTCTCCATGTTGCTCGGCTATGAGGCTGAATTCTAAAGGAAAATTGGTTGTGCAGCCGGTTGATTTTGATGAGCAAGTGGGAATTTGGAAGTTTGAAGGTATGTCGGCACTTGGGATAGTTGAGAGTGGACCTATTGCTATTGGGGCAGCAAGTAATGTGGAATCGAAGGTGCCCGGTTCATTGGTTGTCCCAGGTGAGGTACAATAGGCAACTATGGCACCGAATTCATAAAGGGCATCTGATGCTGTAGAGCTTGAGTAAGCCCCTGAATCTGCGTGGGGTGAGTGACCTACCCCAAAGAAGGCAGAAAGCTAGAGATATTTTGTGCCAAGTCTGTACTGGTGATGACGGCCTTGGCATAAGCATCTACTAATCTGGCGAGAGACGGCCGCATCCTTTTTACTAACACTAAAGTAAGATTATCCAATGTCACATAATAAACTAGTAGAACAGCAGCATCATTGAGTGCATAAGGGTCATGCAGTCGAGTATATGCCCTATCAAATCAATCATTAAGGAGTTGATTAGTTCATTGACCTCTCTTCGTACAGACATAAACTGTCGGTACAAGTCCAAAGGACTAATCGAAATCTTGAATTTCTGCAAGAAATCATTTTTTAAGAGGTCCCATGTGTTGATACTTCCCGCTGGAAAATTGACGTACCAATAAAAGGCCTCCTCCCCCAAGGAGTAGGGAAAGATCCAACAAGCCATGTCCTCATGAATAATTTGCATAGTCTTCAAGGCTATCTCAAAAATCTTAACATGTTCCTCCATTGTCCTCTACAGATCTCGGGGGTTGAACTTCATGCAAAATCTCTCGAGATTCTTTGGCATATCATGGTAAAGGTTGAAGGCCAAAGGGGATGGATTATTGGCCAGCCACACAATTAGAGGAGGTGGTGGAGGTGGTTGCACCAGATTGACTTGAGGTTGTGGAAGGGAGATATCAGTTGGCGGGACAACACCCGGAAGTGGGACTGTGTTGGGTTGGAAGGCAATGTCTAGCCCGGTGGAAGTGACAGTCTAGAAGGTTGTTTGAAGCGAATGAGTGGGAGAAGGTGCTGCCAAAGATGAGGGAGAGGACAGAGATGAATGGATAGAAGAAGGAGATGATGGTAAAAGTGAAATGGGTTGGTCGAATGTGTTGGAGGTGGATGCTTCCCCTTTCTTGGCTCTCTTAGCTCGGGTAGGGGCGGTAACTCTTGAAACTCCCCTTTGTTCGGTGTAGACCTTAGTATTCTGTAAAATCTCTCAGGGGAGAAAGACCCAATTCGATCCAGCTTAGCTCCAAATATTCCCTCCTTCTAGCACCAGTTTTGTTGATGGGTGTTTTGGTACACTTTCTCAACATAGGTAATGCATAGGTGCATCACCTCTCTTGAAAGGAAATCTCCAAGACAAGTTGTTGAAAATTGCCCCAAGGTCTCACAGGTGTCAGGTCATGACTTGCATAGACAATCTCAATTGATGTTTGATGTGTTATTTCTAGTAATCATAGGGCGGACTTATGGAAGTTAGGTTGGAAGGAAGTTGGATCTGGAAATGGAGTTTTTTAAGATGGAAAAGTTGTTGTGTGTTTGCTGCAAGTTCAAACAACAGTCTAGAACTCTATTTCTGACTTGAGATTTGGCTTTACAATGTGAAATGAACCTTAGCATAGGTTACTTATTAAAAGAAAGAAAAAGGGAAAGGAAGAGAAGAGGTTCCTACACCTGCAACTATGAATGAACAGTGATCATGGAGGTTTCTAATATGGACAGCTTCCTTAAACAAAATTTCACTTAACCAAAAATTTCAGTGTCATGAAATTTGTGCTATCTTCTAAGGTTTGCAAATGTTTCATCATTCATTCACCATGTAAATGCATGAAACAAAGACAAAAGTTTAAAGCAGCTTTGAATTTAAGTCCAGACTAACTTTACATAGCCATCTACTAGCAACAAACAGCCAAAAGTATGGACTAAGAAGGCATCTACATAGCAAAAATATTCACAACCATAAGATAGCATTACTAAATCTATCAAAGCAAATTGAAATTAACTGAAACAGAAAATTAAATCTAACTAAATCATCTAACTATGAGAGAAGAATCATGAAACATGCAAAGAAACTCAGAAAACCACCAAAGTCAATGTATTTCTATTAAAAAATTTGCAGCATGTCATTACAACAACTCAACTCTCTCTTGAAAATGAGAGGAGACCCCCTATTTATAGTTCCCAAAAGTAGAATGAGTGGCCAAGATTAATTTACATTTGTGTGGCCAAGATTCACTATAAACTAGGGTTCTACCTACCCCCACAATATATTACATTTTAAAATACAATTTTTTCCTCATCCCTATTTTGTCTTCTAGTGGTAGCACTATAGCATTTTTCCTTTTTTCTGATTGCTCTTTTGCTACAGCTATTCTATTAGAAACTCTTCACCAATAATAGGGTTTCCCTCTTGCTTCTTCAAAGTAGCATACTCCATGAATTTTAGAATTATCGGCTAGAGTTTATCAACTTCTATAATGTCAGATTGCAGTACTCAGTAACTCCACTCCTTGGAATTGTCGATAAGCTTTTCCCATTCTTCATCATACTTGGCAGCGTGGTCCCTGAACAGCTCAAACTGGGTGAAGGCTTGGGTAGTAAAACTCATGAAATCAATAGTAACCTCACCCGACATCCCATCTTCTATCCTCTTTTGGAAATGAGGCTTTATCTTCTCTAGATTAACTTGGACAATAGGCACATCGTACCATGTCATTAGCTTCAAGTATCGACTACAATCTTTCCAAACCTCCTTGGCCCAATCGATATCTGGGTTTACCTTTTCAAGCACCTGCTCCAACCTTTCTTTTTGATTTTCAAAATCTCGCTTCCATACATCCATCAGCCAATGATCATCCTCCTTGAATGCAAACTCCTTTTCCCAAATCTCACTTGGCAGTTTGAGGATAGCCTCAATCTTTGAGTAAGCAGACTCATATTTCCTTGGGAATTCAGTTTGTTGTCTTAACAACATGATTGATGCCCATGTTTCTAGTATTCAAGACCTGTCGGAACCAACTTTTTGTGGTCTTATCCAAGTTCTTTCTCCTTTCTAGCTTATCTATTTGTTCCTTGGACAGCAATTGTGGTGGGGCTGAAGATGTGGTAGGTTGTTCTTCTGTTGATGACCATTACTAGATGTAGGTTTTTAGATCAACCACTTGTGCCTTGAGCTCTTCCTCTGAGACCTTATCTTGCTGAATTAGATGCACCACCATCGTGAAGGACTTCTGGAGGTGATCTACTTTATGTTCCCTGGTGGCCACTCCCAAGTCGATGGTGGAGATGTTGTAGCTTATTCCTTGTTCTCCCACCACTGGCATAGATATTTGTACTGCTCTGGATCTGGAGGCATCCATCATCACCTTTGATCTCATTTTAGCTTTCTTCTCCTTCTTGGTGCTAATTTGAGCTTTGGCCAATATAGCCTCCAATCTTTCTTTTAGGTCCTAAGGAGCAGGAGCTTTCTTCTCTGGTTGCCTTTCCAACCAATCGGGCATTGAGGACTTTGCCTTGGGTGATTCATGGCCACCCTCCTTTTCATCTTTCCTGATTTCAATCTCTTTATCATTCAAATCCTCTTGCTTTGTCCTCCTATCCTCCTTGTCCTCATCGGAATCTTGGATGAACACTGTTCGTTTGATAGGGAATTTGATGGGCAGGTGTTCCTTGGGGATCTCTTCCCCTTCAACATCCTTTTCTTCTTTTTCTTCATCATGCCCATGCTCCTCGAGCTACTCAGTTTATGGATTCTCGTGAGTTTCAGCCTCTTCTTTAGGCTTATCTTCTTCCTTTTCTTCTTGTACGTCGTGAGGGAGCACCTCCTCATCATGCCTAGGGTTGTGGTCATGTTCCTCTACTGGAGATTTATTGCCCTCTATTTTTGTGGTGACAACCCTTTCTTCAATAATAGGTTGTCTTTCAGCCTCCTTATCTTCAATTTCCTTGAGCTGCTTGGCTAACTCCTCATCAAGTTCAGGGTCGAAGATTTATTTGATAATCTTTGCATATAGATTCAAACCCTCACCATCATCACCAGAGGACTCATATATAGGGTGCTCATGGTAGTCATCTGCCTCTTCTTCCAAGCTCTTACCTACCTCCATTTGTTGTCATTTGTCCAACTCCTCGGAAATCTGCATGGTGGCCTCCATTGTGGGTGGCTCAGTAGGAGGAGGAGGAACCAGGAGATTGGTTATCACTTGAGAAATTGCAGCCTGCATCGTCAGGTTTGCGAACATCCCCGACAGTTCAGATGGTACATTGTGCATATACTTCACGAATGACTTCGGAAGGGTAAGGGCAGGTATTGCAGTCACTGCGATAGTAGTTGGAAGAGAAAATGATGGGGACATGGATGATGAGGAAATTGGTGAGGTGGTGGTCAAGGGTGAATCCACCGATATGACTTGCACCACACACCACAGGAGAGGTAGAGACAAGGTGGATGGAGATATCCACTGCGGGCGGAGAGGTGGCAATTGTTGCATGTGGCATAAGTGAGGTGGTGGCAATAGTGGAAATGGTTGCAACAACAGATGAGATAGGTGGATACTGTGACTGATAAGCCTCCATTTCCTCTCCCTCATGGAGTGGATCCTCTTGAATTACAGGCATTTCGATGACGTTGCCTGATTTCTTATGTTTCTTGGAAGGTTCACCTTTCAAGGCATTTCTAGTGTACACCTTTGGATTAGACTGTTGCTCGTCAGTCTCTTTCCTCTCCCTTGAACAAGTGGATGGGGGGGACTTTGATGTTTCTCCTATTGATGTAGCAGCTACCCCACCATCAAATCCACTTGGCTCACTTTTGAGCCCTATATACGTCAAGGTGACCCCTTGTTGCTTCAATCGAGCAACTTTCCCATCAATCCATTCCTTTGTGCGAGCCTCAACAGGCTTGGTGAGAATGTCAAGGTCATCGACCTCTTGCTCATCCCAATCAATCAATGGTAATGGAAGATTAGCAATTGGGTATGTGTAGGATCATGATGGGCCAAAAAGTGGTGGTATGTAAGTGATATGATGGCCCATGTGGCTGATGACTTTTTTTTACTTAAAATTGATGAAACAAAAAGGGATTTTAAAGGAGATTCTCAGCTTTCCACGAATATAAATTTTTCTTTACATTTAATTTAATAAATTATTATTATTCATTTTCTATTTGAATTATGACTAAAGTCTTGATTAAGAGGCTGATTGAAAAACATCTATAGCTTTCAAACGGTATCACTTTTTTTTAATCCAAAACATGTGTCACATTCTATGCTTCGCATACTATAGGATTAAAATAAATAAATAAATTTCATGAATTTTTTACCAAGTTAAGGTTGTCAGAAATATGAGTTTTTATATTTTTTAAAAGTTGTAATAAAAAAATTATAATTAATTATTTACTTGGAAAAAAATTACAAAAAAATATGCATCACATCGGGACATGAGTCCTCTACATATATCTAAAATCTTATAAAAAATATTATCATTTTATTGTGATTAGGGTGGTTAGACAAACACCTACTTCTTATTTTTTCCATGAATTTCAAGTACTACAGCATTGAAATTTCATATTTTCATCAAATACATTTATTTTTTAAATAAACCTAATAGTTTAGAAACTACATTCAATTTCTACAAATTTTATTCTTACGTATTTTTGAAATAATATAGATAAATTATTCAAATTTTTACGTCAAGTTGCCTAAATCTGATTTTATGAATTTTTATCGCCACTTAAGGGCCTATTTTTTCCATGATGATCCTCCACATACCCAATTGCATTATATCTTGGGTCTATCACAGTGCTCTCGTCCTCTTCCATTTGATCTAGCACTAGATGCAGGTTCACCTTCTTCACAAAGTATGCGGTCATCCGCATATAGTGCCTTATCCGTACTTCAAAGTCATCTTTGCAATTGGCCCAAAATTCTTCAATGTTGTGAAGATGGGCATATTCTTGTCTGAGTGCTTTCCTGATGTGGCCATAGGGATCCATCTGTGGCCTGGTCGTGTGGAGCTTGAAATGATACTCGACCAACTCCTTCTCTGACTTTTGGGCACACTAGGAAGTATAAAGCTTGTACATCCCTTGGCCAAGTGTAAGGGGATAAGGGATCCCTGCTAGATGCTTGTTGCTTGGGAGGGCATGAATGTGTCACAGCTGCCAAGAAAGTTCTAACAATATTATCCGTTCATTAGGATACAAGGGTATCTTATTTGGTCTTTTTGAGAACCCTTGGGAGTGGATGTACATAAATTTAGGATATTGAATGAACAAGAATGCATACTACTTGAGAAAATCTCGAGAACTATGGGAGACTCTCCTCTCGAAGTCACCCCCAAGCAGCCTAATGATGTAACCTATGAAATCATCACTCACCTTGCAGTAGTCTTTCTTTAAATTTTTGAATTGCAGCTGAGGGTATTTGTCATAGACTTTGAGTACACTAGATAAGATGTCATATTGAATTTGGAGGTCTTCTTGACATTCATGAATTGTTCATGGAAGCAATCACTAATTATTCCTCCCTAGTATAATGTAGTATCCTCCTCTCCACAGAGAATCTGCTCAATGAAATAGACCATCCACTCTTGAAAATAGGCCGCAGTAGTGAGGCCCATTACCCTGCTCAGTAGGGTCACTAGATCATGATAGTCCTTGAAGAAATCATTGTGAAAGAGCTCCTGAGGAACCTTTGCAGCACTGCCCCTCTTCTCTTTCAGAATTTTTTTATTTATAAGCTTTTTACATTTCATGGGGTCTTCATCCCACATTTCCTTGCACTCTTTTATAGTTAGTAATTCCATCTCCCCAAAGGTAGGGATATGGAAAGTCTTTGTTATTCCCTTGGTAGACATGTCAGCCAACACGTTCCCATCTCTATCTACTATTTTTCTAGTTTTTGGTCGGTATGCCTCCCTACAAGCATAATCAATCATGAAAACACAAATGGTTAGCCAAATCCTTGCAAAACATTGTTAGATTGGATAATTCATCATTCAAAAATCTAACACTTAGTCAAAATTATCATCAGTAGTTCATTCGAGGGATTTTGGATGCTTTGGGCCCAAGAGGTCGGACTTCTCTGGTCAGAATGTTGTTTTGAAGGGCAAACAAGGTAGGGCAATCCGGATGGTTTCCCCTAACCTTAGATTTAGATGATTTGAAGTGTTCATGTGGGAGAGGGTCCAATTTAAGCATGTGGGTCAATGTTTGTTTACAGATTGGAGGGAATTTGGATCATCATTGGGACACCCAGAGTCATAAGGAGGGAAAGTTGTCTGGTGTTAGCCGTTTGGAATGGCTTTAGCGAAATGGAATTCCGGGGGTAGAGTTTTGGAGTCTGGAACCCGTGGGGCTGAAGGACAGCTAGTCAATTTTGTAACTCTTTAGTTGTTTGGGTGCTCGTACCACGGAGGCCGGGAAGCTATTGGAGGATGGCCATGAGAAACAATGGGCCACGGATGGAAGTTTTGTGGGAGCAACCTGGCAGACCAGACCCGAGTGTGAATTTTGCCTCAAGTTTGTTTGTTGGATGTTGATGGTGATCAGAGCATCAGGGTCTAGAGGTCGAAGGGACGATCTGAGTTTTCTCTTCAGGATGACTGAAATGGGACGGAGTCTCGATGGTAGAAGTCTGGCGATCGGGGCCCGGCGAGGGTTAAGGACTTGGAGTTTTCTAGCTTAAAATCATGTGGCAGAGGGATTATCGAGGCCCAATTTCTGAAAGGCAGTCGTCTCAAGGCCGTTAGAAATCACAAAGTAGCAACGGCGGTCCGCGAACAGAGGTCTATGAACCGGGACCCAAAATACGTTAGGTTGATGTTGCTTCACTTAGCAAACCAAGGGGCGAGTAGGAGGATGGGCTCTGAGGCTCAAGCAGACAATGCGAAAACGCCATTTGAAATGGCGAAAAGGGAACGACACTTTCGAGGTGGAGTTTCGAGGTCCAAAACCCACGAGGCATCCCGCCATTTGAAGTTGTGTTTCATTTGGTTGTCAATAGGCGAAGGGAACCCTCAGACTCGAAGGGCGCGAGTGCCCTATTTGAAGAACCACGTCAGGGCGAATCAGTTTCGTGTTTAATTCTTAGGTGTTTTGAGGGATTTTCTTAACATTTCATTACATGGGTTTTGTAGCACAACCCTTCCTCTATCAAATAAATGCAGCTTTATCCCTTTCCATCCATTATTCAAAAGCAAAATCAAAAAAATCTTAACAGGATGGAGAACGGAAAACCTACCTCGAAAACCCGGTGAATACAACTGATGAATCTGCGAAGAATGGTGAAGAGAAGTATTGGGCACGAAGGTAGTGAAGGCTAGGAGGTCTCTGCACTGCTCTGAACTTCCTAACATGTGAAAATGACATGTCAGCATGATTATTTATACACCTGAGTTCATTTAATGCACCTAATTAATGCAGGTATGATGGGAAAAAAGTTGGTGAATTCGAATTTCAGGACGGTGGCAGGAGGTCCAAAACCTAGAGGCCATAAAGACGTGAGATCATGGTCATTTGAAATTCCAAGTGGAAAACCAACAGTGAAGAGAGGCCCAAGGTCCGATGGCCGAAGAGATGTGAGATGATGGTTGTTTAGAATGGTGAATCCATGAAGGAATCTCGGGCAAGGAAACCTAATAGTCGCGAAGGATAGTCGGTTGCAATGCAAGTTTGTGAAACAAAAATCAGGGAGTCAGGCCTCGGACACCGGAAGGACATAGGCCAAAGGCCATTTGAAAGAGAAGATTCAACAAGGAAATCCGGCAAGGGAAACCCAGCAAGCCGGGCCCAAAGGTCCCATGACCACCTGCAAAAGGCAAAGTGCCAAAGGAACTTCAAGGGGATTCAGGACTTAGAAAATTTTGAGGCGGTGAAACATGGTCAACTTAGGATGAGACTTCAAAGGCACACTAACCATCTAGGACACCAAAACGGGGGCACACAAAATGAGGCGGTGAAAAAATGACCCGGCAAGGCAAAAGAAAGAGAGCATCTTCGTTCCGAACGAGGTGTGTGTGTTGAGGGCACAATAGGTTTCTCCATGTATATCTTGTGTCACTTGTGGATGTCAACTTGTGGTATTGTTAATTTTCTTTCATGCTTGGAATTCTTAATCACATAATACATTATTGGTAATCTTGTAAGTTACATATTTTCAAATTTACAAACACATATCAAAGTTCATATTGCTGCAAAATTCACCTTTAATTTCCAATATTTGGTATCATAGCTAATGGTTATGTTGAGAGAGGGACGCCTTTCTCTTAAGTGTTGAAGTTTTTTTTGTTGCAGTGGGAGTTTATGCATTGTGGGTTTTGTAGATTTGTGAAGAAGATTGAAAACTATGGCTTCTACGTCAAATCTAGATATTGAGAAGTTCAATGGCATTGGTTATGAGATTTGGAAGTTAAAGATGGAGGATCTCCTTGAAGAGAGATCAATGGTTAGTAGTTTCAAGTGAAAAGAAACTAGAATCAATGTCTAATGAAGATTGGAACAAAATGGACAAGAAGGCATGGGGAACCATTCGGTTGTGTCTTTCAAATTTTTTCCTCCTGAATGTTTCAAAAGAATCTACCACATTCAATTTGTGGAGGATAGGTGAAATTTATCAAACTAAAAGTCTAAAAAATAAGTTGTATCTCAAAAGACATTTGTATTCTTAAAACTGAAGGATAGTGATTCTATTACAGAACATTTAAATTCTTTTAATATGATTATAATTCAGCTTGCATCTATATATGTTAAGGTAGAAGAAGAAGATAAATATATTTTGTTATTTTGTTATTTACCTAAATCTTGGGAAAATCTAATTATTTTCATAAGTGGTGGTGGTACAAAACCAAAGATGGATAGTCTCATTGCTATACTTCTTGTAGAAGAAATGGGGATAAATTCCATGAATGTGGGCTCCCAAGATGCTTTGCATGTATGAGGAAGACCTCCAAAGAAAAAGGTGGGCCTAAAGGGGACAAAAAGAGATACATGTATAAAAAACATTCTAAAACCCCTAGGAAAAGAAAATTAAAGTGTTGGAATTGTGGTAAGAGAGAACATGTGAAGGAGTACAAAAACAAGAAAAAGAGTTTAGATATTTCCATGGAAAAGTCTTTAGAAGATGGTGGTCTTGATGCTTTGTTTATTTATGCTAACACTGTTAGAAATTATGCTCAAGTTATTGATTCAGGTTGCTCCTACCATATGATTGGACTCACAAGGAGTAGTTTACTTTATATTCAGCTTATGATGGGGGAGAAGTTTTCCTTGGTGATAACATCACAAATAAGATTATTGGTAAGGGAAAGGTAAAGTTGTGTTTTAGTGATGGAAGGGTTAAAAGCATTAATGATGTTTTACATATTCCTGAACCACCAAAAAGGAAAGTAGGAAAGAGGATTCCCCAATAGGCCTCTAGGGTTTTTCACCTAGAAGCTAGTGAGAAATGAGCTCTTTCACACCTTTTCATTTTACGGTTCATTCAAAGGATTATGGGTTTGATGTGTGAGGTGTGTGCGATATGAAATGTATCTAAGTGTTGAAAATAGATAAAGGAAGCTAACATAGTAATGCAAGAGATAGAACTATGTTTGAAAACACATAATGATATGCAAACATTAACCTAAATGACCTAATAAAGCTTATGAAACAAGATAGAAAGCTAGAAATGAAAGGTGTGCACCTAGAAGTGAGCTGCAGACTGGATTGGAGGCTGGAAATGTTGTTGATGTTGAAATTTAGGCCTGTTGGGACACTTACGCCATTCTAGGTGACCTAGTCCTAGATTTGGGAAACTGCACTAGAGCCTGTTTCTGCCAAAAGGGTATCCAGATCTATCAAAATCTCTAAAAACCAGGTTCATTGGGACTATTTTGCCATTGTTGGTGACTTAGTCCTCTTTTGAATTTTTGAAAATCAGAAACTGGAAATGGAAGCCCTCAGTTTGCACTTTCTGCTCCTCCAAGTATCTGGTTCCAAAAGTGAAGAATCTAGTCCATAGGTGTTCTCCAACCTTGAAGAGCTTTGACAAGTTGATGAATATTCTTCCACCTTGGTTCTTTTCCAAATCTGCATACAAGACCTGCAAATCACACTAAGAGGGAAAACTTGTTGATTGTTAGGGCATAGAAGTTTGCCTTGGTCAAACCCCTTTTAAATAATCAAACCAAAATGATGAAATAATGTAAAGAAGCATGAAACAATCAAGTTTACCTTTCCATGATGATTGATCTTGTTGCAGAAATGGAGGATTCAGCCCTTGAATGCTTCTTGAGAGATGTCTTGATGACTTTGAAAACTCAAACCCTAGCTTGCTTGAGAAGGAGAGAGGAGAGTTGAGGAATGAATGTGTGAGTTAGAATAATGATGAATTAGAATATTAGGGTGAGAATGAGGAGAAAAACCCATATTTATACAATTTGTGCCCTAATTTCTTGAAAATAACACCACACAGGTTGACCTTAGGGTTTAGGAGATAAAATCCCGCAAGAAATTTGAATTAAATTTAATTTTTATGCCACGTGGGACTAAGTCACCCAAGGTGGCGACCTAGTCCACCTGGGAAATTTTGATTGAATGTCAGGAACTAACATGTGGTTAATGATGTTTGTCAAGATTGTCTTCTGAAACACACTAAAGATAGGACTTATAAGTGCATTAAGGGGTCATTATGCCATAAGAAAGGGTGAATTTGGTGACGACAAGCCTAGGAAAGTGTGAGGGTTAGTTACAACACCTTACAACACTTTAGACTAAGGTTTAGAAAGGGTTTATTTACGTGAATTATGATGAAAGGGTCCTAGAAAAGTGAGGAAATGTGTTACAACACCTTTGCAAGACATCGTAGAATCTAAGAAAAACTAGGTCAAAAACCACAAGAAAGGGCCCAAATGAGTGAAAAGTGTCAAGGCTACACTTTTTGGTGACACATTTAGCCCCCACTTTAGTGAGAGGATTAACTTGCTTCAAAATCACCCTAAAGTATCCAAGTGATGAGGATGGTGAAGAATGAGAAAGAAGAAGGAGGTGGTCAAGCCCCCAAGATTTAGGATTCTAAGTCAAGTCGACATCAGTGCAAGAGACACATTCAAGGGTGAATGATTTGTAGAAAAATGAGATACATTATCATGCAATGACAAGAACTATAAGGAAGAGAAGAGAGAAATGTGAAAAGGTTGGATCAAGCTTCAACCATTTGTCTAGCTAGTTGTGGATCAAATCTAGGTTGTTTGTCCAAAAAGATGTGTACTCACTCTGGGGTGATGAGACTTTTGGTTGTCCGTCGAGTGAGAAGGCCCAAAAGGTGAGAAACACAGTTGTCTATGGGGAAATTCATGTCATTGGTTGGGCTTCCCGCTCAAGCCATATCAAATTTATACCTCCTGATAACTTTAATAAGGTGCCACAAAAGAAAATGAATTTTGAAAATGATGGTGTAAGGAATGTTCAAAGGGATTTTTCTTTGTTCGTGCAATGTCTCATCTTAAGGAACATCATGTGTAATGTCTCCAAGAGAGGAAAAGTGCAAATGGTCTCATCTTTTTTGTAAGAGAGGACAAGTGCAATGTCTCATCGTGGGCAACATTGTACCTAATGTTTCCAAGAGAGGGAATCATAGGAAAGAGAAAATTGCACAATGAAATGTGTGTTGATGTATGCCCCCACTTTAAAGCGGTTGCTAACACCATTATTGTTATCAATTTCTTTAAAGTAGAAGAAGAAGAAGACATGAGAACTTGTTCGAAAAGCCCTATGCCAAGTCATATGTTTCTGATAAGCTACATCATGAAAGGGGTAGTATATCACATGCGAGTCAACTTAAGACATGTCATCCACATCCCAAGCTTGCTCTTATATGTTCATGAAAGGTTAACGATTAGCCAAAAGATAAAATTGCAAGTGACATACAAGGGAAAAAGGCTAACTAACCCCTTTCCCCCACTTAGTGTAGGACAAGAGTGAGTCAAAAGAAGTGGGGAAGATTCAAGGTAGAGTGAAAATTGGTATCAATTAGAGGAATTAGGTGTCCCCTCATAAGGGAGAGCACCAAAATCCTTAAGATGTTGAATTTTGTGACTCAAGGCTTTACATTCATTATTAGAATGACCGTGAACTTGGTGGTAAGCATAAAAGCAATGTGTGTTGTAACCTTTCTTTCGAGTTCACAGGGGAAGGGAGATTAAGTGATCTTGAAGGATTCTCGACAAGATACCCTCTTGATTGAAGGTAGAAGGTATTCCTCTATCGTGTAACAAGGAGGGGTCTTGCTTAGTACAGGATGTCATACTTACATCAGGTGCTAGAGATTGTGAGATTTTGTACAATCCCTTAGAGGAGTGTGTAAAATCTAAATTATTAGTGTTTTGTGAGATGACATTGACTTTAAGCAAAGAGACCTTTGTTAGGTTCAAAGGATCACTTTCGAAGGTTGGGTTAGAAGGGTGATTTGAGATGGTGTTGATGTTGGAGGAAGGTTTGGTGATTTCTATGAAAGGACAAAATCCAAGACCATGATGTGTTTTTTGCATGATAGGCTCAATAGGGGTGTGGATACCTTGTTCGTTAGCACCACAACCTTTTCCACTATAGCCAAGTTGTTTCATGATATCATAACCATTTCCATAAAAAAATTTCATGGCTTTTGGATGGGGTGTTTTTTCGTTGTTGGCTTTTTTTTCTAAGGTATTTTGAGGTGGATTCTTGCAAAGGATCGATCGAGTATTGTGGTGACAAGACTATGTTTCCTTTTTCAGTGTCATTGTGTGTGATCTTGGATTCTCCTAGTAAAGGATGTGTGAAGTTTAAGGAGCCCCAATCATCATCTGAGGGTGTTGGTTGTATGGGTTCCACTTGTTTGGTGGGTGTTGAAGTGGTGAATGGTTTGGATTTTTTTTCTCAAGATGTAAGACACTATAAGGTTCAGGATCAGTGTCAAGGGTGTGCACTTTGTTGTTGTAGATGTACTTCATATTATGATGAAGAGTGGAAGGCTCCCCATTCATTGCATAAATCCATGGTCTGCCCAAAATGAGGTTATATGAAACATCATGTGGCCACTCCAACTATAAGAGGCAAAGTGATCACACCAAGCAGATTTTTTCCTACACTGTCAAATTCACTTATAGATAAAGAGGTAGGTTGAATGTTTGATTTATTGATATGGAGCCTATCCAAGAGATTGACACTCACACATTAATACCAGAGCCATTTTTAACAAGGGTTCGCTTGATCCCTATGTGTTTGTATTGAGATATGATCATGAAAGCTTCAGCTTGGTTTTACACTCCCAAAGGAGGGAGCTCACTTTGGTGGAAAATAATGTCAGTATGTCAGCCTTGAATCATAGTTGTTATGTCAATTTTTTTGTGCATTAGAAGGGATAGGAATTTTTTGTAAGGTAGCCTGCATCATGTTGTGATAGTGAGGGCAGACTTGGATAAGATCCCATTAAGATATTTTGGCAGGAGTATTCCTTAGTTGGTTAACAAGTTCATACTCCCTAATGAGTGAATTCAAGCGAGGGGTAGCAAGTAAGATGGGAGTGGAGGAAGGCACTAGGGTAAAATTACAAAGCTATGTCACACTTTTATAAAGGAAATGGCCAACATTGATCTAAATTTTAAACTTGAATCACTAGAAAGTGGCATATATGTTTTGAATTTTAAAATGATGTAAACTAATAAAATGTATAGTTTTTAGTATATTTTATGTTTGTATTTTTTTGACAAAATTAAAAAATTATTTGAATATAGTTTTTTATAAATTAACACTATAATTTAGTTGCTGATAAAATACTGAAAAATGATGTTCCACTTGACGTCAAGCTTTATATAGAAAAAAAAAAAAATCCTTCAATTTTTTTGTGTATATATTTATAATTTGAAACTTTAGGGCATGGATATTTGTTTTACAATTTTAATAAATATATATTTTTAAATAAATATTTAAATGTGCATGTATTAAAAACGGTTGTTTCCACTCGACGTCAACTTTTATATTGAATATTTATCTAAAATAAAAAAACAAACTATACTATCTTAATCTAGATTCTTTTATCTAGGGCATCATATTTTTTTTATTTTTTTTAATAAGTTTCAGTATTTTTCTTGACATGGTACTCAACTTAATATTTTTGTGTTGATAACCTACTTTTAGTTAAAAAATAAAATATAAAATATAAATAATAATTGAACTATCAAAATAAATATATATTTGAAAACTACACTTATGGATCTACAAAAGGGTATTTTTACATTTTTAAAAATATATTTATATGAGTAGGAGTTGTTGAAACATTAATTTTTTAAATAATTTCATTTTTTTTAGTAAATTGGCCTCAAAGTGGTGCCACATATGCATTTAGCCAACAATTTTAGTTGGAAAATTTGTGGACATATTTAACTTATATAGAATGAATCTTACTAGATCATATGTTTGACCAAAATTGTTTTTTAGTTATAAATACTAAAATTCACTAGTGTTGATAATTTGGCCAAAAGTGTGACACAACTTTGTACTTTTACCCAGTAAGTGGAGGTTGGTTGTTGTGAATGCAGGTTGTTTCAATTGTAGTGTGTATGAGCAACAGTATGATGACATGGTTGTTGCAACACATTATGCTTAGGTGGGTAGAGAATGAATTCAGGCTTAGGTTTGTGTGAAGATGGGTAAAGGACAAGTTGAGGTTGAATAATATTAACATCCCCTTGGGAAGGAGAGTCAATGTTATCCTTCTCTTGCATCATGATATCTTCCCTAGGAGGAGAGATTTTAGGAGAACTACAAGCCACGTGTTCTTGACATTCAAGGATTGGTTCTTCTAAAATAACTTTGTCACAAGTAGGGGAATGATCAATGATGGGATTAACAATGGTGGGATGAGGAGGAGAGGGTTCTATTTGATTATCTTGTTTTTCTAAGGTCTCTTTCTCTTGTTCCATATTATCTACCCTAGTATGAGATCTAGCTTCAACACGGATAGAGGAGGCATCAAGAGAAGGACCACTATGATTGTCAAATAGATTATCCCAAATGGTAGGGGAATTAGGGAAGGGAGGGTCAAGAGTCTCATGACACTTAGTAGGTATATCTACTAACACCAACCTATCCTCTTTGCATTGAGGATGGATATTAGGAGATGGAAAATTTTGAGGGTCATGGTTAGGGAGACTAGGTAAGGAAATTTCAAGAAATGTTTGTTGTTTAATGTTTTTCAAAGAGGGATGAGGAGAGGGATAATCAAGACCCTCAATGTTTTTATCTTTTCTCACCATAATACCTTCATCACTAATAGGAGAGGTATAGGGAGAAAAAAAAGTATGATTGTTATGATTGTCAACACTAATATCCTCATCAAGGGGTAATGTAATGTTAAGAATTGTGTCAATGGTTTGGTTATTAACATGTTGTTTAATGAATTCATTATTGTAATCTACATTGAACTCATAAGAAGGAATGTTGTATTTATGCAATCCATTTGAAACCAAATCAAAGCCACATCTTTTATAAGAAAACATAGTATGAAGACAAAGGAAAATAATGCAATGCAATGAATTAAAGTGAAATGTTGAAATGCAATTTTTAGATGGGAAACAAGGTAATTGTTTTATTACACTATGCAACAATCTAAAAAAGAAATGTAGAATATGCAAAATTAAAACTAAGAAATGCATGAAATGGGCTCATTTAAGCTAGTTTTAGTGAAATGCATATAACAAAAACACAACCAATGGATACATATAGTTTCTGGCACAAAACAGAAGCTTAAAAATAGGGCTTTTAGCTCTATAAAAGGTAGTGTTAGGGGCCTAAAGGGACTAGGTCGCCCAGGGTGGTGACTTAGTCTACCTGGTGATTTTTTTGAGAATTTATAGAATATTTTGATAGATTCGGGTAATTTCTATATTGTATAATGCAGATCTAAGCTAAAAAAAAAATTCAAACAAATTGTAATAATTTATGATGCAAAAATGTAACCTATATGCACTTTTTACTAATGCAACATACAATGTAAGTTAATTCTAGGAAATGAAGGACTCGAAATCAAAAAGGAAGGGTATTCAAAAGGCGAGCTCACCAAAATGAACCACCAAAAATGAAACTAGGAAAGAGGATTCCCCAATAGGCCTCTAGGGTTTTTCACCTAGAAGCTAGTGAGAAATGAGCTCTCTTTCACACCTTTTCATTTTAGGGTTCATTCAAAGGATTAGGGGTTTGATATGTGAGGTGTGTGTGATATTAAATGTATCTAAGTGTTGGAAATAGATAAAGGAATATAACTAGTAATGCAAGAGATAGAACTATGTTTGAAAACACATAATGATATGCAAAGATTAAACTAAATGACCTAAGAAAGCTTATGAAATAAGACAGAAAGCTGGAAATGAAAGGTGTGCACCTGGGAGTGAGTTGTAGACTGGATTGGAGGCTAGAAATGCTTCTAATGCTAAAATTTAGGCCTATTGGGAGACTTACGCCATTTTGGGCGACCTAGACCCAGATCTGGGAAACTGCACCAGAGCTCGTTTTTGCCAAAAGGGTATCCAAATCTATCAAAATCTCTAAAAAAGCAGGTTCAGTGGGACTAGGTCACCATTTTTTGGTAACTTAGTCCTCTCCTAAATTTATGAAGATCAGAAAGTGGAAATGGAAGCCCTCGATCTACACTTTCTGCTCCTCCAAGTATCTGGTTCTGAAAGTGAAGAATCTGGTTTGTAGGTGTTCTCCAAGCTTCAACTAGGGTTTCTCCAACCTTGGAGAGCTTTTAAAATTTGATGAATATTCTTCCACCTTGGTTCTTTGCCAAATATGCATACAAGACCTACAAATCATACTAAGAGGGAAAACTTGTTGATTGTTAGGGCATGGGGGTTTGCCTTGGTCAAACCCATTTTGAATAATCAAACCAAAATGATGAAATAATGTAAAGAAGCATGAAACAATGGATTTTACCTTTCCATGATGATTGATCTTGAGTTGCAGCAATGGAGGATTCAGCCCTTGAATGCTTCTTGAGAGATGTCTTGATGACTTTGAATAATCAAACCCTAGCTTGCTTGAGAAGAAGGAGAGATGAGAGATGAGGAATGAATGTGTGAGTTAGAATAATGATGAATTAGAATATTAGGGTGAGAATGAGGATAAAAACCCTTATTTATACAAGTTGTGCCCTAATTTCTCGAAAATAACACCACACAGGCCAACCTTGGGGTTTAGGAGACAAAATCCCACAAGAAATTTGAATTAAATTTAATTTTTATGCCACATGGGACTAAGTCGCTCAAGGTGGCGACCTAGTCCACCTGGGTAATTTTGATTGGATTTCTGGAATTAACATGTGGTTAATGATGTTTTTCGAGATTGTCTTCTGAAACACACTAAATATAGGACCTATAAGTGAATTAAGGGGTCATTATGCCATAAGAAAGGGTGAATTTGGTGATGACAAGCCTAGGAAAGTGTGAGGGTTAGTTACAACACCTTACAAAACTATATACTAAGGCTTGGAAAGGGGTTATTTACGTGAATTATGATGAAAGGGTCCTAGAAAAGTGAGGAAAAGTGTTACAACACTTCACAACACCTTTGCAAGACACCGTAGAATCTAAGCAAAACTAGGTCAAAAACCACAAGAAAGGGCCCAAATGAGTGAAAAGTGTCAAGGCTACACTTTTTGGCAACACAATTCCAAGACTTGTGAGAAATTTACTTTCAGTATCCAAGTTGAATGATTATGGAATGCATGTGATATTTGACAAGTCTGGTTGCAGGTTGGTAAGAGGGGGTTTGGTGATTGCTAAAGGATCTCAGATAGGGACTTTGATAGGCTTAGAGCATCCAATTTTTATAACTCTTCCAATGTAACTAGTACTAAAAAATTCATGTATCTTGTGGCACCATAGATTGGGTCACATAAGTGAAAAGGGTCTTAATACCATTTTGAATAAAAATTTGGTTGATGATATTTATGATTATTCTGTTGGAAAAAATGCTTTTTGTGAGAATTATTTATTTGGTAAACATAATAGATCATCATTTCCTAATGGAACTAAAAAATCTAAGAGATTATTAGAGATCATTCATTCAAATGTGTTTGGACCAGTCGATGTTGACTCTTTTAGAAAATCTCATTATTATGTTACTTTCATTGATGATGTGTCAAGATACACTTGGATTTATTTTATGCATGCAAAATTTGAGGTTTTTCGCTAAGTTTAAGGAATTTAAAGCCTTAGTTAAGAAGCAAATCGATTATAAGATAAGGGTGTTGAGATCTGACAATGGGGGTGAATATTGTTCTAGGGAATTTGATGAGTTTTGTAAGCATGCAGGTATTTTTTGACAAAAGACTACTCTATATACACCTCAACAAAATGGGGTAGCAAAAATAATGAACCAAACCTTGATGGAAAGAGCTAGGAGCATACTGAGTGGTGTTAATCTTGATAGATGCTTTTGGGTAGAATCTATAAGTACTACATGTAATTTGGTTAATAGATCTCCTTATTCAGATCTTGTTGATAAAACTCCTTATGATTGAAAGTAAACTTGCAGCCATCTAATGACAATTTCCACATAACCCAAAAGAGAAATCTATGTAAATAAGTACTCAAAATCCATATGCAAGAGAATACACAACATACCCATGAAAATATGACACAAGATATACCCTAGGAAAACCCTCAAGAGGGAAAAATCTAGCCTCCAAAAGCATCCATCACTCATGTATTATGCAACAATAAACATTACAATACATCTTTAGAGTCTCCATGAGAACCATTGAAGCATCAAGCCCTAAGCAAGCACTCCATGTGAACAAGCATGTAACCACACATCCCATGCCATGATTCAACCCTCAAAAATGCTAACAAGAGCTAACCTATCAACTAACCAACCTTAAACAACTACCCATGTGGTTACTTTTATAGAAACAAGCTCCCACAAAGCCACCAAGTGGTATTACATAAAACCATGTGACTAAAACCATGAGATTACAAAACCATGTCCCAACATTTAATATTGAGTACTTTATTTAAATTATTTTCCCCAATATTAAATAAATATGTATTTTTACAACTCATAATTTATGTCCCAATGTTACATACAACATAAAGTAGCCCCAAGAATATTAACTCCTAGTTATCTACATACTTCTAGCTCCCCTAGGTGCACCACACACATAATAATAAATTAAACGTTATGTCAAGTATCAACACCTTATTCCTAACATTATCTCATTTGTTATATGCATTGCATAAGAGAAACAAGTAACCTCAAAATATGAGTCAAGTGAACAATCCATATAGCCATATATATCATCAAGGAATCAAAGTGCTCCATGTGCTCCATCAAGATACCTACAGCAAGAATCAAGGTGACCACCATCCCAAGCATGAATACTCTCATCCTCCATAATGCCTATTCACATTTAGATAACAATCCATCCAAATATAAGCCACATAATCTATCACAACGAAGCATAAGTCCTACCTCAACTGATATCTCAAACACAAACACTCAATCCAAAGGTATCATTATGCACCACTATTTGTTAAGATACACTAACTATATCTGAAATAACACCCATAAAATGTGCCAACACATCCAACTATCCATACCTCCAAGGTATAAAAAACATAGAAAACTCATGCCATCAACATATACACCCATAAACCGCAATCACAAACTTCATGTACAAACCTGTCAAAGAATGACATACACATCCAAGAGCTCTTGTTGTATGGGTAATGCAAATCTGAAAATGATCAAGGCATACCAATTCTACCAATAGCATCACATAGAAGGTGTAAACAACATCATGTAGTACCAAGGAACATCCACAATGATATGCAAAACCTATAAACCAATAAACTGTAAGAACAACTCTTACCACAAGTCTCCAAATCTCTCCTAGGTTCTCCACACCCAACAAAATAAAGAGATATAGGAACCTGGACATGTCATCACCCAAGAACATACTTGTGAAAACACATGACTATAAGCTAGTGATCATAATAGCTCCAACCAAACCTCAAAACCAATGTAATGTGAAACCAAACATTTAGGAAGGTAACAAAGAACAAAGAGAGAAACAATGCACATCATATACCTATAGAAAATCATTTTACATACACCTCTAGATGCCAAATGTGTCAAGTATGATCTCCTCCACAAACCCCAAATGAAAATCCATAACAACACCCAATTGTTCAATCACCAAGATCAAACATAAAATATATATTAAATGTAACTAGCATGGATGTAAGCCTCTCAAACAAAAGAAGATCAAACTAAATACCCATCCCCATATCATTAAATCAGCCCAATACATCTCCTAAACTCAACATCAATGCATGTACTCACAATGCATAAGGAGATAAACATGCCAACACTCCTCAAATGAACCTTCTAGAACCAAATATCCATAGCTCAAGATCCATATGCATGAGAAGACAAAGCATAAACATAATGTACCTGAAAGAAATAAAGGGAAATACCTCTCAAGTAAACCGCCAAGTAGGCCAAGAGTGGGGAATGAGAATGCTCCTCCAAGATATCCAAGTCATCATGAATCATCAAAGAATACTCTCCTCATAGGTCCATGTTGAACTCACATCCAACCAAGGTGTAGGCTCCTCGAACTTCCTATTGGAATCTCATCAAGAGTAACCATATCAACACATGTCTCTAACCACAAGAGAACTCTAGCCTCACCTTGGTCTCCAAGTATCCATGAGCGCCTGTAATTGATCAATCCATGCCAAACTCCAAATGCAATATAGCACCATCATGAAGTAATCAAGAAAATGATCATGTACTCAATGCAAAGAGAACCACACAAGATCAATATCAAAGCTCCAATCATGAATCAGGAACATAAACATGACAATATTATCTAACCATCTCCTCTTAGGATTTCACATACAACAATGCATACATCCTGATCAAGAGAGAACATGTATCATGCCAAAACTCTAAACACATAATCAAGAGTAAACCATGACATAATACCAAAACACTCTAAACCAAGAATCAACATCTCTAATCAACATGAAAATAACCACCTCTTTTCAATGAAACCCAAGATGTCAAAGAACCCTCACCATATAGAAATAATATCCAAGAGTCTGTCCATGACACCAACACTACAAAATATCATCCACCATCAAATGGTGAATCCACGTCACTGCCAACAACTCCCACTGAACTATGATACTAAGATATACATGGCATCATGACTACCATCTCCTCCATGAAGATCATCCAAGTCTACATGGCTGAAATGTCAATAACATCAAGGGAAACCAAGAACTCCAAGCCAAGAAGATACAACCACCAACAACCTATTAGGAATATATCCAACACCGCCAATCCAACACTATCAAAATCTCCCACTGAAAATTATAACCAAGCTATCCATGACATCATGATAAACCACATGCTACATGTCCCAAAACTAACTATCTAGGTACTATAAACTTCATCCATCCTCTCATCTCAAAACACATATACCAATGTACAAATGACCATAAACAAGGCCAACTAACAAAGTCTGCAACAACAATGAATCAAACCTAGTGGATATAGATAGTCCACAACCAATTCATCCCACTGCAATTAAATGGGTAGCTAATCCACAACCTACATAAATCATAGATCTAATCACTGAAACATGCAAACTCATCATATCATCAGTAAACTACAAACCAAGATATCAAAGAGAATAACCATGTAGACCAAATCACTCAAACACCAAATCAACCTCAGATCTGATTTTCCAAACATGTCCACACCCAAGTACCATAGTCAAGGAACCAAACAAGCATCTAGGAGATTAGAAACAACCTCCTAACACCAAACCAAAACACCACAAACTTGATTATGTCGTGCCAATGCAAAAGTGTAACTGCATAAACATAAGACCATAATCAACACCAACACTATACCTGCACTCAACTATCACTCACACAAGACTCCAAGTCTCAAACCATGTCCAAAAATGTCCTCAAAACCAAAGATAACCTATGTACCTATCACCATCAAAGTCCAACATTGAAAAACACATGCAAACCTATACCAAGAAGCACCAAACTGATAATCAGTTGTACCATCATGAAAAACACATAAAAACATGTACTCCCTCAAGGTTTTTCCTCTTGATGTGTTCGTATGCTCACATAATCACACTCCAAATCCTAGGCACCCACAAATGTTCAAACAAGTACACAACTCTCTTTGATCATAAACATAATATAACAACACCATTATATAGTACATTGAACATGCTCTCCAATGCCTATTCAAAATTGAAAATCCAATTCCCTATGCAAAATTTATGCCAAAACTATAAAATCAAGAACATATGGCTTTTAGGCCTCAAAAACATGTCAAAATAGTGAGAACAGCAAACCAAACTTCTACCACAGTGTAGTGCATGGAGAGAGATTTTTGTCAACTACAAGAATTCAAAAAACGGACAATCTAGGAAAAATTTATGCCCATTTGAAAATAATTCCTCCAATCTAGCTAGTGGGTTGAGATGGGGTGGCCCCCCAGGCAGAGCCACAGATGGCCCGTTGGCAGCGGTGGTCAGTCGATGGCACCCAGGCGACACTAGTTGCAATGGATTCCAAACTGGTTTAAAATTCGTTTTAATTTTTGCAATTTGAACTTTTTGGTGGTCAAAAATATTTAATGGCAGATATTTTTTTTTTTTAATTTTTTGAAAAATATTTTCACAAGGCTGATAGGAATTTAATATTTTATTTTTTTCAATAAATATTTATGCGATAGGATAATTTTATTTTTTTATTATTTTTTCTATGAAGATTGCAAATTTGATGGTTGTATGGCCGAGGGCAAATTGGGCAAAAAAAATTGCATTTTCATAGTAACCAAAATAGGGCATATTTTATATGATTTTTCGTCTCTCAACTAACCCGGATCCAACTGTGAGGTCCATTTTGACTCAAGAAGTCAGCTGCAACATTTCCACCAAAAAACCCTCATTTCAATGCACAACCAAGAAATCCTTTTGACCCAACATTTTTCACACCCCAAATCTACAAACAACCCATCATAACAACAAACCTAAAACCCTCAGATCTCTACAAAACCCTCATATAGATTGTCATGTATTTCATTATCTCATGCAATGCCATAGATTTAAAATAAAACAAGATTTTCTCAACCTAGGGTTATCCAACCACAACCATGGCTTTGATTCCAAATGAAAGGAAAATTGTAGCCTTTTAATGACACTTTCCACATAACCTAAAAGAGAAATCTATGCAAATGAGTACTTAAAATCCATATGCAAGAGAATACACAACATACCCATGAAAATATGACACAAGATATACCATAGGAAAACCCTCAAGAGGGAAAACCCCAGCCTCCAAAAGCATCCATCACTCATCCATTATTCAGTGCTAATAAACATTATAATACATCATCAGAGCCTCCATGAACACCATTGAAGCATCAAGCCCTAAAAAAGCACTCCATGTGAAAAAGCATGTAACCAAACATTCCATGCCATGATTCAACCCTCACAAATGCTAACAAGAGCTAACCTACCAACTAACCAACCTTAAACAACTACCCATGTGGTTTCTTTTATAGAATAAAGCTCCCACAAAACCACCAAGTGGTATTACATAAACCCATGTGACTAAAACCATGAGATTACAAAACCATGTCCCCATATTTAATATTAGGTACTTTATTTAAATTATTTTCCCCAATATTAAATAAATACATTTTTACAACTCATAACTTATGTCCCAATGTTACATACAACATAAATCGGCCCCAAGAATATTAACCCTTAGTGATGCACGCACTTCTAGGTCCTCTAGGTTCACCACACACATAATAATAAATTAAAAATTATAAACATTAGGCAAGGTGTACAACACCTTATTCCTAATAATGATGTGGATAGGTAGAATGCCTTTTGTTTCATATTTAAGGGTCTTTGTTTGTGAGGCTTTTTTTCATGTGCCTCAAGAGAAGCATTCTAGATTGGATCCAAAAGAATAGAAATACATCTTTGTTGGTTACAGTGAGAATGTAAAAGTTCATAATCTTTGGAATCCACTAACTCATAAAATGGTTCTCTAGAGACATGATTTTTAGGGAGTTTAGAGCATACTCGGGTGAAGAACAACCAAAGGAGAAAGATAAGACAAAAATAGTACACTTTGAGACAAAGATTATAAAGTGGGAAGATGCATATGTGGAAGAACAATCAGATGGATTTGAGGATGGAGAAGAAGAAGAGGGTTTAGAGAGTTTAGATGATGTGCAGGATGAGCATGTAGAAAAAGATGAGCAGCAAGAACCCCTTACTCCTACCTTGAGAAGATCCATAGTATAACAGAATCTAGTTGACAGGTATGGGTATGTGCAGGATCATGATGGGCCAAAAAGTGGTGATATCTAAGTGATATGATGACCCATGTGGCTAATGACTTTGTTTTTACCCAAAATTGATGAAACGAAAAGGGTTTTTAAAGGAGATTCTCAGCTTTCCACCAATATAAATTATTCTTTACTTTGAATTTAATAAATTATTATTATTCATTTTCTATTTGAATTACGACTAAAGTCCTAATTGATAGGCTGATTGAAAAACATCTATAACTTTCAAACAATATCACATTTTTTGAATCCAAAACATGTGTCACATTCTATGCTTCACATACTATAGGATTTTTTAAAAAAAAAAAAATGAATTTCATGAATTTTTGACCAAGTTAAGGTGGTTAGACATACGAGTTTTTATATTTTTTTAAATTTGTAATAAAAAAATCATAATTAATTATCTACTTGGAAAAAAATTACAAAAAAATATTCATCACATTGAGACATGAGTCCCATACTTATATCTAAAATATTATAAAAAATATTATCATTTTATTGTGGTTAGGGTGGTCAGACAGACGCCTACTTCTTATTTTTTCCCTGAAATTTAAGTACTACTGCATTCAAATTTCAAATTTTCAGCAAATAGATTTTTAAAAATAAAAATAAACCTAGTAGTTTAGAAACTACATTCAATTTTCTACAAATTCTATTCTTACATATTTTTGAAATAATATAGATAACTTATTCAAATTTTTACGTCAAGTTGCGGAACTCTGATTTTCTGAATTTTATTGCCACTTAAGGGCTTGTTTTTTCCATGATGACCCTGCACATACCCGTATATCCCATCTAATTACCATTATGTATTTTATTTGTTGAGTACTTGAAATGAACCTAGATCCTACAAGGAGGCTCTTTCTTCAAAAGAAAGTTAGTCTTTGATGCAGACCATGCAAGAGGAGGTGATGGATTTTGATAGTTGTGATACTTGGGATCTTGTGAGTTTTCCCAAAAGAAAGAAGCCCATTGGTTGCAAGTGGGTATTTAAAAATAAATTTGGTGCAGATGGTCTATTAGAGTAGTACAAGGCCAGATTGGTGACCAAGAGCTACTCCCAAAGAGAGGGAGTTGATTTTGGTGAAATTTTCTCTCATGTTGCTAAGTTAACTTCTATTAGATTCCTATTATCTATTGATGTTGCTTATGATTTTGAAATGGAGAAAATGGATGTTAAAATTGCTTTCTTGCATGGGGATCTTGAGGAAAAAATTTATATGTGACAACCTAATAGTTTTAATGTGAAAGGAAAAGCGCTTGGTTTTCAAGTTAAAGAGATCTTTATATGGTTTGAAATAGTCACCTAGAATGTGGTACCATAAGTTTGATGCCTTTACATTGAAGTTGGGTTTGTTGGGAGTGAAGAGGATTATTGTGTTTATATTAAGGTTATTGATGATCATATAGTAATCATTGTCTTGTATGTTGATGATATGTTGTTTATAGGTAGAAACAAGGTGATGATTAGGGAGCTTAAGACTCAGCTTTCTAGCACATTTAATATGAAGGATTTGGGGGCTGCAACATATATCTTTGGGATGGAGATCAGTAGGGATCAGGCTCATACAAAGCTTTGGTTAAGTTAGAGTAAGTATGTTGATACCATTTTGCAGAGGTTTAGTATGCATGATTGTGAACCAGTGAATATTCCATTTATGGTTGGTACTAAGTTGAGTTTAAACATTTTTCCTAATTTTTGATGATGGTTTTGAAGAGATGTCTAGCGTTCCTTATGCTAGTGTCATTAGTAGTTTGATGTATGCAATGGTTTTCACTAGACCAAATATAGCTTGGAAGTAGTGGGAGTTTTGAGCATGTTTATGTCTAACCCTGGTAAAGAGCATTGGACTTTTGTTAAGAGGGTGTTTAGATATTTGTGTGGCACTTCATATTAGTTTTTGGTTTATCATGGTACTGATGATGTGGTTAAATCATTGGATATACAAGGTTTTGTTGATGTAGATTGGGTAGGTAACTTGGAAAATCTAAGGTCCACTAGTGGCTATGTTTTAACTTTATTTGGAGGTATAGTGAGTTGGATGAGTAAGAGGTAGCCTACAGTTGCATTGTTCACCATCAAAGTAGAGTATATGGATGCTACACATGCCTCTAATTAGGCATTTTGGTTATAGAGACTTGGTAATGGTATTGGTTTTTATTGCAAGACAATGAGGATTGGATATGATAGTCAGAGTGCCATATGTTTAGCCAAAAAAATTGTATCATGCTCATACTAAGAATGTTGATTTTTAGTATCACCTTGTACAAGAGATGGTTGAGAATGGTAAGGTCTTGATTGATAAGGTTGACACTTTGGATAATTTTGCAGATTCTCTCATGAAGCTAGTAACCACAAATAAGTTATCTTGATGTAGGAAGGCCATGGGCCTTGATCACTATACTTGATTATATTTTATTTGTACCTTGTGGATGTAATTATAATGTATAATGTCAAGTGGGAGAATGTTAGGATAGGTTAAATTATCACTGATATCCTAAGTTTATAATGGTGTGTATCCATGTTCTTTTGAAAGTGTTCTAGAGTACATCAGCAAAAAATTATTTATTATTTATTTTCCTATGACAAATTGTAATTGCATTCAAAGAGGTGGACCCACTACGGTGACAGTTACAAAGCATCTCGGGAGCATATTCCCTTTGGACATCCAACTTTTAGGTGGGGACCACTTTTCAATGCATGTTATTTGCATGTTTTGCATAGTGGGGTGCCCAAGTTTGCATGCTGGTGCATGTTCTTGCATGAAGCCGTAAGAACCATCGGAGACTTATGGAGCACTCGGTATTGACCAATTTTTATTGGCTATGGGTTAGGCACCCATGTGAAGGCCATGTGATCATTTAGTAATTTTCACCATGCTTATGGGTTATCCGCTAAGGGGGGTGTGGGTTTTTCCGATGGTTTTTCTTGTTTTGGGATATCATTTATGGTATTCTCTTCCATAAACTTCTATTTATTGGAGCATTGAGATGGTGGTTTGTAGATTTTGTTTTCAGTTTGTCAAAGTAATGAATTTTTTCCAGAATTCAAAGACGAGTGTTGTATTGGTGTATCCCATTTGAAGATTAATACAAATATTGGATCTCTTTAGGTGTGAAGTTTTTTTCCTACAAGGGTTTCTCCACGTATATCTTGTGTCACTTGTGGATGTCAACTTGTGGTATTTCTTATTTTATTTCATGTTTGGAATTGTTAATAATATAACACATTATTGGTAATCTTGTAAACATATTTTCAGACTTGCAAACACATACCTAGAAGTTCATATTGCTGCAAGTTTCACCTTGAATTTCCAACACATCTACCACCCAATTTGTGTTAGCTTTATAAAAATCAATTGGAATACCATTAGCCCTAGGAGGCTTCCCATTCTAGAATGAAAAAATAGCATTAGAAATTTCATCTTTGGAGACCCCCTTTTCTAGCTTTAGCTCCATGTCTTTTGTTATTTTTTAGGCATTGTCTTTTCACAAATATCTTGTGCATTACGAGAAGAAAATATTGTGTCCTTGGCAATGAAGAGATGTTTGTAGAATTTATAGAAAAATTTCTTAATCTCTTCATTATCTTGCTCCATGAGTCATTAACCCTAATGGGTCCAATAGACTCAATGGCATATTTTTTCCTCAACATATTAAAGAATTATTAAGTACTTGTATCCCCATCTTTGACCCAATTCATTTTTTCCCTAACCCTAGCCCCCTAGGATTTCTTAATTTGGAATTTCTTGAGATTTTGTTTTATACTCTTTAAATTTTGAACCAGAATCTCATTACTAATATCCATTTGTACCTCAGCCTAGATACAGCCAATAATTCATCTTACAACCTGGGCACTCTAGTATTCTACTCTCAATTGCAGTTTTTTTCCCAACAATCTTCAATAGGAAATGAGCAGTATTACTAGATAAGAATTAAAAAAATGTTGAAATTATTTGATCCCTTAGACGAGAAAAAGAAGAATGGTAAAAGTATATGGTTTACATGGTGCAATAATCAAAGTGATAAAAAAAGAGTTTATTGGAGATTAGACTGGTTTTATGCTCAAGAAGACACTTTCTACTTTGAAAGTAGGAAAAATTCTAATCAAGTGTTCAAGTGGAACCCAAAACCTTATCTAATCACTACCTAATTGAAACAAAGATTATTATCAAATCATGTGATTTTAATTCAAATATAAAAAGGGACTATCTTTACAAGCTTAACATTGAAGTATAGAAATATCAAGAATATATGGATGGTATTAAAATGTTGAGAAAAATCAATATGACTTTCTTTCTTAAACACATGTGTTTCTTTTATAAATTCAAGCTCACACAAAACTATTATTGTATTAGCTAAACTATATGTCTCAAAACCATGAGAGCACAAAACTATTGACCCTCTTATTTGTTTTTGGTACCAAGATTTTCTAATATTAAATACTTTTCTAATGTGCAACCAACACATAAAATATCTAACCAATATTATAATAAAATTTTACAAGTAGACCCAAATAAATATTTAATGTGACTAAATAGTAAACACATTTCCAAAGATTCATTAAAAAATAAATATTTATTTTCTTGTGTAAGGTGTACGACTCCTTTTTTCCTAGCAAGAATGACCACTAGTTGGCTAACATTCACTTTACTAGGACTAACTTTCAAATTAGAGTTCATTTCCCTATCTAGTCCATTTAGAAAGCATACAAAATAGTTTTACATTGTCTATCTTGGAGAGACTCCTTGTAACATGGCTTTGACTTTTTATCTTTCTTCATCTAGTGGAATATGTTCAATTTCAAGGAAAACCTTTGGCAACCATGTTTCCCAACTTTGCTATTTATCTATTCAATAAAAAAATTAAGTAATCCAAGGACTTATGAGACTTTTCTTCAATGTAATGGTCTTTGTGGCAAGATATTATAGAAAGGTTTGGATTGTGTAGTATGTTAAAACATTTAATTGTCTTTATTTAATCTATTGTGCCTCCTAATTTAGCTATCAAGCTATGCACTCTTATAATTGGTAATTTATTGAAGGAATAGCATTGGTTATTTAATCGTAAAATTTCTAATTATTTTCACTAAAATAAGTGTATGTCCATCTTGTCTCCACTTTGAATTTAACCCTAAGCTTATTATCAAATGGAGGTGCAAATTCACTCATAGCATGTGGACTAAATTAATTAATTAATTATGAAAATTCAAAGCTAATGTTGTGCAAATGCTTGCTTGGAAGTTACTACAATATAAACTACTAGATGAAGAAAGAATCCAAACTTTGCATATCCAACTAATTAAATGTCTCACTCATCATACTAATTAATTGTCTATTTTGGAGTTGTATTATAGCTAAAAAGATTTGAAATATTATATTTAGAAATATACCTACTCTTTTTTGTCATCACTTTAATTGAAAAGAAGCACTTCTTAATTTTGCCCAATGAATAATATTGTTGAGGACTCTGAAACATTTTATTCTTTTGCATATTTGGATAATTAGATGTGCTATTATATTTCTAAAATTAGCATTCACCTCAAAAATAAAACTACAAAACATTCATTATATTTTTAGAAATTACATCGTTATGTTCTTAGCTGCAGGATTCGTCCAAGTGTAACCAAGGAGTTGCAGTCCAGTTGCTCAAAGTGCCTCTGATGTGTAGGGATTGGATACATGGTTAGAATGGTCTTTCTTATGGTTATGAGGGCATCCTTGACTATTAGAGTGAGTTATGGAAGTATTGGTGCTGTGAAGCCTATTGTTGTCCTTTTCCTTGGGATTTTCCTGACATGGACGGTTTCATGTTGCACAACTTTCATCTGATATATCCTTCGATTCTGTTTGTAGGAGGATGTCACTTCAGCACTTTGTTGCAGTTTTATATTCGATAAAGAATCAAAGAAAAGTTTAGCTTGTTATGGCAGCCCTAGAAAAGGTTTTAACCCTTGTTTTTTTAGATCTGCAGTCTTTTCGATAATGTTTTGGCTCTTGATCTTGTCTATTAGATATCATATTTTTAGAAGTCAAAGAGTGCAAATGAGGATGGGGTAGGAAGAAGCAGCATTAAAAGTAGACATAAAAGAAAGAGCTGAGTATAGACTGAAGCCGAGGAGTGCTTAGGTCTTCACTTGGTTATATAAAGCATGGATTGGAAGAGAAGATGGACATGAATTATGTAAAGATTACACGTGATGCTCGTTCTGATGGTGTACTGTTAAGAGGTGGGTCTCTTCCACATGGAAGACAGAATAAAGAAACATCCAATGCAATGGATAGAAACATCCAAGGTATCGACGCCACTCAAGGAAAAGGACTCAGCTCTAAATGAATTATTTTTTATGGAAGATTTTATATTATTTATATTTTGTTGATATCTTTTAAGATGAGAGGGAGGGGTATTCATTCTCTCAAATTCATTTGGGATAGTATTTTAGCCACATCTCTTATATCAAGGAACATACTATTACAAATATTTAAACAAGCTCGATTACATAGATTTCAGCATCTGTACAATAGAAAGATGTCAGTCTATCAAAGTCATTCAAGTGTCCAACCTGACCTGAACACACCTCCAAAGATTTGAACCTTGGTGGATGGATTTTTATCACGTACCATCATCCTCACCAATTGTACTTAATCAATTGAATTACAACCCTTTGACAATTACAATTATTTTATTTCATAATAAAATCCAAATTAATTCATACTAAAATTGTTTAATTATGAATCAACTTCACTCTCTCCTATAAAAATGACTCCAACCTTAACTTTCTTTTACTCTCCCCTAATAAAATCACTACAACCTTACAACTTTCTTTTAGCAACTAAAAATGATATTAGAATAAAAATTTAAAAATAAGAATAAGGTTTAAATTTTAAATAATTGTTTTGATGAATATTTAGATTTATTATATAAAAATAATAATAATAATTCAATTTATATTTCTTTTAAATTAAGAAGTTTATAAATCTTTTATTTATCAAATTGGTTTTTCAATGGTAATATTTTATAAATTTTAGTTTTTATAAATTATTTTTAATAATTTGTTATTAAAATTGATATTTTTTATGTTTGTTATTTAGATTTTTGAATATTTTATTATCATTTTTTTATTTTATATAATAAGATTATATTATAATGTTTGTTTGAAAATATTTATTTATTAATTATTTATGGTATAATATATATATTTTTAAAATTTAAGGTTTTAGATGATGAGATATATTTTTAATTATTTATTGTGAAACTTTTGATGTAGTTATGTTAGCCATCTCAATTGATATGATTCACAAAATTGGTGTTAAACTGGCAGAAGGATTAGAAGTGGTATCTTAATACTGCATTTCAAAATTATAAGTCTTGTGAAGGATGTTCATGGCTTTCTCCTCATTTATTTATAATGCCTACTTTGAATCAATGATGAAATTTGTAGTCTTCTTTTTTAGTTTGGTAGCACAAGTTTCAAACTATTTGGTTTATCATTTTTTAGCTAAAGATGGCTCACCTTACCTGATGTATCCTATTTCAAGACCTCTCCATTGGTTCCAGATTAACTCATTTGGACATTTCAGATTCTCAATGTTATTTTTGTGGGAATCAAGAGACTATCAAACATCTTTTCTAATTTTCTCTCGGAGTTCAAGATGATTGGACCTAGATTCATGAATTTTTTAAGTCTTTAAGGCCTAACCATTCTCTAGGAATATAGTGTTATTAGGGGATTTGCTATAGATTTGGCATGTTTACAGAGTGAAGATTATTTTTGATGTCTAAAAAGATAAAAATTGTGTTATATTTTATGGTTGTTCTATTGATTGTCATTTTTTTCCTTACTCTAAATCTATGGTTTGTTCTAGTGTTTTATTGTAGATTCAAGTGCAAGCTAATAAAGTTGCACTTGAAATTACCCACTTACAAGTGTTATTGGATCATTGAGGCAATGCCCTTTGTGTTGTTGGTAGGATGCCTTTGACTCCTAGTTTTTCTTGAGGGCATTGTTGAGGGTGCAATGATTCTACTTATGGCATGTGGGAGGCTCTCTCTCAAGAGAGATCATGTTCAGCAAAGCTTGTCACAACCTACCTCTCACCACTCTACTTCACCACCACCTCCTACTAGTGAAAATACAAGTTGGCCTAACTCCAACAAGTTCCTTTGGTTGACACTTTTTATTTCTCCTACTCCTGTGACCATTGAAGAAACTCGAGAGGATAGTGCTAATGATGGATGGGGTGTGCCTATTGTTGCTTCAGGCCTTGCTAACATATGGGACAAGTCGAATGACTAGGATCCTCCTTCTCCTCCATTTGTCTTAGCCCTTACCACTTAACAATTAATTTTTAAAAATTTTAATATTGTTTTCCTCTAGATTATAACTCCGTACATGAACTTTAAGAATGTGACTTTTCTAAAAAATAAATTAAAAATTTGTGAATAACTCTATTCATTGAAAAATAATTACAATTATAATTTTTAAGAACGGTGGTCAATCATATGAGAAATTGCAAGTTAAATTTTATATGACACAATCAAACTTCTGATTCTTATGACTATCTAAAGCAAACGACACACAAGTAGATTTTCAAATATCTGGGGAAAGGCATTGAAAAGCAACAACGATCTAAAAGATGAAATGTTGCTAGGGGAGAGGACTCGGTAGTTGAGCACCCTAACTTTATGCTTCTCAAAATCCTACGTGAAAATTTCAAATCACTCCAATTTTTTTACAGCAGCTTACTTGGCAAGTCTCATACTTATAACTAAGGTTTCAAGGTCACATCATCAAATATGACACCACATCAGCATGCTTTTTGTCGAGGTGTCAAAAAAGGCCCAAAAAAAAAAGTGAGACCGATACTTGTGCACTAAATCATGTTTTATTGGTGTGCTGATGTGGCATGACATGATTTGTTGTTTTTTAGGTCTAAGAAATACATTTTATTTAATTATGGATAGTTAACATCAACACTAACAACTTTAAAATCACAACTATTGATCTAATATTGTTTAAAATATTGAACATTATATCAACAAATGCTATAACAACTATTGGAACATGCTGGATCCTCTCCCTATTTTCCTCATCAAATTAAGGAAGCATTTGGCTGGAATAATGCAGTCTATCTTATGGCATGATTACGCCGTTCTCTAATAATGTTATCCAAAAGAAACCACTTAAGAAACACCTGATCTTTGAAGAATCAGGGTTAATGGTTATCCACATCACATGCTGCTATCATATCACTATCACATCTGTGCAGTCTAGTGGGGAGTACAGTGCATTCCACGAGCTTTGCGTGTAAAAAGACATCATTCATTCCCGCTCTTGCTCGCTATATAAGGAAGCCATGGAAGCACCTTCGAACTCATCTTATCCTTCTTCTTCAACTTGGCAATTACAATGGCCGCTAGTGCAATTACCATGTCTTCTTCTCCACTGCGTCTCCTTGCGTCTGTCTTGGCCGGCATACTCATTATAAGCTCTCAATCTTCGTTCGCACTGTTCGAGACATCGTCTGGTCCGGAGCGAGGAATAACAGTGGAAGAGGGCGCTGCTGTTTACGTTGCGCTCAACAATCTGCTGGCCAACTTCAACGGATTCAACACAACAAACTGGTTTAACAGTGGCTTCGCCTTTGCAAACGTGAAGAACATTAATGGCAAGCGAATCGCCATCAGATATGCGCGTTGGACTCAGTTCTGCACCGTTGGCATGTGGGAGAATGCCAGGGGAGACTTAGTGTTGGAAGATTTCAGAACGAGCGTGACATATCTGAGGCCTTACTTACTGCAAGGCTGCTCTTGGGCCGCCGTCTCCAATGGCTACGCTTGGCTCGACTACTATCTCCTCGACATGGACGAAGCCACCTTGGAACTGCCTTCATTCAATGTAAGTAATCCCCTTCATAACACTCTTGCTGATGATGGGCATGAGTTTAGCACAGCTGCAAGGGATGGGGATTTTGCTGTTTCTGCTGCTTCTGCTCTTATGTCAACTGTGTCAAGATATTCGCCTGTTGAGAAGACGGGGTTTGTAAGCTGTCCCGTCTCGCCTCTTGTATTGTTGAGCCACAACAGCCGCATTTGGGACGTTCTGAAGGCGGGGGAGTACTTGACATCTGCGAACAAGAGAATACGACTGACAATGCAGAGGGACTGCAATCTGGTGTTGAGTGATAAGCAGAGCAGTCGAGTGCTGTGGAGCAGCAACACTGCAGCGCGTGGGAGTGGATGCTTTCTACGTCTTCAGACTGATGCCAACTTAGTTATATATAATGGCAATTATGTTCCAGTGTGGGCCATCAATCAGGGGTGCGGACGTGGGTGTGTCAAGTTTAGCTCTCTGGTTATTGAGGATGGTGGTAATCTGGTTTTGTTTCGTAGTCAAAATGGCAAGCTTAACCGAATGTGGGCTACAAACACCAAGGTATAACTGCAGCCTTCAGAGTGCATGTAATTTGTCCTTTTACAGTGTGGGGTGTGCTTATATATTGCGTGCTTATATTTTGTTTCTATCCATCCTTGACTGCAATGGCATGCAGTTTTGCCTCTTGCCAATCTATAACATATATATAAATATTTAATAATTTATGGAGACTATTCCAATCTCTTACAAATGTTCTATTTGTTTCATTGGAAAAGCCATTCTCTATTATCTATTAATCAACATAGAAATTGTAACGATGGTTTTATAATTAAGAATGCTATTGTTAAAACAAAAGTGTGTGTAGTTTTTTATTTTTAAAGTTGAAATACAATATTAGTTTTAAAAACAATTTAAATAGAAATAATGAATTTTGATTAATTAGTATTTTTTTAAAAGAGTAATTAATTTTAGATGGGTTTTAGATGATAAAGATAAATTAGATTGTAAATCTACATTAATACGTTTTGGTATAGAGAGCATTTCTAAAAAAGATATTAGAATCTTACGTACCAATCATACATCAATCACTTGATTATATAAGAATATCTAGATGGTGAAGTTTATCTCCTTCATAAAGAACTCAATAAACTAGAAATCTAAAAATAAATGTGTTTGCTTTCTTGGCCTCCCAATTATTGTTGAGATAGAGAAGCCACACCTTATGCAAAGAATTCAAGCCCAAAAAAATTTTAAGTTTGTCAAAGGATAGAAAAATATTTGAAATATTGTAAAAGAGATGGGGAGAGTAATTTCTAAAAGGATGCACAATTATAATGTCAAACTCTACCTAAAAAGAGGAGATTACAATTGTAGATAATAAAGCATATAATCTTATTTGTTATTGAATATTCAAATGGAAGAAAAATCTAAATGAAGAAGATTCTTTAATATCTCTACAAAAATAATAAGAGAATACAACCTTTGTAAAAGATAAGAGTCTTCAACAATATTTATGTGTTTATTGAAAATTCAAAAAGTGGCATTGCTAATGAGGGTATATGACCACGGGTTGTGTCATTAAAAATATAACACTGTTAAAGTCATCTCAAACTTGAGAAATAATATATATGATTCAAAGGCTTCCCAACTACTACACAAACAACAAAAATACCTTTAATTTAATTAGCACATGGGAAAAGAGAAAAACATTAGACCCCTTAACTCTCTCCAAACCTTCTTTTTCATAAGGATACCAATATAAATGTAATGCCTCTATAGGTTTTTCTATGCTTCAATCCCTTCATAGAACATATTGGCCCCACCCCCACTTAGCACAAATAGTATTTCTAAATGTCACTAATACCATGCACATCTTTCCCAAAGAAGGAAATAAACAACCCACAACATTTTTTTTCAAACCCTATGTTTGCTTGGATTTGGTCCATAAAAATCCACAATAATTTGGCAAGATGGTCAAACACTACTTTAGAATATGTTTAATTTGAAAAATAAACATGAGTAGCATCTAATACTTCAATGCATACTTTTGAAACTTAGTAGCAGAAATGAAGGTTAAGTTATTAAGTATTTTATATTTGACCTACATATTACTACATGAACAAATATACATCAAAGTAAAATGGGTTTCGAGGGAATTTAAAAATCTCACCTAGTTTAATTAAATTATAATTGAAGTTATCAATCCACTACAATAATGGAATCATAACTTGTCAAAAATATTTTAATTTGTTTCATACAATGATGAAATTGGATTCCTTAAAAAAAGTGTCCTCATGTAGGAGAAAGACTCATAAAAGAGGTGACTTCATCAACAAGTGTAAAGAAAGAGTGATCCACAAAATGACCAAAGCTAATTGATTTTTTTTGTATTGGGAAAGGAAGTCACTTAAATGATAAGGCCCTATTTGGCTAATCATGCTAAAATATAAATACAAGTTTCTTCTTCCAATACATAAAGAGAGGCAATTAAAGAGATTATTTAGTGAAAAAAAAGAGAAGATCCAATAGTTTATATTGATAGATATTGATAGTTAAACATGTAGAATCCTCTAAAAAATATCTCACATCACATAAACTATCAAGTCCTAAAACTTTAAGATGAAAAAAATAGAATTCCATTCAATATGGTTATAAGGTTTCTCAATCCAACTTGGTAAACAAAACTCTTCATTGAGAAGCCTTGTACCATCCCATTCCTTTTCATATTACAATAGTTATTTTATGTTATAGGAAGAATTGGTATCCCAATAATGTAGAGTGGTCATACACTGGCAACAATTTGACCACACAATTGGTACTCAAACTATTGTCTCTAGAACTACACACCCAAAATTTATAAACTAGAGACCCTTTTTTCTACAAAATTCCTTCACTAGTAGATTGGATTAAACTTATGAACAAGTTGTTTCTTTTTAATCTTTCCTTAATCATTATTGGCCATGGTTTGTCATCTTTCTTTATCTTCCCTATATTCACTTCATACAACATATATTTATGCTAAGAAATATTGGTTAATTTTCTCTTTGAGCCAAAGGTAGGTTCCTTTATTTGAATTTAAATATTTTGCTAAATCTAAAAAAGTAAGGTATTAAGTTTGAGAAGTCGGGTGGACATAAAATATCTTTTGTAGTATTATCTTCTTGTAAGTTCACATCCACCACAAATGCAAGTGTACCTAATCATATCATTCCCACGAACAATTTTAGACCCAAGTTGACTATATACTCATATTTATAAGGAAGCCAGCATTCATTTTTAAGGATTTCACATCCAAGAATTTCAAACCCTAGAAACCTAAAAGCAATGTATAATATAATGTGAGATGGATCTTGTGTGTCCCTATGTTCCTAAATTTAAATAATTTAAATTTAGATCCTCAATTTATGTGGAAAACTATTTGTGTATGCATGTTGCTCAATTCCTATGGTTTATTTTATTCTATTATTTTTCATAAATTTGTCTATATTCTATTATTAATGATCCAGGTGGATCTCCTGAACCTGAAAATTGAAGTGTTCTAATTTCTTCCAGAATCGATGTCATGATGAAGAGCTCAGAATCCTAAATCCGACGCAACTTGAACGAGCAAAAAAAGGAGACCGTTTGCTCAAGTTACGCGTAGTCAAAGTTCGGTCAAACCTGGACCAAAGGCCCATTAGAAAGCAGAAAAATTGACCAACTCAGAATCAGTCGAAAGCAGTGTCATTTTGAAGAGCTCGATGACACAAACCCAAAGAATGTTCCTTTCATCAATATCTGAGCTCGTACGTTCGAGATATCGCCGGTCAAAGCTCGGTCAAAGGTCGATCAACCTAGGTACCAAGAGGCCTAAAACAGTCAAAATTTCAACATAATTGAAAGTGGTCAAATTCAGTCTCAACATGAAAAGCTCGTCGAGAGCTTTCCAACAACATTCGCTTCACGCAAAATGGAGCTCGTATGAAGGAGATACAGTCGGTCAAAGTTGGGTTGACTAAGTTGACCAAGGTTGACTGATGACGTCAGCAAAGTACAGTCAACCTTGTTGCTGACGTGGCAGGGGTTGGTGATGTGGCACACTGGACCAACCACATACCGACATGTGGCGGGAACAATGACGTGGCAGCTCTTTGGGATGACATGTGGCAACTCTCTGTGATGACACGTGGCAGTGACATGACAATCTTACATGGCATGTATAGTCGGCACAGACCAATCAAAATTTGACACGTGTCTTCTTTATTCACGAAATAGTGTGTGCCACGTGTCACCTCTGGGCGTTCAGATTTCCTTTACCAATAAAAATTGAAGTTTGGGGGAGTTGAACCCTTCCCTCTTCTGAAGCCCACACTTTGCCAATAGACCTTTCTTTTTTCTTTATAAAGTTGAGCGCACAACTTGTTTGTATACATCTTAAAAAGACCATATAAAGCTTATAAAGGGGAGGCTGACGAGTTTGACTAGCCGACCTCCCCAATAGAAGCAACTCGCCTTATCAAATAGGCCAGCGGTCCTTTAAGCGCATTAATAGCGAACTAACCCTCCTTTATCTACTCTTGGAAAACGAATTCTTCCTTATTTTTAAAAATAAACCCTGAAATAATGATTTAAACCCCTAAATAAAAATAAGCCCGAATTAATGCTATAAAAAGGGCTAAATAAAATCTTTAAATGATTATCATGGAGATCATTATTGTAAATAGGGGATTTTTAAATATTCTTTCTTTATAGAAGAAGATTATGAAAGATTTTCACAGATTTTTATGGGATAGAGATCTATCCCAAATCAATTGGCTTCTCATCAATTTGGGAAAATTAAAATGTATAAAAGGGGAGCTATGAAGCCTTATTGGGCATCTCATTCTTGTTTTTTTCCTCTTTGCTCGTGAGCATTTTTTGTGGGGAATTTGAGAGTAGAATTTGAGAAAATTATTGCTCTAAGTCTGTAGTAGGTCCTTATTAGGCAAAGTCAATGTTTTTCACCTTTTGTAAATCACTTTTATCTTTGAATGTTTTTGTGAAGTGATTCAGTGGAAACCTTGTTAGGACTTTATGGATAGGCTGCAGCATTTTGTAAAAGTAGTTTTGTAAGAGACTCCTCTGGAGTTGTACTGCTTGTTCAGAGCAATTTTTAATATATTGGTCACTCAATTGAGCTAGACCCGGAGACGTAGTCCATTGGACGAACTCCGTAATCAAATTTGAGTCTGTTATTCTCTCTTTTTAAATGTTGTCATTCTCTTTATTAATTGTTCATGTTACTCCAATGGATAATGTCTTTTCACCTTTGTTAACAAAAAATTAGCAACCTTCGTCATAGATCCCTTCCGCTTTACGAATCAATTAAATTTATTTTATTAATTTCCATAGATTTATTGTATGTTGCTAGAGTGGGTATATGCTCATAACAAGTTAAATAATAATTTCAAGGGTTTCAATATTTATAATATTGTTTAATTTAATGAATCTATGTTTTAGCCAGAAAATTGTATTACCTATTTCTAAAAAAGGATGTTTTCCTTGTTAGCATTGTATTATTTGATTTAAAATGATATTTTATTTTGAAATAATTTTATAAAATTTAGTTCCATTAAATGAATAGTTATCATTTTAAAATAGAAGAAAATGGTCTTAGAAAAACTACTTTTGATTAAAAATTGAAAATAGCTCTTTTGAGGGTGTTGAGAAGAGGAAAGGAAAGGAGGGTTGGGTATCAAGGTTTTGGGCAATAATTTTTCCCTTTATTTTCTATACATTACTTACACCCCTTGGAGATGGGGGTGTGGCTACATTGTGGGAGCTTGGATTAGGCTAAGTAGAGCATGGGAAAAGAGGATAAAGTTCCTCCCTCAACTCCCCATTTCACTTCATTTTTTATTCATGTGGTTGAAAGGCAAGAGTCTAAATAATGGTTTTTGTAATTTTTCTCTTTATTGTGTTTGACCGTGCCCACCTTAAGTAGATGCATTAGCTTCCTTTTATAGGAAACATTATTTTTGGCAAGTTGTTAAATCAAAAGAAATCTATTCAATATCCTCATTTTATTTAATTGGTAAATTACATTTTAAGTTGAAACCATGGTGAATTTTACTCAAGTTGTGTATGTGTTTATGCTTAGTGTCTTCCATGTTGTTGGCTTCAAAAAGGTATGTTTGCATTTTGAAGTTGTGTGTTTGAAATTTTAACAAAATTACATTACAAACTTTAAGTTATAAAAGAAAGTGTATGTGTTCCTGATTATAAAAATTAATGTTTGCATTGGTAGATGTGGTATGCTAAGTTAGAATATGGGTGATCATGGAAATGGGATTGGAAAGTCAAATGGCCTTATGTATGCCTTGTTTTGGACTTTATTCTTTATATTATGTGATCATGTATTTTTCTTACCAATTAATAGGAGTTGAATAATCAGGGCTCTAGAAGGGAGTTGACTCTCACACCCATACATTTGTATGTTGAGAAAGGATGAGATAAGGAGAGGTTAAGATAAGATAGAATTAAAATGGATGGATAATTACACAAATAAACAATAAAGAAATATGATCCATGAGACACTTATGTATGTACAAAAGGACATGTCGAAAGGACCATTAATGACAAGTATATTCTCTAATATTTCCAATACCATGGATCTTGGGATATACTTGCATATTGATATCAACATCATTGAGTAACTAAATGGGATGGATGGATGCTCCTCAAATCTACATAGTTAATACCACAAATGTAAATGTTTATCATTGAATACCTACATAGATTTGTACACATTCATTTATATTTTAATGATGAATATCATTGCATGCCTATATGGATTTTTTAGACACTCATCAAATGCCTATATGGGTGTGTATGCCTTATTAAATATTTTCATAATATTATGTGATGCAAGAGCATCCTTGATTGTAAAGCAATCATGTATCAACCAAAAACATTTATTTTCTTTCATTCAGCCTATAGTCGTCTCAATTATTTCTTTCCCATTTTACCGTTGTATCATTTCTCAGCTCACGAAGTCGGATATTGGTTCTACATGAGGTCATCTACAACATATCCATATTTTAGGAGATTTACATGTGTCTGTAGAAATTTATTGCTCTCAGAATTTTATTTTCAATTCTCAAACAGAGCATTCAGGGTCGACCTAGCTCAGGGGTGATACCACAATAGTGGTTTACACTTTTTGGGACATCCTAATTTTTGCCGAAATCACATATTTTTAGAAAATATAATGATTTAAGCCTTGAAAAGTTCCATTTAAAGGATTTAAGAGGGTTTGATCAAGCCACCGTAGATCAAACCCCTTGGATAGAACCCTACGAGTTTTAAACCATACCTATAACAGAGTCTCCTTTACACCTATCAAAATGCTGATAAAAAACCACTTTTGATTTACCTTTTGGGGGATCAAATGAATTCATTTAAAATTTATTTTTTGTCAATATGTAGTCCTTATTATAAGCTTCCCAAAAAGTATAATTTTAAATATATTTAATTTGACTATTATATTTATTTTTTATTTTTTGTGAATGTGGGTTTTTCACCAAAAATCAAGCTCTATGTTCTACACATGTGGAAAATTAATAGATTACCAAAAAAAAATCTTAAAATATGTTTGTGTTAGGTATTGATGTCCTTGATCCAAAAAAAAAAATTCGATACATACAAAAAAAGTTATGTTGTATACATTGTAATTGGTTTGACTTCAAAACTTAATTAAGAAAAAATATTCAATAAAACACTATGAAACCAAATGAGCATGCTAGATATCATAGTTACAAATCTAAATTTGAAAAAATTATAATTTTATCCTTCATAGAAAAAAAAAAATTATGTTGTTTACGGTGAACATCACTCTTTAAAAATGGTGTTTACTGTTAAAAACTAGTTTTTGAAGGAGATGGAAAAAGAAATGCAATTTGATTCCAAAAAATTTAAAATATATATATTTAGAATCTACAGAAAAAATGTCACAAATCACTAGATTGCATCATCTTCAAATTCCTCATGGTTTAGCAACTATAGGTGCCCAAAAGTGAAGATTTAGTTAAAAAATCAATTCAATGTCAAGTTTGGCTAAAAAGTGTAAACCACTATTGTGGGATCACCCTCAGTTGGTTGTGCAGAAATTTTCTAGAATGTGTGGAGCTTAAGGAACATCATTCAGGAATTTTGGGTCCAAGGGGAACTTTCTTAGAGATCTACAATTCATTCCATTTACCAATGGGTTATCTTTTCATCTTTGAGGTTGACCTACACGCTTGTTCATTCATTGGGGTTTGTAAACCCTTAAGTCTGATGCGGGTCATAATTGGAGCTAGAGATTCATATTTAAGATCATTTGAATCATTTGGAATCCAGTTAGTCAATTAATCAATCTAGTCATTAGTAGTAGTTGAATGAATGATAATTCATGTTTGCTAAGTATTTTCTTATGTTATTTTTCGTTGTGTTAACTCTACGCTACACAATTGGATATTCCTTTTTTGGGCCCTTCATCTGTGGCTACACCAAGTGGTATTAGAGTGAGTTTGCATGTCCTAAGAAGGCATTACTTGTGGTGAAAAAATTTCTGACCTGAGGCAGACTACATGTTTTTTCAACTGATCTTCGATTGTGAGGCAATTAAAACCCTTGTAGCTAGATTGTTGAATTGAGGTAGTTGCACTGAATCCAAGGGGAGAGATATCATGAAGGAGAGCACCTGTTACATGGTGAATTTCATTGGATGAATGAATGAGATGTTGGAAATGATGCAAGTAATGAGAGTTTAATTGGATGTTGTAGAAAAGGATAGAAGGTGAGGTCTAAACCCTAGACATGAGGATGAAAGCAATGATGAGTTAGATCATGTTGTGAATCACAATGAAGAAAACCTAAAAGAAGAAGAAGAAGATCAAGTAAAGAGGTTAAAGGCTATCTCCAAGATTGGTAAGAGGCCTAGAATCAAAATTCAAAATTACACGGGAGATTTAAACCCTAAGGAATTGATTGATTGGATCAATGATATGGAGGAATAATTTGAACATGAAGAAATTGAAGATCCAGAAAGAGTGAGATTTGCAAAAACTAAGTTGAAAGGACATGTTGCTATCTAGTGGAAAGAATTTTAATTGGATACAAATAGGAGAGGAAAGGAGAAAATCACAAAGTGGGATAGGATGGTGACAAAGTTGAAGAATCAATTTATAGCAATTGATTATGACCTTGAATTGTTGAAAAGATTGCAAAACCTAAGGAAAAAGGAGAAATTTTTGAAAGAATATACTAAAGAATTTTACAAGATGATCATCAGGATTGGACATGGTGAAACAAGCAAAGAGAAGGTTTTTTAGTACATCAATGGACTGAGAACAAACATCCAAGAAGAGTTGAGCCTGGTAAGAATGACAATAGTTAAAGAAGTATACCAATTTGCGCCAAGAAGGTAGAGAAAAACATTGAATAAGAAGTTCAAACAAAGATAGAGAAGTGCAAGAAGAAGATTCCAGACGAGTTGATCACAATCTAGAGAGAGAAGACCTTATGCAGAATAGAACAAGGATGGAAAACCATACTGCAGTGAAGAGAAGGACTATATATATAATTCTTACTGTAGAGGAAGAGAAGATAGAAATTTCTACCATAGTAACAGACAAGGTCATAATTCTTACCACAATGAAGGATATAAGAGAGATGAAGGAAGATCTAATAAGAGACCATTCAGAGGAACTTGTTTCAAGTGTGGAGTTGAAGGACATAGAACATTTAAATGTCATCAGGGAGTTACCGGCAAGAGGATTGAGAATACCGGAAGAAAATCTTATGTGGATGAAGAACCTATTAGATCCCCTAGTTCAGTTTGGAAACCTGGGAAAGGTGATTCATTGGTGATGAGGAGAGCTTTGATGTGCATGAAGAAGTGACTGAAGAACCACCACAAAGGAAGAATTTGTTCAGGCAAGGTGTAAATCTGGAAGAAAGGTATGTATAGTTATCATTGATAGCACTTGGTAGTATTGATAATATAGTTTTAGAAGAGATTGTAACCAAGATAAATTTGAAAATATTGAAACACCTCAATCCCTATAAGATAGCATGGATTTAAGATGAACATAAGATCTTGGTAAATGAGCAATTTTTGGTGAAATTTCACATAGGGTCATATCATGATGAAGTGTTGTGTGTTATTATTCCCATGGATTCATATCATTTATTGTTAGGAAGACCATGGAAATATGATAGGAAATTAATTCATGATGGAAGAAGGAATACCTATATTGTGACTTCAAATGGCAAAAGAAATATATTGATATCTTTGGGAGAAGAGGATAAAAGGGAAGCTTGTAGTACTGCCAGGATATGTTTGATAGATGGAAGGAAGCTTCTGGAAGGATTGAGGCATGAGAACGTATGTTTTGCATTGATTCCAAAGAAACTTAGTAGTTCAGAGATAGAGAATTCTACCACAAAGTATGAAGATCCACCATAGACCGAAGTAGTAGAACTATTGATAGAGTATGAAGACATCATATCAAAGAATGTATCAGATGGTTTACCACCATTCCATAGCATCAGTTGAATTGATAGATACAAGAGTTTTTGAAGGAAGTATTTATCAGAGAGAGCTTAAGTCCATGTGTGCAACCTGTTGTATTAGCACCAAATAAATATGGAGGATGGAGGATGTATATAGACTCGAGAGTAATCAATAGGATCACAGTCAAGTATAGATTCCCATTGTCGAGAATGGATGATATATAATGGACTGTTTGAGTGGAGCAAAGTATTTCACAAAGATTGACCTAAAGAGTGGATATCATCAAATCAGGATCAGAGAAGGAGATGAATGGAAGACTACATTTAAGACTAATGAAGGATTGTATGAGCGGTTATTAATGCCTTTTGGATTGACCAATGCACCTAGCACTTTCATGAGGTTGATGAGTGAAGTACTAAATCAATTCTTTGGTAAGTTTGTTATTGTTTATTTAGATGATATTTTAATTTTTAGTAAGAAAAAAGAAGACCATTTATGGAACATCAAACAAGTATTGTAGCTCGACTAAGGGAAGAGAATTTGTTGATAAACATCAAGAAGTGTAGGTTTATGAGGGTAGAGTTGGTATACTTGGTTTTTTTCATTTCTACTAAAGGATTAAAGATGGACCCTGAGAAGGTTAGAGCAATTTTTGAGTGGCCTACATCGATAAACATTGGAGAGGTAAGATAATTCCATGAATTGGAAATTTTCTACTAGAAATTCATTAGGAGCTTTAGTAGAATTTGCACACCCATGATAGAGACAATGAGAGGATATGGGAAAGACTTTAAGTGGACATCTGGAGCACAAAGAAGTTTTGAATTGCTGAAGAAAAAGGTGACAGAGTAACCAGTGTTAGCATTACTTGATTTTGATAAAGTATTTCAAGTTGATTTTTATGCCAATGGAAATGCAATACGAGCAACGTTGAGTCAAGAGAGAAGACCCATAGCTTAATTCAGTGATAATTTAAATGATTCTAGAAGGATATGTTCAGTTTATGATCAGGAATTCTATGCCATAATTCAAGCCTTGAAGAAGTGGAGACATTATTTATTGCCTAAGGATTTTATGTTGTACATTGATCATCAAGCCTTGTAATATTTGAATAGTCAGAGAAAGCTGAATTAGAGACATATGAGATTGGTTGAATTCTTGTAGAGTTATACATTTGTGTTGAAGCATAGGAGTGGCAAGTTAAATAAAGTTACAGATGCATTAAGCAGGAGAAGGAATTTGCTAACAGAGATGAGGATAGTAGTATTGGGTTTTGAAGAACTGAAGCACATGTATGAGGATGATCTAGATTTTGTTGAAGCATGGAGAGAATATAAAGAACTAGTTGTAACAAACTACGACCAATGGATTATTTCATTCAAGAAGATATGTTGTTCAAATGAAATCAATTATGTATTCCAAAGAGTTCAATGAGGGAGAATCTAATTAAGGAGAAGCATAGTGGAGGAATAGCAAGACATTTTTGAGTTGATAAGACAATAGCTTTGGTGAGTGAACACTATTTTTGGTCATAGATATATAAGGATATCAAGAAGTATGTTCAAAATTATAGAATTTGTTGTAGCAATGGAAAAAGTATCCCTTTTCCTTAATTTAGGAATTATTAACATTAAAATGGACCTAATGATGCCTTGATCTAGTGTTGTAATGTGTTTTACACATTCATATTAGATTTAGGGCCCTTTTAAGCTAAAAATACCTAATTTTGCCTTAATTTAATGTTGTAAAGTGTATTTATTTGCACCAAGTCACATTAAGTTTTGGGCCCTCTTGCATTTATGACCTTCGTATCATCATTAATAGGCCTCTAAGACCTTATATTATGCATCTTGAGGCTTATTTCAACCGAAATCCTGACATAGACATCAAATATACTTAATTTCTCAACTCCTTGACATTTCCTCCACCTAAAAAAGCTTGGTGGGACCCATACGCCACCTTGATCATATGAGTCCCATCCAAATGGGACCTATATGCCACAAGTGGCGTATGAATCCCATTTGGACCCTTTTAGGGTTTTGAGTGGGAAATCAAGGTTTTGAATTCAAACTCCATGTATGTCAACTTCTGGGATCTAATAAATGGGAAATTGGATGGAATGACTATATAAACAAGGTCTCAAATCATTATTTCGCTAAGCCTTCATGATATCAACATAAGCTATCAAGAGTTAAGCATTCCAAGACTTCACAAGAGTGTCAAAAGAGTTTACAGGATCATTTCTAAGGCATTCAAGGGAAAAATTCTTCATCATTTGTTGCAGCAATTCAAGATCTATTATCATGTCAAGGTTATCAAGCATCAAGCATGTTGTTGAGCTATTTTTGTGATGTAGCATTCAAGATCCAAGATTAAGCATTGTTCTATACCTAATTCAAGATCAAGATCTACATTCTTCATGGCCACTACATGTTAGATTGCATATTTACAAGACATTATTCAAGGTATCATTGTTCATGTTTCATGTTTCATGTCCTTATTTCATTATTTCATCATTTGGTTTAATTACCTAAAAGGGGTTTGACTAAGGCAAACCCCTATTCCCTAACAATGAACAAGTTTTTCTTCTCTTTGATGTGTGATTGTAGATCTAGCTGTCTTGAGACTTGGAGACTAGGTTGCAAGGTTGAAGAAGGTTTTCAAGACATCATAAGGTTGATATCTTCATGAAAAGTCACTTACAGGTCACAAATTAGAGTTTCAAACCTGAAAACAAAGTGTGAAAGGAAGAGCAGAGATAGGAGAGAAAATTCAAGTCTTAACCCTCCAAAAAAGTAGAGTGGAACTAATATGCCACTTGTGGTGTATGAGTCCTAGTATAGCCCGTTTTCTAGATTTTGGTGAATTCAAATCAACCACTATGAGATTCCAAGTTTGGCACAGAAACCCTAGTCTGGGACTAAATCACCCAGACTAGCGTATGAGTCCCAGTGGGCATCAAACAGCAAGTTTTCATGGTTTTTGAGCTTGTTTTGACCTCATCACTCTTCCAAGTGCACCTCTATTCATTCTCAATTTGATATTTTGCATTTCGATTTCATTTCCTAGGTCATTTAGTTAGGTTTTGCATAGTACTTTGTATATTACATTCATTTCTTGTCTTTCCATGCCCTAGCTTGGTGGTGAACCCCCTTTGTACTTTTAATCACACCCTAGGACAACCTTTAGCAGATCTCTTCCCCTCAGCCCATCCTTGGGTTGAGATCTCTAGGGTTTCCTTGAGTGAAACAAGTGTGTGAAGTAGGAACCCTATTTCCAATGTTTCATTTGTCAAGTAGCAAAAGGGAGTAGTCAAAATATTGGATTGCATAAACCTTTGATAGTACTGGAGAGATCTTGGGAAGATATAAACATGGATTTCATATTGGGATTATCAAGAACATAGAGAGAATATGATTCTATAATGGTAGTAGTGGATAGATTTTCTAAGATGGCACACTTTATTCCTTGCAAGAAGACTAATGATGTTGTGCATGTTGTTGACCTATTTTTCAAGGAGATTGTGAGATTGCATGGATTACCAAAGAGTATAGTTTTAGACAAGGACACCAAGTTCATTGGATACTTTTGAAGGACATTGTGGAAGAAGATGAAGATAGATCTGAATTTTATTTTACCGTATCACCCACAAATAGATAGACAAACAGAGGTAGTGAACAAGATTTTGGGTAACCTATATGAGATGTTTGGTTGGAGATAAGTTAAGAAATAGGGATATAGTTCTACCACAAGCAAAGTTTTCATATAATAATCAGTAAACTGGAGTACAAGGAAGACACCATTTGATATTCTGACTAGAATACATCCTAGAGGAGTTGCAGAGCCCAAAAACATCAATATGGAGAATAAGAGGAGTGTATAAGTAGAAGAATTTATAAGATTCATGGAAACATTTTATAGTCAGGTCTAGAAGCACTTAGAGGACATGAATAGTAAGTATAAGGAGAAGGCGGATGAGAAAAGGAGACATAAGGAATTTTCAATTGGAGATGAAGTTATGGTTTATCTCAAGAAGGAAAGGTTTCCATAAGGAACATACAATAAACTAAAGATGAGGAAGATTGGACCATGTAACATTCTCAAGAAGTTTGATTCTGGAGATACATATGAAGTGGAGTTACTGGAGACACTTGTTATATTACCTATTTTCAATATTGCAGACATCTATGAGTATCATGAAGGAAAGTCAAATGGAAGTAACAAAGTGTTGGTATGTGGTGACTGATCATTCTATATTGTACACTCTTCATGTATCCTCATCACCGAAAAAAGGAAAAATCACCGAAAAGGGGTAAAACCCGACTTTGTATAACCCTAATCTGGAAGCTTCTAAAAATCTTGTCATAAGGGGTTTGGGATTGAGTTACAGTATAATAAGATAAAGGTGATTATTCATGATATTGTAATGGGGTTTTTTGCACTGGTTAATAAAATCATTGGATGGTTGTGGTTTGGTGGATGTAGCCCATATTGGGTGAAGCACGTTAAATTCTTTGTGTTATTTTTCTGTGTGTGTTTTTATTTCTTGGTTTATTTGATAAAATTTGCATTTAGCTTTTAGATATCTACCTTCAAACCCTAACACAAAGATGTTGACCTAAAGGAGTAGTTACCACATCAACCACCGGAGTAGATTGACCAGATCTTAGACACCAGAATTCGAAAGAGCACTAGGAAAAAATGGTACAAGGAGTACCTGGTTAAGTGGAAAGGTAGACCAATGGAGGATTCATCATGGATCTCTCAACCTAAGGTGAACCACTTTGGTTTTCCTCCAACCCTTGGAAAGTGAGGGACTCAATTTTCTTCCAACCTCGAGTGTCTGATGTAGGAGCATCCCTAGTTTTAAAGTAATCCTATATCAACCAAAAATATTTTTTTATTTTATTTTAATATGTAGTTGTCTTAGCAATTTCTTTCACATTTTACCATTATATGATTCATTTCTCAGCTCACTAAGAAGGATATTGGTTCTACACAAGATCATCAACAACATATCCATATTTTAGGAGATTTACATGCATTTGTAGAAAGTTATCGCTCTCAAAATTTCATTGTCAATTCTCAAACAAAGCATTTAGGGTCGACTCGGTTGGGTTGGTTGTGTGGACCTTTTCTAAAATGTGTGGATCTTAAGGGAACATCATTTAGGAATTTTGGGTCTAATGGGAACTCTCTTGGAGATTTCTAATTCATTTCATTTACCGATGGGGTATCTTTTCATGTTTGAGGCTGACCTACATGCTTGATCATTTGTTGGGGTTTGTAAACCCTCAAGGCAGATGCAGATCATAATTAGAGTTGGAGATTCTTATTTAAGATCATTTTTAATAATTTAGAATCTAGTTATTTAATCAATTCATTAGTTGTAGTTCACAATTTGATCCAGTCTTCTAGGCTATGGAATGAAATAAGGCCTTGTGTTGATTGTAATATTTGTAATGCCCTTGCAGAAGGCCTATGAGCCCTATTTATTCTACATATGAGGCATATGAGGCATGTAAGACTGTAATTTATTGAATCAATGATAATTCATGTTTGTTGAGTATTTTCTTGTGTTATTTTTCACTGTGTTGACTCTACATTGCACATTTGGACAGTCCTTTCTAGGCCCTCCAGTTGTGGCTGCACCATATGTATACCTTTATGACCTTATTGAGATCAATATATAAGTATTTTGTATGTATTCATGACTTAAATGGTTTAAATTTTTTTATTGGTTTGAATGATAAGGATTGATATTAATTATTATGTCATGTGCACAAAGATGGGGTACCAAAATAATTTATCATCAATAGTGTGAAATAGGAGGATGATGGCTTTTGGGTTGAGCGCTCGACCCAACATGGCATAGTTGTTGTGGTTTGGTGTGTTGTATGTTGTTTCATGCTTATTCCACGCCTTCTTTCCTCTTATTTGTGCACTATCATGTGTCTTGCATCAATGTTGAGGAGTTTTTATGTTGGTGTTTCCTAGTTTCTCTATCTTTTATTACCTATCTGCATCTGGTTGGTTTGTATTTTGTACTTTGTTCAAGTTTATTCTTGCATGGGGGCGATTGGGAGTCTAGGGGACCCCCAATTTTATCTTTCAAAGAAGTACTCAATAATGCTGAGCCATCTTCTTCTACTCATGAGAATGTTATTAATTTTCTCTTGCATGCAACTCAAGAATTGAGATCATGCATTCCCAAGGGGTCCAATCCAAAATCCAATGGCTTTTTGGAGAAGTGTATTGAACACCCTATTCTACTTATTAATCCAAATTCTATTGCTAAGGATGTTTTGTATCTCTCTTAACATGATTTAATCACCAAGTTTATGGGTTTGAAATTTTATTTTCCTTTCTTGGAATTATGGGTAAGGAATAATTGGTCTCTAGAGGGTGACTTGGAAATTATTATGGTAGCTAATGGTTATTTTTTCATGGTGTTTTCTCAGATGGAAAAACAAAAACAAAAAAAATTGAAGGGGTAACTTATTTCCATCACTAGGTAGGCATGTTCATCAGACCTTGGCATGTGGGGTTTGACCCTTTGGAGGATATGACCTCCAAAATTCTTGTTTGGATCCATCTTTTGAGGCTACCAATATATTTCTAGCAAGCTAAAATTTTGCAATTTATAGCAATGATCATTAAGAAACCTATAGGGCCTTCTCATTAAACCCATTTACAAGAAGATGGATACTTTCACTCATATTTGTGTGGAAAGCAACCAAAATAACCCTCTTCCTAATTCTCTAGAGATTAGATTGGAGAGTATGAATTGGATTCAATAGATTGATTATGAATCTTTGTCTTTCTATTGTTGGATATTCCATGAATATATACATTTATAGAGGAACTATTCTAGATCAAAACCCTCTTCCCCTCCAACATCTAAGGCTCAAGCTACTAATATGGAGGCTAAAGGTAAGGCTCCAATGCATTCCATTTTTCCTTATTCAAATGGTTTCATTCCTAACAAAACCCACTCAAAAGAAAATATTTTATTCATCAGTCTAATGGCAACTTCAAAGCATCTTGTGGCAACAAATTTGATGCTCTCAAATTTTTGAGGTGGATGCTACAAGGCAGTTAGATATTAATATGGTAGATTAGGATATTTATCCCCCAAAATCAAACCCCCTCCCTTCCTCAAAGATTACTCTACATATTCACAACTATGTAAATGAAGGGGGAATTGCATCCCCTAGTCATGTTGGTTTAGATCATATACTACAAGAGGTTTTGAAGGTTCCTATAGATGTGGTAGATCTAATTCCTTCTTCAATTTTTCCTTTAGAATCTAATACAAATAATAAATTAATGGATTTATCCAAAGATACAGGGGTAAAATATGATAACAAAAGGAAGGCCCCCTTGGTCTTGGGCCTTCAACAAAAATCCATTAAAAGGGGAAATATAGAGAAGGTTTCAAAGGTAGGGAGAAAAGGGCCATGAGAAGATGAAATTGATAGGGGAATCATTGGTGAAATTTTGAGTTATAAGGATGATTGATTCCCATTTTTCTAATCCCCCAAAATGATTGTCATATCTTGGGATGTGAGGGGTCTAAGTAGCATCCCTGGACAAAAGGATACTCGAGATATTAATAAGGGAATATAATCTTGATATGGTATCCATACAAGAAACTAAGCTCTCTCATGAAGATATAGTTAAAATAACCTCTAAATTTTGGAAAGGTGGAAATTGTGTTGATATAAGAGCTTAGGGATTCTTAGGTGGGGTGGATTTCCTTTGGAGTCCACAAAGTCACTTTGTGTTGGTGGTATGGGAGAAAAAATTCAATCTTCTTAGAGTTTTCCTACTTTGACACTAGAAAGCACATAAAGAAAAAATTCAATCTCCTTAGAGTTCTCCTACTTTGACACTAGGGAGCACACTCTCCTTACAAATTTTTATGCTCCTATTGACCTTCCAAGTAATAGTTCTCTATGGTATCATATTAATTTTATTCGATCAATTCTTCCTTCTATTCCTTGGATATTAGCAAGTGACTTTAAGTGACTTTGATTCCCCTATCAATTTCACCAGTGATTGTTTAGGAATAGCTTCTTCGTTGCTAAAATATAATATATCCTTCCTTAACCTTGTGGATATGAGGCCTATAAATTGAACCTTCACACGTAATAATCGTAGATGTGTAAATGACTCCATTTTTTAAAGGTTTGATAGATTTCTTGTCTCCAACTTTTGGATTGGCAATAATTGTTCTTCTCTAAGATTTTGGGTAGGAAGGGGTTTGATCACTAGCCTATTATGTTCCACTCCTATATGATCCCCATCCCTAAAAATCCTCCCTTTAAATTCCAATTGATGTGGCTTTGATAATTTCACTTGTTCTTTCTTATGGAAAGATGGTGGAGGTAAGGCAAACCAGACTTTGGAACAACCATGTAGTCCTCCTACAAGAACCTTCAATTTTTCAAGTATGAGATAAATATTTGGAACAAATTTTATTTTGGGTACATTTTTCAAATGAAAAAGATTATTTAGGAAAAGATTGAAAATTTTACTTCACAGATTAAAGACAAGGTTATGACTAAGGATCTACTTTGGGATGAATCCCTCTATGATAAGGAATTATTAGGACGAGAACTCAAGGAGGAGATATTTGGGAAATAGAAATCTAGGATTGATTGGTTGAAGGAAGCTTATGGGAATACTGCATTCTTTCATAATTCGGTAAAGGATTGCAGAGGGGGTAATGTTTTAGTCTCTCTCACTTTTTCTCAAGGGGCTCGATTATCTTCATTTCTTGATGTTTCTATAGAATTTATTGATTACTTTTCCTCTTTATTTTCCAATCAAGGTGTATAGGATGAGGTAAATGTAAGAATCATCCTTGATTATTTTCCTCCTATGGTTTCTATGGATAGGAATAAATAGATCATCGAGCCTATCTATGGAGGGATTAAAGACCATTGCTTTTAAGATGAGAAAAGGTAAGGCTCCTAGACATGATGGTTTTCCGATTGAGTTTTTTCAAGATATTTGGGAGATTTTAGAAGATGATATTTTGGTAGTTGTTAGAGAACCCCAAATAGTAAGAAGATGTTAAAGGCCATCATTTCTACATTTATGTCCTTAATACCCAAAAAATGCAGTGCTTCTTCATTGGATATGTATCATAGGGTGATCCCACAATACTAGTTTACAATTTTTGGGCAAACTGGACACTGAATTGAATTTTTTTAACTAAATCTTCACTTTCAGGCTCCTATAGTGGCTAAACCTTGAGGAATTTGAAGATGATGCAAACTAGTGATTTGTGACGTTTTGTCTATAGATTCTAAATTATTTTTTTTCAAAAATTTTGGAATCAGATTGCACTTTTTTTCCATCTCCTTGGAAAACTAGTTTTTATCAGTTAACAACATTTTTAAGGACTGACGCTCACCGTATACAACATAATTTTTTTTGTATGAAGGATAAAATTCTAATTTTTTTGAATTTAGATTTGTAACTACGATATCTAACCAATTCATTTGGTTTGATAGTATTTTATTAAATATGTTTTCCTTCATCAAGTTTCGAAGTCAAACCAATTACAATTCAAACATAGGTAGACTATATACAACATAACTTTTTCCATATGTATTGAAATTAAAAAAAAATTAATGAATCAAGGACATCAATACCCAACCTGAATATATTTTAAAAAAAAATTGATAATCTTCTATTTTTCCACATGTGCAGAACAGAGAGCTTGATTTTTGGTGAAAAACCTATGTTTAATAAAACTAAAATAAAAATACATAATAAACCAAAACATATTAAAATTATATTCGTTGGATAGCTCATTCCGAGGACTACCTAATTCCAGTTGGGTCTGTGAAGTCTCCACCATTTTCATCTTCAACCTGAGCTTTGAAGTGCAAAAAAATTATTTTTTTTTGTGACAGAGAGCATGAATCAAGGAAAAGGGGGGTTTGCTCGAACCAGGGGGGGTTCGAGTGAACCCCCAAGGGTTTGAGTGAACCAGGGTTCGCTCAAATTGGTTTGAGTGAACCCCCTTTCAAAAAGGGGTTTTCATTTTTTTTTTGGCAGGATGCATTAAATGGGTTTGCTTGAACCTAGGTTCAAGCGAACCCTCTTTTGGTTCGATTGAACCAATGAGTTCGTTCAAACCCAAGAATGAAAATTTTTGGCATGGGGTCATTTTTTGCAAGTGTTCCTTCCTCATTCGAATTGTAAACCACTTTTGTGGGTTTACCCCATACCATTGCTTTCTACAATGTGACTTAAAAGATAGTCACTAAGGTCATTGTAGAATGGTTAAAGAAATGTTTAAACCTATTGATTGTGATGTCAAAAAAGGGTTCTAGGGCCTAAACCACACTCTTTCCAACATCATAAGGGGAAATATTAAAAGTGATCTCAAATCCTCACTTGGCTACTAACCTCAATGGAAGAGCTAGACCGGTGGATGAGTGTTTTATACCTTTCCCTTCTTAGGGTGGTTTTGGGTGATTTGATGTTGATTAATTGATTGTTGATAATGCAGAGATGTTCCTAGGTTAATTATGAAAATGTAGCAAACTGAGATGGTTTGTAGAAAACATAGAACTAATAAATAGAAATAGAGTTCAGAACAACAAAGGGAAAACACAAAAGAACTCGACATATAAATTTGGGCTTGAAACAGTTGGACAAGGGCACAAAAGAACTTGTCATATAAATTTGGGCTTGAAACAGTTGGACAAGGGTGTTGGGCACCCTAGACTGGGAAACAAGTACTCAAAATCAGAATTCAATTTCCTATTTCTCTTAGTATGTGGGTTCTCCTCTAGACTTGGTGTTGGAACTTTTTTTGTTGCTAATAAAATCCACTTTCCTTGATTTTTTGACTAGTAGGACTTGAATGCATGAGTGAGCAATTAGGTCTTCAATCCTCCTTCAATTCATTTCAAATCTGTAACCTGCACACATGAAATAGGGGGAAGGGTTTTGTCGTATAGGAGTTTGCTTGATTCAAACTCTGTTTGGTATTTCTACCTCCACAATGGCTATGATGATATAAAAAGAAAGCTTACCCTCAATTGGGAAGAGGCTAAATTATAAGCAATTGATAAATTGATAATTACTACAACTCTCTACTCATATTTTTATTTGTCGATGGACTAAATCATTATACTCGTCACCTTCAAGGAGAAATTCATACTTGATTTGAATTCCTACAAGTGTTAGTACTCATAAAACAAATAAACATGAAACATGAACAAAATCACATGAAAATATGATGCATTGCTAGCATGATGCTTGACTAAAATAATGCTACTATAATTTTGCTAATTCTACTTTTGACTACTCAATTATGCTCTCAATTTCCTTTTAACTTTTCTCTAGGATTGCATTAGCTTTGTTAGGATTAAAATCGTAAAAATTACTTGTATTTATATGCAATTCTTTAAATTACCAAAAATCAAATAACGATAGTCAACAAGTAATGTTATATTTTTAAATATTAAAATATCAACATCGACATATTTTAAATTTAGCCAAAATACGTTAGACAGGGGTATTAGGCACCCTAGTCCAGACTTATCATTTAGGAGCCTTAAACATCAATATTAAATATTAAATATTTATTAAACAAAATCTTAGCAGGAGTAGCACGAAGCTACTCCACAAGATCATACGCCTTACCATTATGTTGAGGCAAATGAGGTGCAGTAGGGAGAATAGGTTGTGGGGGAGGGATTGTTGGAGGGATGGTTTGCACTTGTTTTTTGTTTAGTGTGTTATATGTATGAGAAACAACATGATATTGTTGTTGTTGTAATACGTATTGTTGCATATGGTTGCATTGAGTTAATTATATTACAAAGTTTAGGATATGGCCAGGTGTTGTTGGTTTGTTTGATGGTGGTCCTATAATAAGCACTATTTTGTCTTGTAATTGAGTTTGATTTGAAGGTGGGTAAATCATTAATTGGTGTATAATTGCATATTGTTCTTTGACATGTTGATACCTTGCAAGTCTTACTGGACAATTTAGGAGAGATGAAATCTTCAAGGGAATCATCTAACATATCAAAATCATCACAACTAAAAGACTTGTTATATGTGTATGAAAATTATAGAAAGAGATCTAGCATGATCAAATTGTTGAACTTCCTCCAAGATGTTAATTACAACATTGATTGTGTAGTTCAACTTATGTTTATGTTTATCAATGTTAACTACAACCAAATGCATCTTCATAGATTTGTTACAGTAATAGATTTGAGAAATAGAGTCCATATTTGTAGAAAGGATACAAATATCAGTCTGTGACTGAAATCTAAGCCAAATTGAGTAGGTATGGGGCGTAGTGCATCCTATATTGGTTTGGTTTTTGTTTGAAAATTGAAGTTTTGAGACACTGATTATAGGTAGCTAAGGTTTAAGATAGGGTTGGTTCACATCTGAAACTAAAATTTCTATTGTTTTCACCAATTTTATGAGATGTGGCCTTATGCAATGAACTAGGGTTTTTTAAATTTACAACAATGATGTTCTTTTTAACCAAATTGTGCACTAATTATATAAATTTAGTAACTATCCTTAGAGATATGATGTATTTAAAAACTGAAAATGCACAAGATGTTTCAATAATTGCATAAAATCAAATAAATGATACTTTTATCTCAAATGAAAACACTTTTTTTGCAAAATAAAAGTAGCTTAACTTCTAAAGATTTTGAATTTGTTGCCTAATTTTTAGATCTACGGGAATTTAATTAAAATAAAAATATTTAATTGATGTTTGAAGTGTCAGGTTCACCAAAATGTTTGGTTGAAAAAGGGATCATGGGACTAGTGTGTAGCTCACCAAGATGTCCAATTAGCATTAGAATCCAAAATAGTGAGGGTATGATATTGACTTACAACCTAAGAAGAGAGTTAGTCTTCCCTAGATCTGGTTCTTTTATTGCCTTGGAAATTGATTGAAATTAATTTGGATTTATTAAAATGATTTGACTACAAAACCTAATCTTGAAACACACAAAATTTGTACTAACAAAATTGAATTATCAAAAAACAAAAGAAGATCTGAGAAGAGCAAAGTACTATGCACCTGTGACTATAATTTGGGGTTGAAATAGCCAGCCTCAAGTGCAATGTGCCCCAAACTAAGTTCCTTTTTTGTATCTAACTTCACAAGCCTACCTTCTATAATTCTGCTCTAAAATCTCGATCTTCAAATTTGAACCTGCAAAAATCTCAAGAGGGGCAAGGGGTGGCTATAGAGGATTTTTCCTTATTCAAACTCCCATTTTGGTATTCTACCTCCATAAATAGTTGATTGATTGGTTGAAATAGTGTGTGCACTCCTAACCTTAAGTGCATCTAAGGTTGTAATGAGCTAAAATGCTAAAAATTCTGCTCAAATTTGTTAGATAAGGATTCCTAAATTATATAAATGAGATCACCCCAAGAGAAATTCAAATACCCTTGGGAAAATCTAAAATGTAGCAATACATTTCTTAGGGTAGCAAGTAGATTGAAGCTTGAAGATGAGAACATTCTAAAAACAAGTCATTAGGCAGTTGAAGAGGGGCAAAGAAATCTGCAAAACCTAGATTCCATCATGTCCTTCAATTGGCATAAAAATTCCATTAATGTAGTAAACTTGATTAAATCTGAAATTCCTCTTGAAAACCTATAAATTTGAATATATTTTTGCAGAATATACTTGTCTTGTAATTCAAGATTTTTTTTTAAATAATAATTCATGTTTATATAGTGGAGCTTAGGATAAATTAAAGTTTAGGCTCACTCCCTTAATTTTGAATTTTCAAAATTAAATTGCCACCAAGACCCAAATTTAAAATTGCATCTCTAAAATTAGAGACCGAAAAAATGGGAAATCAATTTTTTTAGGAAAAATAGCTAGTTTAGGGTGCAATGTGCCCTAGACTGGCTTTCTCACACTCAACAAATTTTAACTTGGGTATTTCAGTCTACTAAAATTAGGAATTTTCTATGGTGAGGGTACTTGTTGAGGTAATTTTGATGATGTTCAATTGATAAGCTATTTTTTAGGATAGTATAGACACATTCTCCTTGGTTGATAGGAAAATTTAGGGCTAGAGAATGTCTAAATGCATTGATGTAAAAAGGTCACTCAAGTCAGTTTCAAATAGAGCGTTAAATTGTACTTTCACCTAAAGGGAGTATAATTTTCAATGCTACAAATAATATTTCATGATTTGAGAGATTTTTAATTCTCTTAAAAAAATGCAAAAAACATTAATGAATCATCCTAAAAAAAAAAATGATTTGTGAGCCCGCCGACAAAGAACTTGTAATAACTTTGGATTGACGTCATATTTTCGATTAAAAAATTTCCACATTATTTAGAATACTAATATGATGAAACTTAGTGAGTGATATTAGCCTAGCTCTCCTGAAAATACAAATCTAACTATTTCTACAACTTCGCACTCAAAAAATAGAAGTTTTAGCATCTCACAATCTATGAGGCATTATGACTTATAAATTGACCACATTGGTCAAAAACCACTAGAAACATTCCCATTAAATTAATTTGTACCATATCATACAAATTTTGAAATTTTATTATTTTTGCAAATTTTGCTAATTTTTGCGCTTGTGCATGAGCTTGAACTGAACAAACAAACTCCTTCTTTGAACTTAGTGTGATAAATTTTAATTTGACACAAATAACCTTGAATCACTTGAAAACAACACAAATCAAACTGTATATGGAAAAATATTTAGGTTTACAATTTCTTATCAAATACTTGATTTTTATATGGAAAATACTTGAGGAAAGTTTAATACATCATTTTGGTACAAATGGTTTTTAAGTGGATGCCATTAAAAATGAGGACAACACAATCCTAGAACCACATGTATCTAAATTTTAATAATTTAATAGTGAACTATTATTTCATGTGACTCCAAGAATCAAGGAAGGGGAAATTCAACATCGACCCACATGAGGAGAAATATTTTTGTAGTGAAATATTATTTTTAGAGGCACTTAGAATATTCTTTGTAAGGTGGAATTGAGTTGGGAAACTTAAGTTCATGTGACAACATCTATGGACACTTGGCATTTCTAGTGGAAGGGAACATATCTATTTATGGTGTTATATTAGGTGTAAGAAGCATTTGTGACATTGTACGAGGTGTAAGAAAATGTCTTTGATTATGTGTAAGAAGGTAGCCTCTTTTGGACTTAGGAAGTTATTTTATCTTCTAGTGGGTTTTTTGTCCTCTGGTGAAGTTGGACGTCCATTTTCATCAAAAAAGTCTTGAAGCTTTTAGAAAGATGTTTTTAACTCTTGACACATGTTATAAGGTATCTTTTGCATTTAGACTACTTGGCTCATGGTATGAGTATGTTAGATTAGAAACCATTTATATTTTCTTATATTACTTTTAACTATAAATTAGAGCTTGGAGTAGGAGTTAGTATAGGTTTTTTATAGGTTGTAGTAGTGAAGTGTTGTAATAATTTAGAGAGAGAAGTTATATAGTTGTAACTCATTTGAAGGATCAATACAATTTTTGGATTTCTCTAGGTGTCAAGATTTTCCCACAAGGGTTTCTCCACATATATCTTGTGTTATTATTTGCATCTCTTTTATGGTTATTTATATTTTTATCTATAACTTATTACTTCTTGGATGCTTTGAGTTTTCAACATTCTTTCACTTGTTAGTTATATATTATTTTATATGTAGAATTAGAGCAATAGGTGTCTTGATTAGAGGGAGGAATGCTTTCATTTGAGTGTTCGATTGAGATTTTTATTGAAATGGTAGTTTTTTGTATTTTCTTATAGTTTCAGGCATAGGGTGCCAAGAGATTCTGGCTAGTTCATCTTTTACTACAATGTGATTTGTTGTCTTTGGTTATAGTTTCAAGTATAGGGGGATAAGAGATTGTGGCTAGTTCATCTTAGTTGGAGATATGAAATATCAATGACACGAGCTTTGAGCTTTGTAATCTAAATATGGAGGATCTCTTAGAGGAAACATATCAATGAATTTTGGTGAAGAGTGATATTTTTCAAAAAAGGCCAAATGAATATTGGTTTTAAGTAGATAAAAAAGCATGTGACACACTTATTTGTGTTTATCTATTTTTTCTTTGTTAAATATTTCTAGTAAGAATAATATATATAAATTATGGAATATAATAGAAAAGATATATCAAACTATGAGTCTCATAAATAAGTTATTTTTAAAAAAGTTATAATCTCTTAAGATATAAAGGATGGGGAATTGGTTGTAAAAAAAATCATTTAATATAATCTTGAGTTAGATAGAGGCAGTTGATGTAGAAATAGATGAGAAGGATAAATTAAATTTATTTCTATGTTCATTGCTTAAATCTTGGGATAATTTGATCCTTGAAATTGGTGCTTGTATTATAGATGATTTAAAGTTGGATGGCCTTTTTACCACCCTACTCTCAAAGGAAATGAGAAGAAATAATTTGGAGGGGTATAAAAATGCATTAGATGTACAAATTAGATCTAAGGAGATAGGCAAGGAAAAGATGAAGGGTTCATAAAACCCATTATAAGTCCAAGGGGAGGTCAAAAACACCTAGTAAGAGTAGATTAAAGTGTTGTAACTATGGTAAGTGATGGAATCTCAAAATTAAATGTAAGAATAAAAATAAAAATAATGATGTTTCCTCTATTAATAACTCCTTTGGTGATGAAGCTATTGATGATTTATTATTTTTGTTAGCATGACTTTTGATGACTCTTGGTTGATATATTTAGGTGCATTCTACCACATGAATCCTCACGAGAAGTGGTTTTCCACATATTTAGCTTATGACGATGGGAAATTTTTCCTTAGGGAAAATAGCACATGAAATATTATGGGCCAAGGGGAGGTAAAATCTATTTTCAATGATGGGAGGATGAAAACCCTCAAGGATGTATTGCATATCCTTGATTTAGCCAATTATTTAATTTTTATACTGAAAGTGAATGATTTAGGGGTGCATGTTACTTTTGAGAAGAGTGGGTACATTTTAAGTATAGGGAATTTTGTGTTAACTAGGTGAACTAGGAGTGGTATTCTATGTATGCTTGATGCATCTATATTTTGAAAATATGTTAATTTGTAACTTATAACTCTATATATTGTAAGCTATGGCACCACAAGTTGTGTCAAACAAGTGAGAAGGGTATCAAAAACCTCATAAATATCAATATGGTTGATGGTTCATCTATTTAATTTGTTGGATTTGATTTCTATGAATAATATATAATGGGAAACAACATAAAGTATCATTTAAATCTAGAAATATTAGAGCTAAACAAATTTTGGAAGTTATTCATAATGATATTTTGTTCCTATGAATGTGCCTTTGATTATAAAGTCTTACTACTAGATTTTCTTTATTGATGAATATTGTAGATTTTCATGGTAACTTACTATTGGTTCTTTTTCTTGCAACCATTATTCCTAAGAGAAAATACAATGTCTAAATCAAGGATAAAAGGATTAAGACAAAGATTTGGTCTATAATCAAAATAAGGACAAGAAAAGCCAACAAACAAGGCTAGACCCAACCTTTTGTACTTCAAGATCCACATGAATTAGGAGGGTAACCCTATTATAGGTCATAGAGAATGATAAATCCATTTTACAAACAAAGCTACAAATCTTTGTAATGTATATGAGTGTTAAGTTCACAAATATATGAATAAAGGATATTTAAAACTTCATCAAATTCAAGCATGACCCCTTATACTTTAAATAGTACTGTAAAATAATAACTTACATAAACATGTCTTCATCTCAAATATCTATAGGAGTGATAAATGAACAAATCTCAATAATACCCTCTATATTCTTTAAAATCCATGAAGACACAAGAGCTCACTAATAAAATAGACTTAAAAGAAAAGATTAATTTTTTAGAAGATTTATCAATTTTGGAACAATTCTAGAAGAGGAGATTATAAAATAAATATCAGTGTTTTCCTTGGGCTATAAAGTAATAATAACTTGCATTTTTATATCACAACACCAAAACATAACCTGGTGGTCTATTTAAGCACTTATCACCTTATGATAGTGAGATCTTCATGAGCTTGTAACATAATTCTACTTAACAATCCATTTGAAATAATAACACTCTTGTTATCTCTAGGCAACCATTTACATTTTTCCTTAAACAAAAAACAAACCATAAGAAAAGATCATTACAACAAATGTCTATTGAAGAATTTTATAACCCTTGATTATTTCCTTCAAAGAGTAATACATGCCAAAGTTGGAGACAATTACATTGCAATATGTATTCATATATTCCACAAATCAAGTTACAACATTGCTTGTGATAAAATAACTAACAATTACGTATGACACCCATTACATAATTAACCTATTTTTCCTCTACAATTGCTCCTAACTACAAACACGACCCTTGGGCCTTGCCACCTCCAAAATTTTTAGAACCCTTACAAATGAAATGATAAATATTTTTTAAAGAAAAGGGGATAATTCATATTGAAGACACACTCGACACCTAGCACACTAAGCCCCTTTGATTTGCAACTAAAAATGGCATATAGAATATCGCATTCACTTTACATTTCCCACTCTCTGCTCTTTATTTGAAACTAAATTTTGTTTTGTCCTTTTTTATTTTCAATCTCATGAGAACTATTGAGTTGTTGTAGATAGCGGTAGTTGAGATGGCCAAACCGCTCATGCTATAGTTTGCTCACGGAATTTGAATGGGTGAGAAATGCGATGGAATGTGAATCAGGTACAAAATGGGAGAAATCATATAAGTGAGACTCATGATTGGACTTACCAACTACAAGGAGTGCATTATCTTCAAGATTCTTGATACTAACATAATCTAGAGTGAATTCAACTTTTCTACCATTCTAAGTGATTTGGTAGACGGAGAGAAGGTTGGCTGACAAATCAAGCACACAAAGCACATCCTCCAATGTACCATTGCCAACATCAATTGAACTCTTTACATGTGTGTAAAAAATCATTAGTTGCCTTTGTTTTCACTTGACAATGAAAAGGTTTAACTTTAGGTAAAAACCCATTTTTTGGCAATGAGAAAAAATTCTTTTACCATGCATTTTAAGTGATCACATTGACCCTCAGAGCCTTCACATCTCTTTATGTTCATTTCACCCATTAGTTTGATAAATTTTCAAATATTTTGTTAGCAATCTATTTTCCTACACATATAGCCTACAACCATTACAACTTCTAGAGGCACTTATAATCATAACAAATTAATTTAAAACATTTCCAAGTCCATTTTGATTGTTGTTGGGTCATTTTTATTGTTGCATGGGTATTTTTGGCATGTCTATCAACTTAAAAATATTAAAAATCACCCTAAAAATATTTCCAAGTTGTGATCCATCCTTTTGGCAACCTTATGGACAAGGAGACTACAAATTCTAGCTTGTAAATGATCTAAAATTCTGCCTTGACCCTCCTATGTGTGAATAATCACATTTTCATCACTATTTTAAATCCATTTTTTAATTAGAATTCTTGAACCATCACCCAAATTGACTATCTTGTGTTGAAAATACTTGCTAGGTCAAGAAAAAATTTGTAGAGGAATTTTTGTGGTTGTTGGCACTCATAAAGTGTTCCAAACAATGCTAAAAAATGTTCCTCATGCATTGGAATAGCTCTTAGTAACTCTTTTTCTTTGTATTGAAATAATGCATAATAATACAAAAGAAAAGGTTGTCGAAAAAGAGATTACAAATACATAGCAAATTGTGCTATCAACTAGAAAATGTTGCAACTAGCATAGTAGCAAGGCACCAAATACAATAGCAATGTACAACTAAAAGAAAACCATCAAACTCTAAATTTTAACAAGTGCTAAAGTTGTTTGGAACAAATTACATCATTTTTGTGCAGCTGCAATATTTGAAATTTAATCTTTTCCAAATGCCTATTGATCATCACATTAACTTTGGTACCTCCTTGCAATTGTGAACATAGGATAAAAAATTACAAAATAATGTTAGAGTAAAACCTTAGCATTTTTGTTTCCAGATGAACATTATGATCAACAAAACAACCAAACATCTAATTTTTCCATAGATTAAACAAGACAATCTGTTGTATAGAATGAACAATAATATTGTTTTGCAAGCCCAAGCCCAAAATAGCTTCTTTCCAGCTCAAATAATGCTCAATAACTGTAGGGAGAAAAAACAAAAACTGCCCTCCATTTCCTTTTCGTCACAAAACAGTTCCAAAATATATGTTTCAAACTTTCAGTGCATTTACAAAAGGGGAATTTATCAGAGTGAATCTGCATGTATCCCAATATGTCACCAAAAAGTAGCTTACAGTGCAAAATTTTCCAAACTAATATTTTAACATTAGCTTCCATTTTAGAATGCCAAATTTGAGCACTCAACTTCTTCCAAGTTTTTTCTTGAAACTTGCAATTCCATTTCAGATTCAATCTGGGATTGAATGGCAAGTGTGGCAATAGATTTAAGTAGACCTTTTTAAGAGGAAACAAGGCAAACTGACAATTGGACAACCACCACCAATCCCTGAAAAGATTACAATGAAGAGGAGTCCACATCTTCATAACCAGCTCAAAAGAAACCAACAACTTAACAAAATATATATATATATATTTACAATTTAGACCCAAGTTATTCTTGAGGGAGTGCCAATTAACCCACTCTCGAGCATTAAAATCCCACAAGTCCCCAAACCTTCGAATTTATTTCTTAAATAAGTAATATGCTCATTTAGGAAAGGCAACAATAAGAGGTTGACCATGATATTGCACTAGTTTATTCCACCATATTGACGACAACCCAAAGTTGAACCCATGTTGAAGGGAACTTTTCTAGTCCAAAATTTTTTTGACTTGTTGCCATGCCTTCCAAATTGAAAGTAAGGGAAAGGAATCTTTAAGATTGAATAAAGGCGCCAATAAAATTTTGTCTTCCTAGTTGGCAGCTTGCCATTTACCTTTGACGGTAGCTTGAGAAATCTGAAAATGAACTAGATTTTTCCATAGAACATCTCCATTAACTGTTCTAACAATCCATTTTGCTACTAGGCAAGTCCCTTGTGTACTTGGATCAACAAGGCGCAACCCATCTTTGGCTTTGGTTTGGATACAATGAAGCCAAGAGGCAGCATTAAACTCTGCTTTACCACCCATAAGAAGTTGTGAACAATTTTAACAAGATCCTCATAATCTTTTTTTGATGGCTAGAAACAATAAATTCCAATGCTCAGTAACATAAAAAACTTACTCAAAATCTTTGCTCGTTAATGGTCTCTATTTCTAGTGATGCCTTGCATCTGTTTTTGTAGGTTTTAGTTTATCACTAGTTTAAAAGAGATATGGGCTTTTTAAAAAGTTGCTAAAAACATTTAACCAATCAAGGAACTCTCATATGAATTAAGATTATTGCAAGCTCAACTTGCCCCTTTTTCCTTAAGACTACGACTTTGTGGGAATACACCATGTAGAATAACATTTTCAATTTTTAAAACATTAAAACCTAATGTCAATAATATTTATTTTAACACTAAACATAATAATGACAAAGAGTCTTTAATGATTTTCAATATTAAACTTTGAGAAATTCAATTAAAAAATGCCACTTCACATGTTCACTTTAAGGATACTTGAATATCTTAGAATCACCATTTACACCCCACCTTAAAAGCTTAGAACATTTTTAAAAATGTTTTAATTTTTTAAAAATTTAAAACAGTGAAATCAATAGTTCAATTTCCTCGCAAGCCAAACAACGGAACTAATACCATGGCTGCATACGACCTCTAAGAGCCACAAAAATTTGTAGAGGGTCATAATAAATTACATAAATCCTTGTAATGTTGCCAAAATTTGCACAACAAATGGGTTTTCGAGACCTCCTTTGTAAATTGGGCCCTTCGGCAAGAATTTAAACATTTTTTTGGTTTGGGCCCTAAAACATCTCCAACAACCACAAAAATGGAGATGAAAAATATTTAAGGTAAATGAGCAACTAGGTCATCACCAGAATTGAGAGATTTCAACTTTTTTATGGGGCCTTACAGACCTACTCCAAAATGACAACAAATTAAAATTTGGCTCAAAACATGCCCGAAAACCAACGAACTGGGTTTGCATGATCTCCATGAAATATAAAAACTTTGTGCCAAAAAACAATTCATGATACTTGCCATAAATTTCAAAATTTTAATGCCAAAATAATTTAGGCAATCATGTTTCCACGGGGCTTAGAAATGGGGTTCTATTGCCAACTGAAAGGCCATCAAACACTAAAAATTAAGGAAATTTCTAGGTGTTAACACTTACTTTCTAAAAGATAAATCTATTGTATTTTCTATATTTATAGAGTTTAAAACACTTGTTAAGGAATAAATAGATAAAAAAGTAAAGGTTTTAATATTGGATAATGGTGTTGAGTTTTACTCTGGGGATTTTAATGACTATTGTAGACATGCAAGAATTGTTATAAAAAAAATCCATATACACTACCAAAAATGGAGTGGAAGGGACCTAATGAATATGACTTTAATAGATAGAGATAGAATCATTTTGAGTGGTGCTAAGATTGAACAATTTTTTTGGGCTAAAGTAATTCACATTGTTTGTTAACGAGTGAACAAGTCACCTGTTTTTTCTCTTGTTGATAAAACTCCCAATGAGGTATGGATAGGTAAAAAACCACCAATTTTATATTTTAGAGATTTTGATAGTGAGGTAGTTTGTATTCCTAAGAAAAAACATTCTAAGCTTGATGGTAGGGCTAATAAGTGTATTTTGTGGGATATGGTGAGAAAATTAAGGGTTATAAGCTTTGGGATCTTGTAACAAAGAAAATATTATATTCTAAAGATATTATTTTTAGGGAGCTTATGGAATTAAAAAATGATGAACAAGCTCATGTTAATCTTAGAAAAATAGTGCATTTTGATATTGAGATTAACAAATAGGAAGATGCATAGATAAAATAACATGATGGACACATTGAAGAAGGAGAAGGTCTATATTCAAGTTTTGATGAGGAACCACATGAGCCTCTTGTTATTATCTCTTCAAAGGTTCAAACATAAATTTAATACAATTACAAATTATATCTCTTCATATTATGGTTGTCTATTTGCTTTATTTTATACCAATAATGAACTTAGATCTACAAATGAAAAATTATCTTCAGATGACCATAAGTCTTGGTTAGAGGCCATGGAAGATGAAATAAAGGCGTTAGAAAAATGTGATAGTTGGGATCTAATTGATTTTATTGAGGGAAGGAAAACCATTATATGAAAATAAATATTTAAGAAGAAATTCAAACCATATACTAAGTTGGAGTAGTATAAGGCTCAACTAGTTGCAAAAGGTTACTCCTAGTTTTTGGTGAGATTTTTTCTACTATGGATAAACTAACCTGTATTGATTCATTTTATATATTTTTTGATTTTTATTTAGAAATATAAAAAATGGATGTTATTTTTTCATGGGGCTCTCGACAAGGAAGTATTTATGAAACAAGTTGATAATTTTGTCGTGAAGGTATATGAACACTTAGTGGTTTGCAAGTTGAAGAGATCTTTTTGTATCATTTGAAATAATCACCAAGAATATGATATAAAAAAAATTGACACATTTACATTAGATAATAACTTTATTGTGAGCGTGAATTCAGTCACATTTTTGTTCTAAATAAATTGATGATCAATTACTATTCATTGTCTTGTATGTTGATGATATGTTATTTATTATAAATGATAACGGGATGATTAGGTAACTTAAGAGATAATTGTCTAGTACATTAAATAATAAGGGCCTACAAAATATATCTTAGATAAGGAAATCAATAGATATTGGGTTAACAAAAATATACAATTAAATCAAAAGAAGTATATTAACACTATTTTCTAGTGTCTTGAAATGCATGATTGCAAACTAGTTGGTATTCCTTTTTTGGTTGGCACTATGATACCTATAGATTAATATCATAATTCCATGGTCTATATAAGACCTAATATTTTACAAGTAGCTGGAGTTCTTAGTAGGTTTACAACAAATATTAGTAAAGAACATTGAAATTGTATAAAAATGGTTTTCAAATATCTATGTGAGACTTCTAACCATTGTATTTATTATCGTGGATATAATGATGTAGATAGGATGGTTGATTTGTAGGGCTTTGTTGATCATGATTAGATTGGTGATCTAGATTAGAAAAGGTTTGTGAGTGGCTATGTATTAACTTTATTTGAAAGATAAGTTAGTTGAACAAGAAAAGGACAACCTAAATTAATGTTCTCCACTAAAAAATTAGAGTGCATGGCTACAACACATTCTTGTAAATAATAAATATGGTTACAAAGATTATGTTTAGGTATTAGTTTTCATGTAAAAAGGTAAGAATTGAATGTGAAAATTAGAGTGTCATTTGTTTGCCTAAAAATCATGTGTATCATGCAAACATGATGCACATTAATGTTCATTATCACTTTATTCAATAAATGGTTGAGGATGGTAGATTCATCTTACATAAGTGTACACTTCAAAAAAAATTGTAAATTATCTCACTAAGCTAGAGAATACGAAGAGAATTCTATTGGTGTAGGGATTTCATGGGCCTTGCCTCTCATATCACATAATCTAGTTAATTTTATTTCTTATTATGCCATTACAATGTGAATATCAAGTGGGAGAATGTTATAATTGGTGATAGTAACCTTCCAATTCTAGGACTATGTATCTAAATTTTATTATTTTAATAGTTGGTTATTATTTCATATATCTCTAAGAATCATGGAAGGGGACATTAGATGTCCCACATGAGAAGAAACATTTTTTTAATTAAATATTATTTTCCTATGCACTTGGAATATTCTTTACAAGGTGGCATTAAGTGGGGGAACTTAATTTCATGTTTGCCAACATCTATAGACACATGGAATGAAGTGAAAGGGAATATAATTATTTATGGTGTTATTGTTACAAAGACGGTTGTCGTTGCACCAAAAGATTGACCTATTAATTCTCGATACAACCACTAGATTTATACAAGATCCAAGATCCACGAGAAGTGGTTAAACCATGTCACAAAGCTCGAGTGTCGTGTTGGCCCACGTTGAGGAGACCAAGGGAAACACCTTTCAACAATCCCCCCCCAATGCAAGCGAGGGGTTCGAAGCTAAATAAAATTTCATTGCTTTAAAATATTTGAACAAGTTGTTGGTATCTACTAAGAAGATTTGGGAGGATGGAAAAGTGGCCTGGAAAGGCATTTTACAAGAACTTCAAAGTGCTCCCTCCTCCGAGTAAAATCTATTCTTTTTTTACATTGCTTGGGATAAACTTCTCAGGGGGAGTTTCAGTAGTTTGATTCCTTGTGTTTTTCATACCGAACCCTATGTACATAATTTTCATGCTTTTTGGTCGACCTTTGTCCTTGATGTCAAAGGGGGAGAATGGAAAGAGAAAGAAAATATAGAAGGTAAAAAAAAAAATTTGGCACATGTTGCCATCAATGACAAAGGGGGAGATTGTTGGAAGAATGAAGAAGATCACATCCATTGATATATTTTTTGTTGTCATTGATGTCATCATAATATATGAATTGCAACTGCAAGATCCATAGTCTTGGTAATCCGATATTCTGAACCGATAATGCAGAATTGTCCTTTGGTATTTTGCTTTGGGTTTCTTTCTCTGGTAATTGTTGCTATCTCAGTTTTTGGGAAATGGTTTGAGATTGGTAAAAGCATGCATAGACGGGATTTCGTGAGTACAGGTGTCCATGGTTGCCACCAATATCATTTTGTTGATTACATTTTTTCTATTAGGTCTCTTGCTAGACAACCTAACAAGCGGTTGAAGATGAAATGGATTAAAAAAAAATTGTGTAATCCATGTCGACATGCCACACAGTTGAATTATTTTTGAGAACTTTTTGTGCTTACTTGGAGCCGACCTAATTGTTAACTTTTGTCAATCGGATATATATACAAGATGTTTTGAAGATATGAATACACAGTTTTTGGAGTGTTGTATGTGAATGTTGGTGGATTGTGTGGAAGCGAAAGGTGTGAAGAGTGATCTATTGGCATGTGAAATTTTTGTGCTACAAAGGAATTGAATTTGCACTAGTGGTGTACTTTTATCAGTTCATTTTTGGTGGTTAGCTAGTCTATTACTTCAATTTTTGTAGGTAGTGAGCTTTTGTTTTTGGACAGTGAGTCCTGGCAGTGAGCCACCCCTATTTTAATATCTTATTATCGGTTGTACTATATTATGAGTTAATCCTCACCGTGGTTTTTCACATCTTGGGTTTTCCACGTAAAAATCTTGGTGTCTCTTGTGTTATGTGCTTAATGTTCAGCTAATGCTTCTGCTTGTTCTGATTATCATATGCATTGGTTTAATTGGATGGTGTTTGTTCAACAAGTTTAAGAATATATTGATTCACCCCCCCTCTCAGTATATCGAATATTTAACAATTATAATAGTTGTAAGAAACATATATGAAATTGTAAGAGATGTAAAAAAAAAAAATTGATTATGGGTAAGGAGTTGGTATCATTTTTTAGATTTAGAGAATGGTATTTGTCTTCTAGTAGGTTCTTTTTGTCCTCTAAAGAAATTGAGCATCCAAGTTCATGAGAAAAGTATTGAAGATTTGGGGTGGAGGGCCTAGATCGATTGGCTAAAGAATCCTATTGCAGAAAATAGGTCATGAGGTCTAGTGTCCCCTCTGTCCTCGTGGTACTAGAGGGTGTGTCATGTTAGTGTCACCAGTCACGTGAAAAAATTTGCTAGGTGCATTGCAATTTATAGGGGGCTACCTGATTCCTAGAGTCTAAAAAAAAGTATTGAAGATTCTAGAAAGATGATAATAACTCTTGGATACATGTCTTGATGTATATTTTGTATGTAGATTAATTAGCTCTTGGTTTGAGTGCATTGTATTCAAAATCATTTATGGTTTCTTATATTACTTTTGGGTTTAAATTGGAGCTTGGGGTAGGAGTTAGTAAAAGTTTTTGTGGAGGTAGTAAAAAAATTTGTGTAGGTTGTAGTACTAATGAAATTTCATAGGAATTCAAAGAGAGAAATTGTATTGGTGTAAAGGATTAATAAAAGATTTATATTTTTTAAGTTGTAGGGTTTTATTGTAAAATTTTCTCCACATATATCTTATGTTACGGTTGGCATCTCTTTTATGAATATTTCCATTTTTGTCTATGATTTATCACTATTTATACACTTGGATGCTTTAAAGTTGCTACAAAATTTCACTTGTTAGTTATATCATATTTCTATAACATCCACCCATGGCCTTTTTGAAATAGGTAATAACTATTTTTTTTTTACTTACCCTCTTCGCATGTTGACAAATTTTAATGTGTTGCACCATATGTTTTATTTCCTTACGTATCTTAGGCTAATAATAGTTATCACTTAGCTTGCCAATATGTTATCCATTCTAAAGCGACCGACCAAGCCTCCACTAATATTTTCTCTCATTAATCTCTCTCATGGACCGTTGTGGTATACATAAACATTTCCCTTTGAATAATAGTCCCTCTTAGATTAAATAATCTAGCCATAGTATTGTTTTGTTCCATTGGAATCTTACATGTAGGCCATGCTTCCTTATAATCTACATCAAACCAATAAAAATCCCCTCATGACATAAAAACCAATGAGTTATACTTTAATTTTAATTAGCATTTAACATATCCTACTCAATACATCATATACTTGGTTATATTTACAACTTCTACACTTCAAAATAAACATATAACTTTATAAAAATTAAATCTATTTCATATATCTCTAATTGAGTTTACCTTGGTAATTTATGTACTAAAATGTCTGATGATTCATGTACAAGAAAAAATCCTTTAGTAGCAAGTAGTTTCTCCACTTCTTAAGTGCCTAAATGATAGTATAAAACTCATGATCATAGACACAATACTTTCTTTTAGTTTCATTTTACTTTTCATTGAAGTAGGCAATGAGTTTACCTTCTTGGCTAAAAAAATATCTTATTATTGTCCCACTCAGAACACTTTGTTAAATTTAGTTTATGCCAAGATAGGTTATGTTGTTACCTTTTCCTTTTCTGGAGCTAAAATCTTCTTTATGATATTATTATCTAATCAAAATCAGACCTATTACCCTTCATGGTTTTCATGATAGGTGCGCATATACTAAAATTTCTTGTAAATTTCCTAGAAAATATTTTTAGGCCATGAAAAATTATTGCTTTAATTATTCTCTCTAGTGATGGCCAATTTACAATGGATTTTACCTTTTCTAGATCTACTCTTAGCCCTTCTTGTAAAATAACAAATTCTAGATACATAAGTTCCTTCTTCATAAAATTACACTTTTTTTTAGATTTATTATCATTTTTTCTTCTTTTAATCTTTGGAATTTACTAGTCTTAAATGTTCCAAATGATCTTCTTTTGTCTTATCAAAAATTAAAATATCATTTGAAGAAATAGTTACAAAATTACCAATATGATGCTATAGTACCTTTTTCATCAACCTTGTGAAATTTTTGAAATTACCAACCACTCATAAAACCCAACCTTTATTTTGAAAGTGGTTTTCCATTCATCTCCTTCTCTAATAGGAATTTTTTGGTATCCACTTTCCATTCAATATCCTTGAAGTACTTAGCTCCACTAAAAAAAATCCATATTTAATCATCTATTAAGGGATTTGGAAACTAATACTTTACTATTATCTTATTGATGACTCGATAATTTTTGCACATGTTTCATTCTCCATCTTCCTTCGGTGCTAGTACTATAGGTATAACATAAGGACTCAATATTTCTCTAATCAAACCTTTGTCCAACAACTCCTAAACATGTATTGTTAGCTCTTCATTCTCCACCAGTCTCATTCTATATGCTACCTTATCTACCTTATTTGGTAGGTTTACTCTAGGAATCAAATATATGTAATAATTAATACTTCTAATGGGTGGAATCCTTTCCAAAATAACTGGTGACAAATTATTAGCTCAATCTCCAAGGTATTTATATACCTCTAATGAAATCTCTTCTTTCATGCTTATTATTTTTATTTGTGTAGGTTTAAGAATAATTGTAAAACACATTCCTTCTTATTTTATATCGCTTAAATAATTATTTTCCAAAAAGTAAATATTAATTTGGACTATTGTCCACTTTTTTCCCCTATCCTTAAATGGATTCAACACATATTTCTTTCCATTCTTGATGGTGTAGGTGTTCTTCTCACCAATAAATAACCTTCCTATCATACTGTCATAGTCTACCCATTAAAACATGATAAGTATCCATAGTTATACTATTTCATCTTGATATGCTCCTATATGAAATGTAACTAAGCATTATTCATTTAACAAAATTTGGTGATCTTTTCTAGCCAAGATACTATATACGATCTATGACGTGGGATTCTTTTCAACTTCAACTTCTCCAACATTTCACTAGATATTATGTTATCTTTTTTTTCCATTGTCAATCACAACTTTGCAACACTGACCTTTAAACTTGCATATAGTCCTAGAAAAAAATTCTATAATTTGTCTCATATTCTTTCTTCTTTGATTTCAACAAATCCCTCTTCATTGTGAAGGCCTCCCCTTGCTCATGTTCCTTTGCATGTCAAGTTGGTGCTACATATCCGTCATTAGCTTCAAACATATGATTTCTTATATGATCTTGTTATTCTTGTGGACACTCAAAGGCTCTATGACCAACTTCTCCACATCAATAGCAAGTGAAACTTCTACCTCTTCCTATTTTATAGTCATATCTTTCTCTAGAGGAATTTTATCTTCCTCTGGTATCTTGATTGTTATTGCCATTTATAGAAGTGTTGGAGTACCCTTCATTATTTTGGTATCTTTTATCTTCACCAAATCACCCTCTTCCTTCGAAGTATCTTCCTCTTCCCATGGAATTATTTTTTTGCTTTCTATCTAGTTTCTCATTTGCTCTTAAAGCACATATGTTGGTTTATTCTATTGATCTCACTTAGATCATACTAAACTTATCTTGGATAGACATGCAAAGTCCATTATTGTACCTTGAAATTTTTTCATCACCCTCTACTTGGATAACTTGAATTTTGAGTTGGTAAAAATATTTAGTATAATCTTGAAACTTAACTCTTATTTTTTATTTACAATTGATTTAGAAAATTCATGTAGTAATTTACATGTAGAAAAATTAACTTCAATTTTTCCACCATTCAATCATGATCAAATCTTCTCTTTTAACCTTATTTGTATATCTAGTTGCACATGATCCCACCAAAGAATTATGGCCCTTTAACTTGGTATTGGTGAGCTTCACCCTCATCATGTGTTCTATATTTTTAAATTAAAAGTACTTCTCCATCTCTATAATCCAATCCATGAGTTCTTAAAAATTCAAAATTATATTTCATTGTGTAGTCTCTAACTGTGGTTGATTTAAACTAAAATACACAACCCTTATGAAAGGACCATTCACATATTCTTCTCCTTATTATGCAGGCTCTTTTACTTCTTCCTCATCTTCACTTACATTGTCATTAGGTACACCTCTCCTTTGTGTTATTTCTAATTCTTCAAACCTTGTAGTCATTGCCCTTGACATCTTTTCCATTTCAACATTACCATGAGCCCTCTTTTCTTCTCAACCCTTTGTAATTACAACATTCATGTCACACTTGCAACAAAACTATTTAGGGCCTTCAATATTGACTCCAAAAATCCCAATGATCTTGACCAAATATGATACCACTTAATGCAATCAAGCATTTGGTTGCCAAACAAAAAATAAATGAATCTAAGCAACCACATATCAAACTCAAAAAAAATTAGTAACAACTAGTAAAAAAATAAGATCAAATATTTCAAAATAGGGAAGTAACAACATTACAATGAACTCTCAATAATAATATTGAACGATCGGAGCTCTGGTTTTTGAAATTTCTCCCGCTCATCGAAGTTTTGAATTTTTGCGAGCATGGTGGCCTCTGTCATGGGGGTATCTAATGGTCCCCCTCTACCCCCTCCTGACCCGTGCTCCCCTCCTTTGGGGACGTGTCTGGTGGGTACCCCCTCTATGGGATATGCGCTTTCTCCTTCGGGCATTTTGAAGGATTTGGCTTCTCCGGGTGGTTCTTTTGTGTCGGCGGTTGAGTTTTCTCTGGCTGACAGTTGGAAGAATGTTCTGACTAGTGGGAAATAAGTCTCCTCCTTATTTTCGGCTCCTCCTAAGTTTGTTTCAATCACTGGTACTATGTTTGACATACCAGATTCGATCAACGACAGGATCCTTTCCTCCATGGAGAATGTTGTGGTGGGGAGATTCCTCTCCTTTCGTCCTATGGTGGATATGGTTAGGAAGTGGGTTGTTGTGAAGTGGTGGCTTAAGGGAAGTGTGGAGATTCATGCGATGGTTGGTGGTCTCTTCCTTTTTAGATTTGTTGTAGCTAAGGACTTGGTGGCCACTCTGTCATCGAGCCCGTGGGTTTATGGGAAGCACAGCCTGGCATTGTGTAGGTGGAAGCCTGGTTTTGACCCCGTTGTTGACCTTAACATGTCGGCTCCTATTTGGGTGCGACTGTTGGGTTTACCTCTTGAGTTATGGGATGAAGCCATATTCAAGGTTGTTGGTGATTCCTTGGGTCAGTTTGTTACTTCGGATGTTGTCACTAAATTGAAATCAAGGTTAGTCTTTGCTCGATTTTGTGTCAATATTTGCGTTGATAAAATTCTACCAAACTCTATCAAGTTGTGTTAAAAGCTGGGAAACTGGATCCAACCTGTTTGTTACGAAAACGCGATGGTATTTTGTCAAAGGTGTGCCAAAGCTGGGCATCTTATTTTTGACTCCAAATCTTCAGTCAGTCGGGAGTCTAAGGATGTGTTAAATCCCACAAATCCGGTTGTGGATACCTCGAGGCCTTCGGGTGTATCTGAGCTTGTCCCCCCAGATTTTGTTCGACCACTTGTGCTTTCTCCGCGACCACCCTCTCATGCTTATCCTCACCCTAATTCAAACCCTTGTGTCTCTTCGGTGTTGGAAACCTTACCTCAGGAGGTCTCCTTGTCTCAGGATCCTGGATCCTTGGCTGTCGTTACCTTGCCTATGGGGGCTTCTAATGGGATCTTTGGTCCTGGTTCATCGGTTATTGATCCTCTATCATTGAATGTCACTCAGGGGACCTATGGGGATTCAGTTGAAGAGGGTGAAATTTGGGGGGAAGAGTGTTCTGGCATGATTGAAGAGTCTACTGAAAACTTGGGAAGCTTAAAGCTAGAGAAAGTGGAGGATGAAGGGATATGGACTACACCTAAGAAGAAAGGTAGGAAGAAGAAGGCAAATGTTGGAGGGGATTCCAAACCTGGGAGACCCTCTTAGAGATTCACCATAACGTGAGAAACGACAAATTAGATTGCCCTGGGGAAGCAGAGGACATTGGATGTGTCCTCAAAAAAAGGTCAGAAATGAGGATTATGTCTTGGAATGTTCGGGGGCTTAATAGTTCATACAAACAGCATGCCTTGAAGAACTATATAGTGGAGCATAAGATTGATGTTTGTCTCCTTCAAGAAACTAAGATGTTGATTAATTTTGACAAAGTTGCTAGCTTTTTATGGCCTAATGCTTCCTATATTCATAGTGATGTTGAGGGAGCTTCAGGTGGTTTGGCTGTGCTTTGGAATCCTTCCTATTTGTAGGGTTCTGAATTATTTCATTATAAAAATAGCATTGGGGTTTCGTTCTCCGTTGGCGGAGTAGAATGGTCTATAATAAATATTTATGCTCCTAATCAGAGGAACTCGAGGAATATTCTTTGGAATAATATGGTGGCTAAGATTAATATGAATAAGGGAGGTCGGTGGCTTGTTGCTGGAGATTTCAACTCTCCCCTGTTACCATCTGAAAAAAGTGGGGGCCTCCTAAATTACACTGACAGCATGATGGATCTAGAAAACTTTATGTGTTCTTCGGGATTCATAGATATTGAACTTCTGGGCCAGCATTTCACCTGGTCTAATAGAAGGGCTGGTGGCGATCTAATTTAGGTTCGGTTTGACCGCTTCCTCTGTTCTCCCCATTGGACTAATACCTTAGAGGCCAACCTGGTAACTCTGCCTAGGATAGTATCGAACCATAATCCTCTTCTGCTGACCACTAATATTCGTCCTTCTAGTGGTTCCTATCCTTTTCATTTTGAAATAATGTGGAACTCTCACCCCGATTTCAAAAAGAAAATTGTTGAATGGTGGAATATTCCTGTCCAAGGTTCCCCTATGTTTAGGCTCTGCTATAAACTTAAATATATTAAACTAATGGCTAAAGGATGGAACATGAATGTGTTTGGGGATGTTTTTCGAAGGAAAAAACAGCTCGAGGAGAGGTTGAGGACCTTGCAGAAGAATATGGATGAGGGAGATGTCAATCAACGGACTAACAATCAGGAAAAGGATGCTAGAATGGAATGGGAAAAGGTTTTAAAAAATGGAAGAGGTCTTCTGGAAGCAAAAATCTAGGGTCCAATGGCTGAAGGAAGGAGATAGGAACACATCCTTTTTCCATGTTTCTGCCATCAAACATCAGAAAAGGAATCAAATTTCTAAATTGATAAGTGCCTCTGGGGAGGTGATATCTAATCAAGCTCATATTAAGTCATGTGCGGTTAATTATTTCAAGGAGGATTTTTCGGCCCCTATAGGGGCGCCCAACATGGCTCTAGATTGTAAGATCCTCTAGCATCTCCCTGCTTCCATCTCTCTGGAGGATAACTTGGGAATTCTTAGGAGTGTTTCCACGGAAGAGGTTCGGTTGGCTACTTTTAGCATGGGGGCCTTCAAAGCTTCAGGTCCTGATAGGTTCCCTCCTGCATTCTTTCAAATCTTCTGGGATATTGTGGGCTGGGACCTTGTGCTTGCGGCTAGGGACTTCTTTAAATCTGGTAAGATTCTTAAACAAATGAATCACACTTTCATTGCCCTTATTCCCAAGATTAGTGAGCCTCTTTCAATGTCTAACTTCTGACCTATTAGTCTTTGTAACACCTTCTATAAGATCATTTCTAAGATCCTTGTTAACCAGATCAAACCTCTGCTAGATAAAATTATTGGTCACACTCAAAAGGGGTTTGTCCCGAGGCGACACATTCTTGATGCTTCTTTGACTACCCATGAACTGCTCCACTCTATGGATAGATGTAATAATGTGGGGATGGCACTTAAGCTTGACATTTCCAAAGCTTATGATAAAGTTTTGTGGGAATTCATTCCAAAGGTCCTGGCTAAGTTTGGCTTTAACAATTCGATCATTAAGCTCATTATGGAGTGTGTTAGTACTGTTAAGTTCTCGGTGTTGGTGAATGGATCCCCCTAGGATTCTTCTCTGTTGGTAGAGGGATCAAACAGGGAGACCCTCTCTCCCCTATCTCTTTATTATGATTGTAGATGTGCTTAGTAGGAATTTTACGAGTCTGTTGTCAAAGGGCTCCATATCTAGTGTTAGAGCGGCTACTTCTCTTTGTCTGATTGTTGTGCAGCAATTTGTGGATGACACATTTCTATTTGGGAAGGCCTCTGTTGTGGAAGCTAGGAAGTGGAAATCTTTCCTTAACAGCTATGCCTCTTGCTCTGGTCAGTGCATCAACTACAATAAGATTAAAATTTACTTCTTTAACTACTTGCCAAATTTGGAAAATAGGGTGACTGTGATCCTGGGATGTGTTGGTGATTATCTCCCATTGGTTTATCTTGGGCTCCCACTAATGGTTAAGGAGGTTCAATCGGAGTTTTGGAATTCTATCCTGGAGAGGATCCAAAGGAAGTTGGCTGGGTGGAAGGGCTCTTTACTTAGTCATGCTAGAAAACTCCAACTTTTTATTACGGCTATACAAGGTATCCCCACCTACTTTCTAGCTATTTTTAAGATGCCCAAGTATATTGCAGAAAATTTTGAAAGAATTCAAAGGAATTTCCTTTGGTCTGGTACTGAGGAAAAAAAGAAGATTGCTTTGGTAAAATGGGAAAGGGTTTGTCAGGCTAAAAATTGTGGTGGGCTTGGAATAAGGAAGATTGTTATCTCTAACAGGGCGCTGATGGCCAAGATTGGGTGGGACCAGTTAAGGAACACCAAGGACTGGTGCAAAATTTTGAATGCTAAGTACCTCCAAAATAGGCCTTTGATTGATTGTCTTTCAGAACCCCATCCCCAAGGTTTTGTTATCTGAAGGAGTATCTGCAGCATACAAGGTCAGCTAAAAAAAGGGATTAAATGGAAAATGGGAAACGGGGTCAAAATCAGATTCTAGGAAGATGCTTGGCTTGCTCTGATTTTGGGGTGGTGATGGATGAAGCTCAGAGATTCTTTGGTTTATATATTAGTGACTATGTGGTTGGCCCTCTTGGAGCTAGGATTTGAAGAGATCTCTCCCTTTGCTGCCCCCACTCCTTTGACCTTTGTCGCCTAGCTAGATCCCTTCAGGTGTTGCTCTCCAGTATCAGGTTTCCTTCCTATGACAGGGAAGATGAGTTCTTTTGGGCTTTAGATAGGCAGGGGGATCTTTCAGTTAGATCCGCTTACAGACTGTTGACTAATGAAATTTCTATTGAGGAACACTGGAGGAGGGTTTGGAATCGTCACATGATCCCTAAAATAAAAAATTTATGGTGGACGGCCTATCATAATAGGATCCTAACTCAAGACAAGTTGAGAATTCGGGGGTTGTGCTTTCCCAATAGATGTTTTCTTTGCAAGGAGGGAGAGGAAACTGTTAGCCACCTTTTGTTACACTGCTCGTATGTTGTTGAAGTTTGGGGGATGGCTTTTGAGAAACTTGATGTCCATTGGGTTATGAGCAAAGACCTTTTGTCGTTTATTTAGGGCTGGAATGGGCCTTTTATCCATCCTCTGACTGGTGAAATTTGGAGGCAGACCCCCCCAATCTTAAGTTGGTGTTTATGGAAGGAGAGGAATAACAAGGTTTTCAGGAATATTGAGTGGAGCCCAAAGGAGGTGTTTGGCATTGGTGTTCGGCTCATAGAGGAGAATATCTCCCTCTTTGATGGGAAACTTTTGGAGTTGGGGCTGCTAGACTATGAAATAAAAATGGCTAAGGAATGGCATCAGGATCTAAAGGCTAATGCCTTTGATAATTCGAAACTTTTAGCTAGGAAAAATACCAAATGGGAGCCTCCGAATTGTGGATGGTTCAAAATTGAATTTGATGGGGTTGCTAAAGGCAACCCATGAAGGGCAAGTATAGGTGGGATTATCAGAGACTCTATGGGAAATATGGTGGCAGGGTTTGTTTGTGGTATTGGGGTTCAGTAGGCTCTAGTTGTTGAGGCTCGTGCGTTGTTCATGGGCCTCAAAATTGTTGTTTCTCTGGGGATTGTTTATCTCCATATTGAAGGAGATTCCAAAGCGGTGACGGATGCAATGGAAAAAGATAGATTTATAGGTTGGAATATCAAGGACATTTTGATGGATGCTAGCTTCCTTATGTCCAAATTAAGAGATAAAAAGGTGACTCATATTTTCAGAGAAGGCAATCATGTGGCGGATGCTTTGGCAAATCTTGGCTCAGGTTGGGATTCAACTAGATGTTGGAGGAATAAGGAAAGACTGCTGCCAAATATTCAAGCTTTGATAGAGCGGGACAAGGCTATTATGACTTATAATGATTTGCAACTTTTGGATGATGAGAGCTGATTGGGAGGCCCATTGGTTATTTTGGGTGTGCTGGTGGATGAATGTCAATATTGGTATGGAGTACAAGTGGAGTTTTCCTAGTAAAGTTGAGCATGTGTGGGGTAGGGAAAGGAGCATCCACGTGTCTATCCTTTGGACTTGGTGGATGGGTTTAGTTTATAAGATTATGATGAGATGGAAGGGAGGGGATTTAATTGAGGAGATCAAGTCTAGTTTTGGCGGCGTGATGTGGGTTAATTGGAAGGATGTGACTTCTTATCAGGTGTGGGATCGCACTGTGCGTGCTACTCTTTTGGGAATTGGATTGCTTGTTTTATCTCCTCATTGCATTTGGAGGAGTGAGTGTATTTATAATGATGTGACTATCTATGATGCGATTTGGCCGCATTCTAGAGACTTCAGGCTGACTAGTTTAGCTAGGGGTTCCTTTGGCTTAATTTGGAGGTTTACTAAATTTAGTTTATTGGTCCGTCTGCATGGTTTTTCATGCTTTCCCTACATCTCCGCCAACTTTTGCCTTCTCTACTGTAATCATAAATTCATTAATTTTTGTGTCTTTTCTCACTATGGTATATTTCCTCTTTGCACGTGTGAATGGTATGCGGGGTTTAATTTGCTTCGTTGTAATCCCTGCCTTAACTATCTTTTAGAGATTATTATTTGGGACTGCTACTTTTGGTATTTTTTGCATTTCTGTGAGCTTTATGTGCAGTCTGGCAATATGGGTGGTGAACGCGTTCGGACGGAACCAGACAATTGTGATGAATTTCGAAACAACCCGTTGGTCTGGCACATTTGTGTGGAGGGAGGAATTGCTCCACTCATGGAATGCTTAGTCGGCCATGATCCTATTTTATCGGGTCAGTTTGACAGTTCGTGGAAGGACATGAGGGTTTCCATTGGTGGGATTTCATTCGAAATCAGCGAGGATGTTATTGCGCAAGCTACAGGTTTAATATGTGTGGGGAAAAAATATCCTAAACACACTAAAAATCTGGACCACGAGAGCCTTAAGGTGTTTTTCAGAGGAGTGAAGACCCCGATTAGGAACCAGGCGGGGTTTGAAAGGGAAGAGCTTCCTAAGCCATGGGACCTGGTCTGCATGGCGCTGATGAAATATGTAATGCTGGAAGGTAGATACAAAACTTGTTTCTTTTATCATTTCCCTCTGTTAAACCACCTTAGGCATAAAATGCTGCTTAGTTTCTCGTTTTTCCTTCTAATGGACCTGGAAAGTTTGGTGGAAAGTTCGATGGACAAGTGTAAAGCATTGGCCAGCCAAAATCCCTGTGATCTCCCGCTGCTCCCGCTCCATCAGGGGCTAATCCTTCACCAGTATCATGTTCATCTTGCCCTCTACCCACCTAAAGCCATCACTAATGTCCGCGTTGAGAACATTGAACCCCTCTCTACGATACATATCTCCCCAGCCGAGTCCAAGAGTCCTCCTTGAAAGTCTAATATTGACAATGTGGGGAATGCCAAAACCAAATTTTCCACCAAAAAGCTTAAGGGTGGGTTAGGCAAGGCCCATGAGCTAAAAGCCACTCAGGCTGACACGGCTGTTAATGTCACTATGTCAAAAAAAGGTAAGGAGAAATGCATGTAGGTTGCGACTGTTAAAGATGGCAAGGGTAAGAATGCGGTTAGGAAAGATTCCAGAGGGGATACGGTTGTGGGGAACATAGAGATGACTAGAGGGGAAAGTGTTAGGAGGAGATCTGGGAGGCTGGCCAAGAACAGCAAGAAGAGGTTAATCATTGAGGATTCGGAGGAGGAGCAGTCGGACAACAAGGGTTACAAGGAAGAAGAGTCTAAAGATGTGGAAGAAGATATGGTGGAGAGACCCCAACTTACTCCGGTGGACAGCAAGCTTCCTTTTGATGGGTCTGGCTCACACTCTTCGCAGCCACTGGTGGATGAGCCTGGTGAGGTTTAGGGTGCTATGGATGTTGGGATGGATTCAGACAAGGTGGTGAAGAGATTGGACACTCTGGACAAAAGATTTTGGGGGTTGACCCGCTTCACCATGAAACTGGGTCACTTTGTTACGAGCACTCTATCTAATGCCATAAAAGAGGAACTGGAGGGGAACAATAGCCAAGAAAACAAAGAGTGGGTGGGAGATGAGGTGGTGGACCTCCTAATTAAAAACTAGGACGATGCCAGTTAGTTACTCCTGGAGCTGTTCTGTCGGTTGTTTCTCGGTTGTTGATGTGCTGCCTTTGGGTTGTCTCTGGTTTTTCTTGTTTATGTTAGTTGTTTAAGTCTTGTCCTTTTTTGGCCCTAGTGGCTCGTTGTGTGGGGTACAGCGCCCTGTAAATGTTGTTTAACTTTTCAAAAACAACATTACAATGATAAAATATAATTATATCTATGATGTCAATTTTCACCCACTTTTGTCATCAAAAACATAATTGTATAACTTCATGAAGACTTAAAAATGATGAACTCCCTACAATAATATATCCTATAACAATATTTTTTTATATAGTCTTTGACAAATAATTCTAGACAACATATAATTATTGTATCATATTTCACTTATGCATTGAAGAGACAAAATTTCTCCTCTATTAAGCAAGATAAATGAGTATTTGATTTTACATTTCCCCTAATAAAGGTAGCATGATCCTCACTTATGTTTCCCTCATATGTATTACTATGCTAGATGGGATTTTATGGCAAGTTAAAAGGAGATGAAGTAGATTGTGTCTTGGAAGGTAGTGGCTGAAAATAGAAAGAGGTGATTAGGAAAAACTAATGTCCCCTTTTTAATCAATTTGTGTTTGTGGAATAAAGGGCCAATCACTATCTCTAGTGAGCTAAGCCTAGGCCTAAGTATTGTTTTCCATTCATTATTTCCCAAATTCCTACCAATGTGTTAGAAGCGACAAAGGTCTCAAAATTTTAAGTGTGGGGTGTTTATAGTCATATCTCTAAGTGTTTGCAAGTTTTTGGAATTTTAGAGTTCATTGTACCAGTATGTCTTTCCACCCTACTCTGCTTCTCATATATTCATGTTAGAGTTTAAAAAATTTCCATCACAACTTACCTTTTCACAAAATCCCATTCTTTCCTTTTCCCTTATTAGAGTTTCAAACTTCTACCTATTGGAATGTCTTCCCTTGACTTGCCAACTATTGACCTATGTCATGTGTCATACAACATCCCTAACCTCTAAAATTTTACATTCCCACCTATTTACACTATTCACCTCACATATCTCCTGACATGACACATAAGCACCATTAATGCTAGATTTGATCGTGTAGCTTCTCAAGAAGGGTTTTCTTATCTAGAAACATTATTTAAACTTATAAGGAGAGTGGATTCACATGTACATGAGGCTTGAAGGATGATAATGACCATGCTTCATTAATATAGTGGTTGAGGTTTGGTCACCACTTCAAAGGTTTTTAGAGCTCTTCTCCACCTTGCACACATAGATCAAAGAATGTCATTAATGTTGATAATGATAATGGTCAATAGTGACATATCTCTTCCCTAGGCTATTCAAATACACCAAAGGAGATAATTTTTAGAAATTTAATTACTCTAGCATCATTGTCCATTCTACAAGTTCAAACCTTAGTCAACATTGTTCTCAACACTAGTGTCCAAATATTTAAATCCAAGGATGAAAACCCTTGAATTTATACAGACTAGAAGATAGAAATCCTTTGGTTACCCAGGAAAGAGGATAAAAACCCTTTTACTTGATAGGATAATCACTTTGAAGTCATAATATATTTAGTTATATCAAGTTACACAACATTCCAACTATCGTGCAAGTGATCATTATATTCATTGGTTTTCTATAACTATTATTGCAATGTTGTATTATATATCACAAAAGTAATATAAGAAATTCCTTGTTTATCTTGTATCTTTATGAGTCCAAATTATGATTTGAGTGTTAATGTATAGTGAAATGTGAATATATACAATGTTACACCCCATCTCTTAGTTATCAGGTTACTTTTACCTTGTGAGTAAATATGATGATAAATGTAAATCCAAACTTTAATATGTTCAATAGGTGAATCAAATACTGAAATATGCATTAAGATGTCATTTCTTTTGAAGGTATGATTATGTTTTATATATTGATGGAAAATATGATGAATGAATATGTATTGCAATGAGAATACTTTAATGCTTTGGTGATGCAAATAAATTTCATGTGAACGGCTAACTACCTTTGTGATGCACTAAGTTGGATGCAGGAAGGAGTTGATCCCTTAGGTACGAGAGGGGGGGTATCACTCAAGAGAGGATCTTGGTCTGGTAACCCTTAATGATCCTAATTGAGCATGCACCCACACACCCTATATGGTCAAGTATATTTGAGTTAGTTCAAGAAATAGTAAGCAATCTCCTATCAAGGTTTGAGTATGTTTTGTACTAGTATGTGGTTTTAGTCTTTGAATGTTCCTGTTTGGGGTTGTGTGATTGAGTCTTTATGTTGAGTTAAAGTTATTCTATGTGTTTTTATATTTATATCCTAATCAATGAAGTAGATACACTTCATGTATATACGTTGATCGATGAATATATGAGTGAAACATCAAAAAATAGGTGGGCCAAAATGGGATTGAAATATGTGGGGTGATGGACCTATTTTCCTTTATTTCATTAGGAAATGAGATCCACACAATGAATTGATTATCAACCCTTAGGTGAATCAACCCAAAGTGGGAATCTACATTTCTTTATGATTGAAGGATGACGTCAAGGTCAAACAACACTTTGGGGAGAAAAACTAAAAATAGAAAATCAACACCAAAATACAATCTAACACTTGAAACTTAAAGATTAAGCTCAATATTTGCAAAACCAGAAAACATAATGCAAATTTGAGAAGGGAAGAAACATGTGTACCAATCACCAAAAATGTTTTCTAGAAGTTGATCTGAGACTCATTCACCCATGGGTGAATGGGTCCAAGTACAGGGATTGCAACAATCTTTGTGAAGCCTCTAGTGCAGATTTGAAGCTTCTGATTAGTCTAGGTTTTAGTGTTGAAAAGTTGAAAATCCGATCTGTAGGTTAGATTTCGTGATTCGATGACAATTTTGACAACTTTGTAAATCTTTCACTTCAAAAGGTCTTCAAGTCTTCTTCAACCTAAATCTGCAATCACAAACACAAGAGAGAAAAATGTTTATTTTTAAGTGAATGGGGGTTTACCTTGGTCAAACCCTGTTTTGGTAATCAAACCTTGAATTGAAATAATGAAATGAAAGAGGGAATGAAGAATGAACAAAACTATGTTACAACTCAACAAACCCTTGAATGAAACCTTGATAATGGAGATCTTAGGAAGTTTGCAACTTGCATGAAATGGCTAAATTGGATGTGGATCTTGACACTTAAAATTGATGCTTTGAATGCTTGAATTGATCTTGAAACCTACATCACAATGTTAGCTCCAAAAAAATGCATGATGCAAGAATACTTTGACATGATGGATAGATCTTGAATGCTGCAACAAATCTTTGATATATCTACTCTTGAATGCCTTTAATTGCTCTTGAAGTTCTCCAAAAATGCTCATAAAATTGCTAGGTGAAACTTAGTGAAATAACCTTGTATTTATAGGTATGTATCCTTAATTTCCTGAAATTCAAATATCACAAGCTAACATTGAATTATGGATTTGAAAACATTAAACTACTACCAAAAACATAATCTAAATTTAGGTCCAAAGGTCTAGAGAGGACCCATTTTCCCATGGGTGAATGGGTCCTGGGTCCCTATACTTGGAACACACATTGCTCAATCTAAAGTGTTATGTTTAGGAATTAATTATTGTTGGGTTTCCCCTTTGGAAAATGTAATTTAATAGGCTTCTAAATGAATTAAAGATTTAATTAAGGTCTAATTAAGCTCAATTTAATTAAGAGGGCCCAAATAAGTGCGTAAATGTAAAGGGGTACATTTAACAACACTAAATTAAGGCATTATTAAGTCTATTTTAACTAGGAGGGCCCAAACAAGTGATAAAATGTAAAGGGTTAAATTTTTCTACACTACATTTATCCCCCACTTTAGTGAGAGGATGACCATGCGTCAAACTTACACTAAAGTAGAAAATCAAGAGAGGTCTAGTTGTACAATCATTGGAAAGATAAGACAACAAAGATTGAGGAAGGATGATCAAGCCCCCAAGATCTAAGATCTCATGGAAAAATCAATAAAGGCACAAAGAGACACATTCCTATATATATATATATATATATGCAGCAATGATAAGATACTCAATCATACAATGTCAAAGACAAAGAAAGAGAAAAAAGAAAATAAAAAGAGATAGAAGGATCAAGACTCAATTGTCCAACGTGATTTTGATCACGCCTCAGTTGTTTCTCAAAAAACATTTACAAGTGGAACTGTGTGCACACTATGCAAAAAATAATGCACACTCACATGGGCTAGTGAAATCTGTTGTCCACTAGGTGAGCCCCCAAAGGTGGAAAATGAGAAAATATTACTAGGCTCCCATATCATACCAAATTTATACCTCCAATAACTTTAATAAGGCACCACAAAATATGAACTTTGATCTCCATAAAGCTTAGAAATTTGTGCTATGCTAAACACTTATGAACAAATAATGAACTACATGCAAGCAAAGTGTGTTATGCTTGGTGGCCATGAAAAAGGTGTTATAACTTCGAGCTTCACAAGGTTAGCAAGTTGCATTATGCTAAACACTTATGAACAAAATTCAAATAGGATAAGACATGTTCAAAGGATTTTTTCTTAGTTCATGTAAGGTCTCCTCTTAGAGAACATCGTGCCTAATGTCTCCAAGAGAGGACAAGTCTAGGATAAAATATTCACAACTTAGGGAATGCAACATGTAGCATCACCACTAAGAGGAAAGTCGTATCCCAAGAAAGGTCACACTCTTAAAGGACATCAAACCCAATGACACCACCAAGAAGAAGACACATCACAAGAAGTAAGAAGACTACTCAATGAAACATAAGGAATAGTCCAAGATATCCAAAATGATAATGCCAATATATGCCCCCACTTTAAAGAAATTGCTAACACCCTGTTGTGAGAAATTACTTTAAAGTAGAAAATGATTAATGCTAACAAAAAAGAAGACATGAGAGCCTATCTGGAAAGCCCTATGCCAAGTCATATGTTTCCAAATGAAGTTGTGTCATGACGAGGGGTTGCCCCCAAAATGAAATCCCAAAATCACATAAGGGATCCACAGATTCAGGGTCAATGTATGTCTTTACTATAATGATATTATAGAGCTCGAAAACGTCATCATTCCCCAAATAACTCATGGAACAATAAGAATGACGCATAAAGAGTGAAAACAAAGAAAATTCCTTTAGGTCAACATGGAAGAGACCTAAATTTCTCAATGCCTTGCATCATCCCGAAAAGGAAAACACAAGACAAAAAAAATATAAAAGGTTTACGACATATAGAAGAATGAAGGTAAAAATAGAGGAATAAACATGAAGATACATCAAACTAAATAGTATGAGGGATCACATTATGCACATGCAATCACGAAAAGAACAAAGACAAGACTATCAAGGCACATGTGATTCAACCTATAGCAGGTCATTTGCATCCCAATCTTGTTCATCGTATGCAGAAGATGGACAACTAGCCAAAGGGACAACATCAAGTGCCAAACTAGGACAATCAACAAGATTAGCACGTGGTGAATCACTCTTTATAGGAGGATAATCATGATTTTTATCATTTAAGCTCGTGGAAGAGGAAAACAATAAATTCAACTCATTATGCACTTGTTCATCAAACTTTTCAATTTCATTATCATCATCCAAGTTTATCACAACATAAGGTCTAATGATAATATCCATAGAAATTTTGTGTTCTTGTTGTGTTCAAGGTTTAGGATTTTCCTGTTTTGACAAAGGTGAGAAGCATCATGCACTTCTTGAGGTAAGTTTGGATTTTGATTTTCTATGTTTTTATTTTCTTCTTTGGCTTGTAACAAACAAGCAATAGCATGACATCTATTCCTATGCTCTCTAGCATTTCGATTCCTTTTCATTTGATTTTCAAGTTGTGATTGTGTAGGAGTGGGTTTATCAACCATAGGTTTCTTTTCTTCCCTTAAGGGATGAATTGAAGGAACCATGGGAGGTTGTTCAATAACTTCCTCTTAAGGTTTATAAACTTGTTTGATTTTAGGAGGCACAATGGGACTTACTTGGTTATCTCATGATCTCTTATAGGAAATGGGTGGAGGATTTGTTATGTTTTGGTCTTGGTTACTTGGAAGGGTTTTTGGTTCAATCACAATTTCATCAAGGATAGGAGGCTCAATCATGGGTTGAGGCATATTTGTAAGAAATAATTCTGCCATGCGTTTTGCCTTAAAATTTTGATAGGATTTAAAAAATAAGTCTTCACGAGGCCTAATAGGTTCCATAGGTTTGGGCCAAAATAAATCCAATGAGAAATTCCCATGGGAAGGCACAAGCTTAAAGCCACTATGATGTATAGTAAATATCTCATTGCCAAATGGAAACTTTAAGCATGTATGCACAACCGACGAGATAGTATTCATAAAGAAAAGCCATGGGTAGCCTAACTTCACACGAAATTGGTCCGACGACGGGATGATGGAGAATGAGACAATGTTTTTGGTCCAACTTTTAGAAAAAGAGTTATCGAACCTATCATAGGGCAAGCAAAACCATTATGCATTTTGATCCATGATTTTGGTTTTTTATAAGTATCTTGATAAAGATCATTCACAAATAAGAATTCTTTGATGATCACATTCTCTACACAAATAGGATCAATTAATATCCCATTAGTAGGCTTGTTATTGATTCTTCCAGCTATGTAAAGAGGACCATCAGGTGCATGTTTATGATGCAAAGTAGGGAAGCCATTATCCTTCAAACAATTACAATCTCACCAAACTTAACCAATCCTTTTTTATTCATCCATCTTTGACTCATCTTGCCCTTCACAAAGCACTTGACTCAAATCACCCAAACTACAATCAAGGTACAAAACCTTTTATAGAATCTTCAAAACACTTTGAACACCATAATATTGGCTTATTCAAGCCAATGAAAGTCCTCTCAAACACTGATCTCACACTTTCTCAAATGCTCACTCCTATGAGGTATATTTGCTTGTAGTGGTCCAAAATGGCTAAAATGGGTACAACTCTCCAAATAGATTGGAACTCCAACAAATAACATAGATTTAGGGACCCATTTGGGCCTCCTCAAACATTACAGGAAACCAAGTATACTGGTTTTGTAAAGTACCCTTCTAAAACTGATTGTCCTACAACAACCAAGCCTAATTAGGCCAAATTAACAAAGCAACAACACTCTAAACACCTTACCAAGTACTAAACTTTGTTCTTAGACCTAAACTAGGCCTCAAACAACCAGAGTCAATAATCTTAGCCAAAAAAATAATCCCTCATTCATCAAAACTCAAAACCCTCATTTTAAGCCATTTCATGCTTGTAACTTGAAGGGTTTATTGAAAATGCATCTTCCAAGCCTTCTCTCTCCCTATCAACACTTATAACATATCTAAATGGATCTGCACATGCTTAATCCACCATTATTTGACTAATTTTTAGGACCCTTATGTAAACCCTAGCATCTAACCATTAAATTTTGTCAAAACTCATAAAATATCATTTGGGGCAGCATCATAATCCCTTCAAATAGCCTTCCCTACTCTCAAAGCCTACCAAAAACAAAAAACTACTATTAGCCATTTCATTCCATGAAATCGAGACCAATTACATCGATTAGAAAAGTTTTATTTTCACATATTCTCTGTCAAAACCCTTAACTACAGGGTTCTTTGCCTGTTCTCAAAGAAAAGCTCACCAAACACATCAAATACAATAAAAATCACTCAAATTGGAAAAAAAAAAATGAAGTTAACTAATGCCCCTATTAAATTCCATGCATCATAATCCAATACCCCACTATACGGGTCCATATAGGGGCCTGTAACAATGAATTACCAGTCAAAACATAGAATTTACAATATAAAACAGGAGGTTTCTTATTGATTTTATTCATAACAATCCTCATCTCTCCTCCTCAAGGTTCTACTAGCATATATAAGCTTATTACACTAGAAATAAATGCCTACAACTTACTCTTTAACTAACCAACTCTTCATATTCCTAACGCTTGCAATCTTTGCATTTTGAGCAACTTTTCCTGACAAAATTTTTACCATATTGTAAACTATGACAAGAATGAACTCACATGACTCCAAATACATTATAAATGGTATATTAGACCTTATTTGATGCTTAAAAAACTCAACACACCAAAATCAACCTAATGACAAACCTAAGACCTTGTTTGCAAAGTGAGACAACATGGTGCCCCTACACCATACAACTGGCCTAAAAAGATTCCAAGTCCCTTTGGAAATTAAATATAAGCTTGTCCATATTTGAAAAGTTCATGTCTCTGACCTCCAAAGGCTCTTTCAACTGGTGTACCTTCCAATGAACTAGGTACATAAATATTGCACTATCTATGACCCTTGTGAATGGTTTGGCATCCAAATGTTGCTCTAACTGCATAGATCTATCTAATAGGTGATCCTTGGATCCTTCCTCACTTGAAAACATCATTGAACCTTCCTCAATATCCTGCTTCATCTTGAATATAGGTTTTCCCTTCCTCAAAGTTGCAAACACAATAAAAAAATAGTGTATCCCATCCTCCTTCTCATTAAATGCATGCTCCACCTTTTGTACCAAATCACTTTTGTTTTCACCTTTGTTTTCCATCTTGTTTATCTAATAATTTTTCCCTAAGACTGCTACTTTAATAGGTTCACTAACCTTTGGTATGACAAAAACTGAAAGACCTTCATCCTTTTTAGAAAATAATGAAGAAAACACCAATTCAACATACCTTTGTAGCCAACTATGATCCTCCAAGATCAATTCATCCTTGACCTTCTCTAGGTCTATTTTTGACATCATCTCATTACCTTTTCCCTCCAACAGGGAATCATTTTCCAAACTTATTGTCCTCGTATCTTCATTTTTTAAGGATGGTTGCATACTCTTCCTGTTTGTCTTCTTCAAGTGTCAGAAACTCTTTTCCTATCATTACAACCTCATGTTCATCATCACCTTTTATCAATAAAGTTTCCTTCACACCTGGTTTGATTGTCTCCTCTTGTCTTCTCCACTAAATAATCTTTCTAATAGGCCATGTAGCCTTCCTCTTCACTGATAAGTGCCAACTTGATGCTTGCCTTTCTAATTTCTACAACTTAACCTTCCATTCCTCTACCATATTTTCTCTCATATCTTGCTATTGTTCCATAGCCTACCTTAGCTCCTTTATCTCTTGGTCTATTGCCTTTTGTTCTACCTTTTATCTTTCCTTCTTCATTTTTTTCTTTCTTGTTTCCTCTTTTCTACAACACACACAAACACGCAACCTTTTCTTTTCCAGAATATTCTAGCTCTGATACCAATTTATGTAGAGCAAGGAGGCCATTATCCTTCAAACAATTACAATCTCACCAAACTTAACCAATTATTGTTTATTCATCCATCTTTGACTCATCTTGCCCTTCACAAAGCACTTGACTCAAATCACCCAAACTACAATCAAGGTACAAAACCTTTTATAGAATCTTTAAAACACTTTCAACACCATAATATTGGTTGATTCAAGCCAAAGAAAGTCCTCTCAAACACTGATCTCACACTTTCTCAAATGCTCACTCCTATGAGGTCTATTTGCTTGTAGTAGTCCAAAATGGCTAAAATGGGTACATCTCTCCAAATAGATTGGAACTTCAACAAAAAAACATAGATTCAAGGACCCATTTGGACCTCCTCAAACATAACAAGAAACCAAGTATACTTGTTTTGTAAAGTACCCTTCTAAAACTAATTGTCCTAAAGCAACCAAGCTTAATTAGGCCAGATTAACAAAGCAACACCACTCTAAACACCTTCCCAAGTACTAAAATTTGTTCTAAGACCTAAACCAGGCCTCAAATAACCATAATCAACAATCTTAGCCAAAGAAACAATCCCTCATTCATCAAAACTCAAAACCCTCATTTTAAGCCATTTCATGCTTGTAACTTGGAGGGTTTGCTGAAAATGCATCCTCCAAGCCTTCTCTCTCCCTATCAACACTTCTAACATGTCAAAATGGACTTTCACATGCTTAATCCACCATTATTTGACTAATTTTTAGGACCCTTATGTAAACCCTAGCATCTAACCATTAAATTCTGTCAAAACTCATAAAATATCATTTGGGGCAGCATCATAATCCCTTCAAATAGCCTTCCCTGATCTCAAAGCCTACCAAAAACAAAAAACTACTATTAGCCATTTCATTCCATGAAGTCGAGACCAATTACACCGGTTAGAAAATTTTGATTTTCACATATTCTCTATCAAAACCCTTAACTACAGGGTTCTTTGCTTGTTCTCAGAGAAAAGCTCACCAAACACTTCAAATACAATAAAAACACTCAAAATGGGAAAAAAAATGAAGTTAACTAATGCTTCTATTAAATTCCATGCATCATAATCCAATACCCCACTATACGGGTTGGTACAGGGGCCTGTAACAGTGAATTACCAGTCAAAACACAGAATTTACAATATAAAATAGGGGGTTTCTTATTGATTTTTTTCATTACAATCCTCCTCTCTCCTCCTCGAGGTTCTACCAGCATATCAAAACTTATTACACCAGAAATAAATGCCTAGAATTAACTCTTTAACTAACTGACCCTTCATATTCCTAATGCTTGCAATCTTTGCATTTTTAGCAACTTTTCGTGACAACATTTTTACCATATTGAAAATTATGACAAGAATGAACTCACATGACTCCAAATACATTATTAATGGTCTATTAGACCTTATTTGATGCTTAAAAAACTCAACATACCAAAATCAATCTAATGACATACTTAAGACCTTGTTTGCAAAGTGAGCCAACATGGTGCCCCTGCACCAATTTAATTGTGTTGTGTTGTGAGAAAGTGATGTCAAGTGGTATTTCAATTAGGCCCTTACGAGGTTGAACTTCACTGATTCCAATCACATTGTCTATGTTCTTCTTATTTTCATCATTCATGTCAACATTCATCACATCATTCTTTGTTTCACTAGCCTTAACAAAGGAAATTTTATGATTTGGCATAAGATTAGTAAAGATTTGCAATTTTTTATTAGGAGGGGTTACAGACTTATTACCTTGATCATTAACACCACCAATTTGAATATGATTAGAATCAATGAGGTTTTACACAAGATGTTTAATATTCTTGTAATATTTTGTATCATGTCCATTTTATTGATGAAAATGGTATAGGCATTTTGTTTATAGTTAGGAGGCAGAGACTTGGTAGGATTAGGAGCTCTAACAAGAGGTAAGGAAATCAATTTCCGGTTTAAGAGTTGCAACATGATATTATGAAGGGTATCAGGTAGAGGGGTGAATTGTCTATTTCTATCGGTAAATATGTATTGATTTGTTGTCATCTACTTGGTTATCAACACGTTGAGTTGGTTGAGGGGTATTAAGTTGTAAAATGCCCTTATTTTGTTTCTTGAATGGTTGATTGTTGTTATGAGATGTGGATTCAGATTTTTCAGGACGACTAGAGGGAGTTTTCACTTCACGACTACTAATCAAATTTTGATAATCACGAAGGGCAGTACACAACTATGTGAAGGAGGGAAAATTCAACTGTGTTGTAAAATATGTGAGTAAAAGTGAATAATCAAAACACACAATTCAATGAGATGTATTACATTAGAGAATCGAATTACAGAATTAACCAAATTCAAAACACAATCAATTCCTAAAAACATTCCATTGTTTCCTATCTCTAAGGATTCCTTGTATCATAATGGATCTCATATCTTATTTGCACTATGACTTTAGAATGACAACCTAGAGAATGGATGTTGTGAAATACAAGAATCCTAATTCCTACATGATTCGATAAACTATGTGATTAATGCCATGATACTAAAATAAGAATTTTGTTGTGATAAAAATGAAGATTATGCTATGCTGCAAATGTTGTGGTATAACTATTGTAAGGAAGCTATTATGATAATGGAAATGCATTTACTAAACTAAGACATGATTCTAAACTAACATGATAACCACAATTCTAAATGCTAAAATGCTCTAAACTCTAAATGCTTTCAAAATGTTCAAATGCTCTCAAGTGATTTCTGCAGAGTAAGTTTGATTCAAGATATCTTGTCAAATGTTGTAGCAAGGTATTGTATTTATAGGATTTCCAAAGCATATTATGATGTGGTAGGATTCAACGGTCAGGATTATGATCTAGAGAAATTGACGGTAGAAAGTGAGGAAGTTGGAGAGAATCATGGAGGTTGGTTCCCTTTGATAGAATACTTTGCCAAGTGTTGAAGGGCATCAAAGGGAGGAAGAAGCCATGTGTCCTCAAAGTTTGTTGTGGGTTTTTGATGGAAATTCCCATTTTACAAATTAGAAATATTTAAATTCATGTGACACATGTTGAGGTGGCAGATGAGGTGGAAGGAGGTTAAAAAGTTATGTAGAAATGTGACAAAATTGAATTAAAAATTCAGTTTTAATGAGAGGGAAATAATCAAATAAAACAAATTAGTTAAATTTGTTTATTTAATTAAATCTAGAGGAAATGATTTTAGATGGGAAGAAATTAGAGAGTGAACTATATAAATAAATTTTGCAATTTATTTATAGGTAGAGGAATTAAGATTTTATTAATCAAATAGCTAGTATTTAATTAATCGATTATCTTGACCGATTTTAGGTGTATACATCAACATCTCAAGGTTAGTTTGGACTTTATTTTGAAAATTAGAAATAAAAATTCTTTGAAGGTCATCATCAAGAATCTTAATGTTTATTTGTGAGTAAAGCATCTGGTATCGTGCTAGGAAATTAGTGACCTTTTCATCATCCTTTTGTTTGCATGTCATTAAATCAACCAATGTCATCTTAAGACCCATATGTATTTGGAAGTGATTATAGAAGGCATCAATAAGTTCATTGAATGAACGTATTGAATTATTTAGTAAGGAGAAAAACCATTCCAAAGTCGTATCCTTCAAGGATCTAGGGAAGAGTTTATCCAAGATTGTATCCTTGAAAATGAAGGCACTACACAAGGTTGTATATGCAAAAACATGGCTAACAAGATCTCCTTTTCCACCATATTTTTCAAATATAGGAATCTCTATACCTTATGGCATTTGTGTTCTCAATATCTCCAAGGACAAGGGATTTATTTTGACATATTGTGAAGGTTGTCCATTTTGATTTTGACTTAATGTAGCAATTTTTTGTTGGAGGGATGAAACATTTTGCAAGAGTGTGTTAAGGATAGGATCATTGTTAATGTTGTGAGATGGAGGTGAATAAGGTGGAGGTGTATATGCATTCAGAGGGAAAGTGACTTGTAATTTTGTGAGGGTTGACTGATTAGGAGATATGAGATTTGAATGCACAAAGCTAAAGGGAATCCCAGTGGAAATACCTAAGGAAATATTGACATTGCTAGTAGGTTGTATGGTTGTTGTAATAGTTGGATTGGTGTATGTCAAAATAGAGGTTATGGTTGTGGAAGGGGGAATTGGAATTCCACCTTGACTTTGAGTATACCCCAAAGCTTGAACACAACTAGTTATGGTAGGGACATGTTTATCAATAATGTGAGCCAATATATGAAAAATATCTATTCCTTGTTCATTTTCAATTATTCTCATGTGATCTATCATAGGAACTGCATTAACAACATTGCATTCAAAACTCACAAAATATTGCAATTTATCAAGTTCTTCATCCATTCTTCTAAGGTTCTCGTGAGGGAAATTAGCAATCATTGTATTAACATTACTCACATTAGGTGTGGGTAGGGAATTCATGGGAAATGAAGTGTTGAGTTTATGATCCATAGTGGGTTGACTAGTGTTAACACTATAAGTGAAAGAGTTAGAAAACCCAAGATCCACAATGAATGATGTATCGTGGGATGACATGAGTCTCAAACTATGTCTCACGACAGTATTAGCAATAGGATACCAAGTTGTGAAGCTCATACAAGTTTCACAAACCCAAGGTACACCCAAAATGAATAAGAGGTAAAATGCAATCAAATACCCTAGAATGTAAAGTGCAATGCAAGTATGTAAAAGCAATTTCCAGATTTAAACAATATAATTTTTTGATTATGTTATGCAAAAACTTGAAAATGATGTCTTTTAGATACAATTTGGAATTCAAACAATGCACTGAATTTGACCAATTAAGCTTAATATGAACAATTTTAGATAACATAAATTTTAAAAACTGAAATAGCAAAGTAAACACAGAAGGCAGAAATAAAAAATTTAATGCTCAAAAATTTAGGAAAATCCCTGATCAAGGACTCATTCACCCATGGGCGAATGGGTCTCACTTCAAGGTTTTTTAAAAATTAATTTGCAATTTTTTGAGATGATTTCTATGGTTTTCAGATTTTGGTTTCAAACAGTAAGTTACAGTTTGAGATTTATGTAAAATGAGGTCTAAATGCAAGTGCAAAATAGTGCTAAATGACAAGAAAATGGACCTAATTTGAGATGCAATTTTGATTCAATTTTGTAATATAAATGACTGATTATGTAATGATATGTAAACACTATGTAAAATGACTGATATTTTTGAATTTTCCATATTTTAAAGGATGCAAGAATGCAAACCTAAAACCCTAAATGAGATGCAAACTAATGCAAGTAAACAACCCTAAATGAGATGTAAACCAATGCAATGCAAATGAATGCAAAACCTAGATCTAGGGCTGAAAATGGACTCCAAAATCAGCAAGTTATGATGCTCAAAAGTCAGGTTCACCAGAATGAAACATCAAAAAATAGGTGGGCCAAAATGGGATTGAAATATGTGGGGTGATGGACCTATTTTCATTTATTTCATTAGGAAATGAGATCCACACAATGAATTGATTATCAACCCTTAGGTGAATCAACCCAAAATGAGAATCTTTAGTTTTCCTTATGACTGAAGAATGGGGGTCAAGGTCAAACAACACTTTGGGGAGAAAAACTAAAAATAGCAAATCAACACCAAAATGCAATTTAACACTTGAAACTTGAAGATTAAGCTCAATATTTGCAGAACTAGAAAGCATAACATAGATCTGAGAAGGGAAAAAACATATGTACCAGTCACCAAAAGTGTTTTCTGGAAGTTGATCTAAGACTCATTCGACCAAGGGAAAATGGGTCCAAGTACATGGATTCTAACAATCTTTCAAGAGCCTCTTGTGCAAATCTGAAGCTTTTGATTAGTCTAGGTTTCAATGTCAAAAAGTCAGAAATCCGATTTGTAGGTTAGATTCTATGATTCGACAATAACTTTGACAACTTTGTAAATCTTTCACTTCAAAAGGTCTTCAAGTCTTCTTCAACCTAAATCTGCAATCACAAACACAAGAGATAAAAAAAAAAAAAAAAATTGAGTGAATGGGGGTGTGTCTTGGTCAAACCCCGTTTTGGTAATCAAACCTTGAATTGAAATAATGAAATGAAAGAGGGAATGAAGAATGAACAAAGCTATGTTAATACTCAAAAAAACCTTGAATGAAACCTTGATAATGGAGATATTAGGAGGTCTACAACTTGCATGAAATGTCTGAATTGGATGTGGATTTTGACACTTGAAATTGATGCTTTGAATGCTTGAATTGATCTTGAAACATACATCACAATGTTAGCTCCAAAAACATGCATGATGTAAGAAGACTTTGACATGATGGATAGATCTTGAATGCTGCAATAGATATCTGATATATCTACTCTTGAATGCCTTTAATTTCTCTTGAAGTTCTCCAAAAATGCTCATAAAATTGCTAGGAAAAACTTAGTGAAATAACCTTGTATTTATAGGTATGTATCCTTAATTTCCCTAAATTCAAATATCACAAGCTGACATTGAATTATGAATTTTAAAACATTAAAATACCACCAAAAATATAATATAAATTTAGGTCCAAAGGTCTAGGGAGGACCTATTCACCCATGGGTGAATGGGTCCCAAGTCCCTATACCTGGAACACACATTGCTCAATGTAAAGTGTTATGTTTAGGCATTAATTATTGTTGGATTTCCCCTTCGGAAAATATAATTTAAAAGGCTTGTAAATGAATTAAAGGACTAATTAAGGCCTAATTGAGCTCAATTTAATCAAGAGGGCCCAAATAAGTGTGTAAATGTAAAGGGGTAAATTTAACAACACTGAATTAAGACATTATTAAGTCCATTTTAACTAGGAGGGCCCAAACAAGTGAGAAAATGTAAAGGGTTACATTTTTCTACACTACAATGAATATATGTGCTTAAGTATGGATGTTAAAATAATATTATATAAACATAATATATATATATATATATATATATATATATATATATATATATATATTAATGTGTATGTATATTATTACGTTAATGTAAATATATATACATATATATGTATGATTATTTTAACATATGTTTATATATATATATATATATATATATTATGAAAAATATGTATATATATATATTATATATATTGTTTGACATATATATATATATATATATATATATTAATGTGTATGTATATTATTACGTTAATGTAAATATATATACATATATATGTATGATTATTTTAACATATGTTTATATATATATATATATATTATGAAAAATATGTATATATATATATATTATATATATTGTTTGACATATATTTAAACGTATATATATTAATATATACATAATATAAAAGTTATAATATATATATAGTCACTTAAAATTGACCAAATCTTGTAACATTCATTTTTGACATCTTACAACACATTTTATTCTAAACCTCACATAACCTCTTTCATCATCACTATTATTTAATCCATTTATCCTTTAACCAATTAATTAAATAAATTTTATTTATTTAATTAATCCACATTCCTCAAATAATTTAAATAATTCTAAATTATTTCCCTAAATGACTTGATTCACTTTCTAAATCATCTCTCAAGATGACTTTATCACTTTCCAAATCATCTCATAAGTTAACTCGATCCCCTTTCCATTATCCTCTTTAGTTAACTTGATCCACCTTCCATTTCTTCTCTCAAGTTTCACGATCAACTTTCTAATTCCACTACCGCTCACAAAAAGGAAAGTTTTATCCCTTCATCCTCCCATCTTCACCTATAAATTAACCCACAACCAAGCCATTTGTATGGATGAGCTTTCAAGTACCCTTACTTTATCGAATTGTCTCTACAATCTTCCATCTATCTATTTCTCATCTATCATCTACATCTTAATGTTATGTTGTTGCAACAATGAGCAACCAACATTCCTCCATCAACAATCCTTCAAAATATTGCATTCTCAAGCGAGGTTGAGAAGAGCAATGGAGATCAATCAAGTTTAGCATGGAGATCAGTTTGCATTTGAATTTATTATTTTGATTTTCATGATATATTTTCCTTCATTGTGCATTGTTAGGGTTTCATTATAATTTGTTATGCATTTTCCCTAAAATATATATGATATTTAAAATAATAATGGCATAGAGCGAAGGAGTGAAAAAGTAGCATGAAGCTGCAAAGGCACAAGATGAAGGCCCAAATCTAGTGACGGTCAAAGGCGTGAAGACCATGCTCGAAGTTTCAACTAATTGGAGCAGAGGGGTTCACCTGTTGAGGATGGATCGAAAGTGGATCACTAGAATTGGGTGAAGGAGATGAAAGGAAAAATTTTGTTGGAGAAAATCAAGGCTCGGGCTATGAACGAGCACTGGAGAAATCACAAGAAAGACACTGATCTAAGATAAAGAGATCAGGCTAATGTAAATTTTGATTGAAATAGGAAGCCTTGGTATGATAGGCCTTGCCCTTTCATGCATAATCAATAAAGGTTTACAAATAGACAAAATGGTTAAAGGAAATTTGGTTGGGGCAATGGTTACATAGGTGGTGGTAAAAACCCTAGTTGGGAGCGTAATTAGGCTTGGAACAACCCCAAGCATACAAATTATCACCACCAATGGGACAAAGCAAAGGATGAAAGGAGATCGCCATTTGATAGGAACTGTCAAAATATGGAATGGGTGGATGAGAACAAGGTGAAAATAAGGAAAGAATATAAAATAGCAATGGTGGTCGGATTAAACAAGTTGTAGTCGACAATTGCCTATTTGGAGTGGTTAGGGATTCTGGTAAAATGGTATGGTAATAACCTTACCTGGGACAATTTGATAAGATGGTGGCAGAGATGATGGGGGCATAAATGCAATTCAAGGCCTTGGCCAATGGTTATTTACAATGATCTTCCTGACACAAGAAGTCAGGGAAGAAATTGATAAAGGGATATGGTTGATGGATGGTTGTGGATTTTATATTCATATATGGGAGGTAGAGTTTGATCCCCTACATCACAACATCAAAAGAATACATGACTAAATTAAGCTTCCTAATTTTCCTTTGGAGTTCTGGGAACCTAACATTTTGGAAGATATTGACAATCATTTGGGTAAATTCATATGTGCTGAAGAAAGGGTGTGTGAGGATGGGATTGGTACTTATGTAAGATTGTGTGTAGAAAATAGTCCCATAAGTCCACACTAGAGGGAAAATGAGCTCTTCACAGATTGGGGGAATTGGATACAAACTTTAATTTTGTATCTATGCCCTAACAATAACCTAATCAAGACTCTAGGTTGGCGACAACCTACATTTGTCCCAACCAATGATGGAGTGGGGATTTCCAGGCAACAAGAGGACATCACTTGTGCTTTTGGCTCATCTTCGGCCAACTCGACAACAAAATCTAGACATGAGATCCCAGAGGATTGGGAAGTTGAACCTATCCCTAAGGAAAATGAAGAAACACCAAGTAAGCAAGTGGATAGTTATGTGGATCAAAGGAAGGAACTAGATATGAAAATTTTGGAGGCCTTGGATCTGATCAAAACTAAAATAAATGAAGAAGATTTGAACTCTCTAATGGAATTAGGATATGAACTAGCAGAGTTAGCAAAATCTGCCAAGAGTGAATCAATTAACCTAGAAAATGATGGCTTGGATGAGGATTGGGTAGAAGGACCACACTTAGAAGATGTAGATCAAGGATTTGATGAAGATGAATTATCTTTGAAATCAAGCAAGTGGATTAAGGTCACACATCTTGAGTCTTTAGGGCCTAGAGGTCTGGGTATTTATCAAAAGGAAGCAACTAAGCTTTCACCTGATTGTGGGGAGAACAAGAGAAGAGGGCGAATACCAAATCATGAGAAACTCAAATGGGATGGCAAGGCTGGTGGGTAGCTTAAGATTAATGAAATGTTGAAAGTAGGGAAGGGCGATCCCCTTCCTAATTAACAATAAAAAATCGTAACTTGGAATGTTAGGGGCTTAAATGGCCCTAACAAAAAGTGCCTCTTTTGGCACCAAATTGACTCTTTTCAAGCTGATATATGTCTACTTTAGGAAACTAAATTAGGTGAACAAGAGAAGATTAGTTTAGGCAAGAGAATGAAGATGTGGAAAATGTTGGGGGTAAATGTTGTGGGCCCTTCTAGTGAGCTTCTAACCATGTGGAGACCTCAAAGTGTGATAGTCGAAGAAGTTGCCTCAAATAGGCATTGGATAGCATGTAAGGTAAGAAGCCTTGCTTCAAATCTATGCTTTTTTCTTATTAATGTTTATGGACCAAATACCACAATTCAAAGGAGAGAAATATGGAGAGATTTAGAGATAATTTGCAATAACCCAGCTTTTGAATTCTACCTTTTGGGGGGATTTCAATGCCATCTTAAGGGCAGTAGATAAAAAGGGTGGTATATGTAGAAAATTACAATCACAAATTGAATTTGAGAACTTTATGGAAAGAAACATGTTAATAGAGATTCAAACACGCAATGGGAAATTCACCTGGATAAATAGATGGAAAGGTTTTTGTAATATAGTTGATAAGTTGGATAGGTTCCTGTTTAAGGGAGACATGAGTAGTTTTCCTTACAGTTTGGACAACAGGATCATGCCTGTTGCAGGATCAGATCATTTTCCTATTTTGTTGGAAATAATGGGGGAGAGAAAACCAGTTAGGTGTCCTTTTAAATTTGAGAATATTTGGTTCAGGGATCCATAGTTTATGGATCTCATAGGAAAGTGGTGGAAAAAATTCAACCCAAACAGTTCCAAAATGTTCAATGTAGTAGAAAAATTGAAGTTGATCAAGCATAATTTAAAAAATGGAATAAAGATTTCTTTAAGAACATCTTTGAAGAAAAGAGGAAGATAGAGGAAGCTTTGTAGGACCTAAACGAAAGGGTGATCAGATATGGAATGAACAATGATAGATTTACTCAAGAGAAAGAATTGATGAATAAGATGGGGGATTTACTAGCCAAGGAAGAGATATTGTAGACACAGAAATCCACATAATTATGGTTAAAAGATGGAGACAAGAACACTAAATTCTTCCACAAATACACCAAAATGTGTAGGGAAGCAAACAAAATCACTTGCATCAAGACCCTTGATGGTAGATTTTTGGACAAGATTGATGATGTTAAGGCTGCCACAATGAACTTATCTAAAAATATTCTAAATGATTGGGATGGAACCAAATTGAATGAACAAGCATACTTCATTGGTTGCATCCCCAGCCTTATGACGGAAGCTCAAAAAAAAATTTGAACAACAAACTCATCAAGAGTGAGATAAAAGATTCTCTCTTTCAATTACACCCAAACAAGGCCCCTAGCCTTGATGGATTCCCAGTAGCCTTCTTTCAAAAACACTAGAACATAGTTGGCAAGGAGGTGGTTGAGGCTATCGAGGACTCTAAAAGCTTAGGGAAGGTACTCAAGGAAGTCAACAATACCTTTATAGCACTAATACCAAAGAAGGAGAAGCCTGAATCTCTAGAGGAGTATAGACCAATTGCACTTTGCAAAACATTTTATAAGATCTTAGCAAAAATAGTGGTGAACTGGGTAAATAAGACCCTCTTGGATATAATTTAGGAAGAGAAAACTAGTTTTATCATTGGTACATCCATTCAAGATGGTGTTATTATTGCCCAAGAATTGATTCATTCCATCCAAGTGACAAAAAAGCAATCAATTCTAATCAACCTCGACATTAGTGAAAGGAAAAGCAGAGGTATGGAATACGTTTTCCCAACACTAAAACCTCAGTGGAGAAGTGCAAAGACCAACTTTTAGACTTTTCTAACTTCTAAGATGAGCAAAATCAGCATAACAGGAAACCAAAAAAACACATACACAGAGATAACACCAGATTTACATGGGAAAACCCTTTCGAGAAAAAACCCACCACACCAAGAGAAGACACTTTGTATTATAGTAAACAAAATTACATACAAAGCTCACAGTCCTCACTCTCTGATAGTTAGCTCACAGCAACAGACTTGAGTTTTCATGCACTCACTGTTACAATGCTTTTTTTGCATACAATGAATACAAACTCACCACCCTCGGACCTTCAATTCTTCATTGTCATTATCGGTTGTTACAAAGTCTCATATTCAACAACCAATTAGGGTGCAATTAATTTACATCCTTCACCGACATGCCAAATCGATCTCGGATCAAATCGCCCTACAATCGTGCATCGGGCCAACCCAACATTAAATTTTGTTGCAAAGAAAATTACCTAAATTAGGCTCTAACATCTGCCAAAATAATCTCATACTAAATGCATGATATATCGCTTTTCACCAATCAAGCTTTCAGCCAATAAATGTTGTTTTGCAACAACGATGCAAAAACAACCAAAGAAAACATGCCACGTGTCGATATGCCAGTCATCTACCGCTTGACCAAAAAAGGATCGGTCAACTACCCTCGGGCTCCAAATAATGTGCTACCGCTAGCCATACCTTCAAACTCTGAGGTATGGCGATAAACCACCAATTCTAACTGTCATAATAGTCGGGGCCCACCATGACATGTGTACACCACTAGTTCTCATTTGGGGAATCTAAAACCACATCCGCAATATTCCAATAAATTTTTCTGAAATATTGACACGTGTCTGGAGCTGGAAACACCCTGCAGGAAAAACTCAGGACCCACCATGCGAGGTACAAGACAAGCAATCACCGCTGATCAAACTGCCATGCGTCAACCACTCAAGCAATTATGCCCAACTCACAAAGTCCCATCGGTACCTGCCTCAAAAGGGCGTGGAACGGAACGAGCACCGTCGGATTAAAACCCATCACAACCGTAGATGCAGGTGTCGACATATCGGTGAGGCACTACATTGCCTCCCATCGATAAGCATTTGTTATGGCAATGAAGGTGAGGTAACTGCACTGGCACATCGGTGAGACAATGCATTGTCTCCCACCAATATGTGAACGTTTCGCTAATGAAGTTGAGGCAAAGTGACATAACATTCCGCCAACTCCAAACTCGTCAACCCATCGTTGGAGTCTCACTGACCGGACAAATTCTAGGCAATTAGAGACCAAGATGACCACATGAGAAATCTGCAGTAAAGATATAAAGGCATAAATTTTTCAAGCCTTTAACAGAGGTCCAAGCCAGTAAATTGAGGCATATTTTCCAACAAGCTCCCACTTGACGAAGACTTACTGGCTTCCTCCAAACTTTGAATTTATTGATGATCATAGGCCCCAAGGCCCATTGAACTTGCACACCATCTGAACTTGTCCGTGCTCACTAGATTTTTCAAAGCATCAACAACATTCTTCAGAGTATCCACCTTTTCTAAGCAAACCTTTCCATCCTCCACCATATCTCTCACGAAGTGATACTGCACACCGATATGTTTCGTCCTAGCATGGAAAGTTGGATTATTCACCAAACAAATGGCACTCTGATTGTCACAGCAAATAGTGATCTACCCGGCATCAAAACCAATATCATAACACAAACGACTAAGCCAAACAACTTCTTTGCAGGCGTGTGTCGCTGCCATGTATTATGCCTCCGTAGTGGATAAAGAAACTACAACCTATCGCTTGCTCATCCAACTAATTGCACCACCATTTAACATGAAAGTATATCCATTGGTGGACCTTCTGCTGTCAATGTCCCCTGCCCAATCAGAATCCACATATCCACAAATGTTGAGAGTCCTCTATGAACCAACCAAATTTCCATGGTAACACAGAGCATATTTTGAAGTACCCCTTAGATATCTAAACACTCTTTTCACATCCCAATGTGTCCTTCCTGGATTTTCCATAAATCGGCTAAGTACTCCCACTACTTGGGCAATGTCTGGCCTTGTATAGACCATCGCATACATTAAACTTCCAACAACACTTGCATAAGGCATCCTAGTCATGTCCTCCATCTCAATAGCAGAGTTTGGACAGTCTTCAACAGATAGCTTCGTTCCTTGCAAGACTAGAACAACTAGTTGCTTGCAATCATTCATATCAAATCTCTCTAGAACAGTGTTAATTTACTTACTCTTGCTAACCCAAAGCTTTCTGCTCTTTCTGTCCTTGGTTATTTCCATCCCCAGAATATACCTTGTTGCACCTAGATCTTTCATTTCGAACTTTGCAGACAACTGAGACTTAAGATCATAAATCATAGTCTTACTATTTCTTATGAATATATCATCCATGTACAATGTAATAATAAGCACACGATCATTTTCAAATTTTTAATGCACACAATGATCAGATTTTGATCTCACAAATCTCATAGACAACACAAAAGTGTCAAACTTCTAGTACCACATTCTAGGTGATTGTTTCAAACCATACAGATATTTATTTAACTTGCAGACTAGGTTTTCTTTACCTTTTCAATGAAATGCTCAAGTTGGGACATATAAATTTCTTCTTCCAGCTCTCCATGGAGAAACGTTGTTTTCACATCCATCTGCTCAATCTCTAATTCATACACGGCTGCAAGTGACAATAGAAAATTGATAGATGTCAGCTTAGCTATAGGGGAAAATATTTCTCCATAATCAATTCCCTCTAACTGAGAATACCCCTTTGCAACCAACCTAGCTTTATACTTTTCAGCGTTGCCCTCTAGACCAGTCTTCTTCTTAAATACCCATTTACATCCAACATACTTTCTTCCTTTAGGTAAAGGTACCAAATCCTAGGTTTCATTCTTTTTCAACGATTCCATTTCTTCATTCATGGCTTCCAACCAAAAATTTGAATCAGGCATATTAATTGCCTCCTTAACGGTCCTAGGCTCATCAAATCTAGTAATTAAAGCATAGGCACAGTTCGAAACTAGTATAGAGAAACCATACCTATCAGGTTGTCATTTTTCATGTGTAGACCTTCTTATTAGCTGAGGTTGTGGTTCTTCATCTTCAAAAATCTCAGAGCTACTAGAGCTCTCCTCAGTTTCAGGTACACCATGTAGTTCCTCTTTTTCTGGAGTTTGAGGAATCTCAACTGCATCATTCTTCTTTTTTGTCTCTAGCTGTGGATCAGCTGTAGAAGGTTTTAGCTCACAAAATATTACACTTCTACTATACAAAACCTTCTCAGTAATAGGATTACAAAGCTTGTATCCTTTCACACAACACTATAGCCAATGAAGATACATTTAACAACCTTGTTCTCCAACTTAGATATTTTCTCATTTGGCACATAAGCATATGCCTCACAGCCAAAGACACAAACATGTCTTAGAGAGGGCTTCTTACCAGACCACGCTTCCAAAGGTGTCTTATCAACAAGAGCAGAGCAAGGAGAATGATTTACCAGGTAACATGTTGTAGCCACAGCCTCAACCCAAAACTTCTGCTCCAAACCAACACTACTCAACATACTCCTTACCTTTTCCATCAGTGTCTTGTTCAACCTTTCAGCAACTCCATTCTATTGTGGAGCATAAGGGGTAGTTTTTTCCCTTTTAATCCCATGCTCTTTGCAATACTTTTCGAAATCTACAGAACAAAACTCACCGCCATTATCCATCCTCAAACATTTGATTTTCCTTCCAGTCTAATTCTCTACCAAGTTTTTAAACTCTTTAAACCAACTGAACACTTCTGATTTAATTTTAAGGAAGTATACAACCCTTCTCGAATAATCATCAATAAAAGAAACATAATATATAGACTTCAATAACGAAGGAACATTCACTAGACCAAACACATCAAAATGAACATAATCTAGTACACCAGAAGATTTATGAGGACTTGAATAAAATGAAACATGATGTTGATTTCCATAAATGCAGTGTTCACAAAAATCAAACTCAAGATTACAATCAACAAGCCCTTAAACAAGATTTTTATTTTTCAAGGTTTTTAAACCTTTCTCACCTATGTGACTGAGTCTATGATGCCACGGCATGGTCTTCTCCATTGGGAGTTTCACCTCCAACGCATTTGCATCCAGAGAAGTGTCGTTCTCCTTCTCTTCATGAGCAGTTTTGCTTGACTTCACAAAGACGTTACATTGAACAGGACGTGCATCCAGCTTGTACAGAGTGCCAGTACATACACCCTTAGCCAACACCATAGCGCCTCTAGCCATCTTACATCCTTTACTTGAGAAAGAAACTTCCACACCAGCATCATTAAGCTTACTGATAGAAAGTGAGTTATGATCCAAACCTAGTATGTGTAGTACATCACCAATCCCTTTGGTTCTTTCATCAGGGAATTGTATTTTGACTCTTCCACGGCCAATAGTCTCCAGTGTTGAGTCACTTGCCAGGTACACCTTTCCACCATCATACTTTCATACTTAGTGAACCATTCTCTATGAAACGTCATGTGGAAAGATGCGCCTGAGTCAATCAACCAGACATCATCTAATGCCTGAGTCACCAAGGCTACAATGAAGGCATTTGCATGACTCTGAAAATCTAAGTCTAAAGAGTTATTTTTCTTCTTCTTCTTCTTACAATCCTTTCGAATATGACCAAGCTACCCACAGTTCTAGCATTTCACCTTGGAATTTTTACCAGGAGACTTTGATCTCCCTTCATATTTGGATTTAGAATTCGCGTCCTTCTTCTTGCCTCTCTCCTTAGGTCTACCCCGAATAGCAAGGGCCTCTTTGGCCATCTTTGAAGACTTCCTTCACATTTCTTCTGACGGCAGCGAAGAAACCACGTCTTCCATCTTGAAAGTAGCAATCGTACTTCCAATAGCCATTACCAAATGGTCTCATGTGTCAAGTAAGGAACATAACAGGAGCATGCAATGATCCTCCTACTCTATCTTCACACCCACAGATGCCAACTAAGCAACACTCATATTAAATGATTTCAGATGGTCTACAATAGATGCACCTTCTTCCATCTTCAAGGAGTACAACTTCTTCCTCGGGAATAACTTATTCACCAAAGACTTTCCCTGATAAATATCACCAAGCTTCTTCCATAATGAAGTTGCAGTCTTCTCCTCATGGACATTCAGGAGTACATAATTGGCCAGACAAAGTCTTATCAAGCCTCTAGCTTTTCTATCTACAAGATCCCAATCTTCTTGTTTCATGGTTTGTGGCATAGTTCCAAACACAACAATCCAAAGGTTTCTATCCACTAACAAGTCTTCTATTTTGAGTTTCCACAACTCAAAATTGCCACCATTGAATTTTTCAATATCTACTCTTCCTGATGTACTCGTCATCTCAACCAGTGTTTGGTTCTCCTTCACAAGACTACCATTAGCACAAAAAACAACCCCTACTAACAAGGATAACACAACTGGCCAGGCTCTGAAACCACTTGAAAGGAAAAGAAGAGGTGTGGAATACGCTTTCCCAACGCTAAAACCTCAGAGGAGAAGTGCAAAGACCAACTTTTAAACTTTTCTAACTTCTAAGATGAACAAACTCAGCATAACAGAAAACCAAAAAAACACATACACAGAGATAACACCAGATTTACGTGGGAAAACCCTTTCGGGAAAAAACCCACCACACCAAGAGAAGACACTTTGTACTACACTAAAAAAAATTACATACAAAGCTCACAGTCCTCACTCTCTAATAGTTAGCTCACAACAACAGACTTGCATTTTCATGCACTCACTGTTACAATGCTTTTTTTGCATACAATGAATACAAACTCACCACCCTCATACCTTCAATTGTTCACTATCACTATCGGTTGTTACAAAGTCTCATATTCAACAACCAATTAGGGTGCATTTAATTTACATCCTTCACTGACACGCCAAATCAATCTCAGATCAGATCACCCTACAATCGTGCATTGGGTCGCCCCCAGCATTAAATTTTGTTGTAGAGAAAATTACCTAAATTAGGCTCTGACATCCGCCAAAATTATCTCATACTAAATGCATGATATATCACTTTTCACCAATCAAGCTTTCGGCCAATAAATGTTGTTTTGCAACAGTGATGCAAAAACAACCAAAGAAAACGTGCCATGTGTTGATATGTCATTTGTCTGCCGCTTGACCAAAAAAGGATCGATCAACTACCCTTGGGCTCCACATACCGCACTATCGCTAACCATACCTTCAAACTCCAAGGTATGGCGATAAACCACCAACTCCAACTGTCATCATAGTCGGGGCCCACCATGACACGTGTACACCACTAGTTCTCATTCAGGGAATCTAAAACCGCATCCACAATATTCCAAGAAATTTCTCTGAAATGTTGACACATGTTCGGAGTCAGCAACACCCTGCAGGAAAAAATCAGGACCCACCATGCGAGGTATGGGACAAGCGATCACTGCTGATCAAACTGCCACGCGTCAACCGCTCAGGCAATTCTGCCCGACTCACAAAGTCTCGTCGATACTTGCCTCAAAAGGGTGCGAAACAGAACGAGTACTGTCGGATTAAAACCCATTGCAACCGTAGATGCAGGTGTCAGCATATCAATGAGGCACTGCATTGCCTCCCACCGATAAGCGTTTGTTTTGGCGATGAAGGCAAGGTAGCTACACCGGTACATCGGTGAGACAATGCATTGTCTCCCACCGATATGCAAACATTCTGTCGATGAAGCCGAGGAAAACTGACATAACATTTTGCCAACTCCAAACCTATTGGCCCATCGCTGTAACACCCATTGGAGTCTCGTCGACCAGACAAAGTCTCGGTGACCAAAGACCAAGATGACCACATGGGAACTCTGCGGTAAAGCGATAAAGGCATAAATTCATCAAGCCTTTAACATAGGTCCAAGCCAGTAAATTGAGGCACATTTTCCAACAATCAGGAAAGTTTATGATAAGGTGAATTGGAGATTTCTGCTTAAAGTGATGGAAGCATTTGGACTCAACAGAGGCTGGTTGAAATGGATCTTCAATTGGATACCCTATCCCAGGTATTTAGTTTTGTTGAACATCTCTCCTGAAGGTTTTTTCAATGCTTCTTGAGGGCTCAAACAAGGTGACCCGTTATCCCCTTTCCTATATATAATTATGGTTGAAGCACTTGGGAGATCCTTTATAAAGGAATGGTGGGGTGGGCTAGTGGATGGGATTTAGATTACAAGAGGCATGCCATTTTTTTACACATCAAAAATTTGTTGATGATACCATGCTCTTTGGCTCAGCTCAGGAAAGAGAGAATAGAAGTTTCAAAAACATTTTGGAAAAGTACTTTGTTGCATAAAGTCAAGTTGTGAGCAGAGAAAAATCAGAAGTTTTATTTTTCAATACAAGCGCAGGTAAAGAAACCCAAATCCTAAGGATGTTAAAATTCAAGAAGGGTAAACTCCCATGTAAGTACCTAGGGCTACCTCAACCCAAGGGTTTACAACCTGGTAAGTTATGGGATCCTTTGTTAGATAAGGTTAAAAACAAGTTGGCATCATGGAAAAGTAGATGGATTTCTTGGGTCGGTAGACTTATAATGCTCAAATTTGTGATTGTAGCCACACAATATATATGATATCATGCCTTCTTCTATCAGCTAGTGTAAGCAAATAACTCAATCAGAAAATGATTTATTTTTTTCTAGCAAGGCAACTCTGATCAACACAAATATCCTCTAGTTAAATGGGTGAAAATCTATGAAAGGAAAGAGGCCAATGGGCCAGGATTGAAGAACCTTCTCTTGCAAAACAAATCATTAGGTGAAAAATTAGTTTGGGCAATGTATACAAAGCAAGATCTCAAATGGGTCAAATTTTTGAAGGAAAAATACTTAGATGAAGAGGAAAATTTAACATTTTCACCACTAGAACTCTTCTAAAGCGTTCAAAAATATGGAACTTCCTCATAAGCAACAAAGAAATTTTCATAGATCAGTTGAATTGGGAGATCAGGAATGAAACATCTGCATTGTTTTGGGAATATTTTCACAAACTTGCCAACATAATGGACTTGGAGCGAGTAAAATCATCACAAAATAGTTATGGGGTGACAAGGTTAGAGACTACATGACAGTTACAATGGATAACAAGAGCTATAATTACCAATGAAAGAATATAAGGAATTTGGGTTTGGATCTAAGGGTGGTAGAAGCCTTTGAAGTTATGATGGTTGGTAGAATTGTCTACATCAGGCAGGATCATGACAAATTGAGATGGAATGCCTCCCCAAAAAGAAACTACAATACAAGGGAAGGATATAGAACTTTGGTGGGTAATAGAATAGGTGAACCAAGATTACCCATTAACCATTATTGGAATAAATATTGCCTCCCAAAGGCAGGCCTATTTACTTAGACTACATCACAAGGTCGGGTGCTTACTACAGATAGATTCTCAAGAATGGGTTATCACAACCCCTCCAGATGCATTTTATGCAAACAAGATGAGGAGACTGGGGACCATGTTTTTGTAAATTTCTCTTTCAAACATAGTTGGTAGCAATGGCTTTGTGCCAAGATTCAATGGTAATCTGCACTCCCTAATAACCTATTGAACATGCTCGGGAGCTGGCCAGTTCTTCACAAAAATGCTTTGTTCAAAAGTTTGTGGATCACAAGCCCTTCTATGTTGATATGATAAATTTGGGAAGAAAGAAATAAAAAGAATTTTCAACAAAAAGAGATGACAAAGCAATCACTACTAAACAAGATTGAGGCAGGCATAGTAGAAATTGTAAATTCTAGGGTTGGAGAAATACATAGTAGCAAAGTAAAGTTCACAAAATGGGATGCGATAATGAGAAGAACTTGGCATGGTTTGAAAATTCCCCCATATGTGGGAGATGGTGGAATCAATACCCAAGAGATCAAGAAAAAGGTATGTTAGACTCCCCCTATTGTTGGTTGGGACAAGATGAATTTTGATGGAGCCTCTAGAGGTAACCCTAGAACTTCAAGGGTTGGGTGCATTATTTGGGATTGAAATGGAAATGTTGTTGGTTGGTTGGTTGAACCTCTTCTTGTGGGAATGAACAATGTGACTAAGATGCAAGCATTGATACTTGGTCTTAGATTATGTCTTGAACTAAATATAAAAAAATATAGTAATTGAAGGAGACTCATCATTGGTAATTAATGCCTTAAGAATGAGGCAGATGGTGAATTAGAAACTCAGAGCAAAATTGGATGTAGCATTAAAGCTCTTGGAGGGTTTTGAGCTAGTCGTGATGAGCCACACTCTAAGAGAAGGCAATGCAGAGGATGTTCACCTTTCCAACCTGGGGGTGGATGGTATCTTAATAAAATAAATTGATAATTGATCGAAAGGCTAATTTGTGGGTGGTCGGGCATGTGACTTCCCACATGCAAGGTTTGTGGGAAGTCTATTATTGAGGACTGAATGTGTAATAGGTTGTCACATGAGTATGGCACATAAGCATGTCCATTTTTATTTCCCCTAACTAGCTATACAACATTGTTTGTTTATGCCACTGGTCGATATTGTAGGAGGTTGGGCTAGCAACTTTCCACACTTATTGTTGTGGAAAGTCTAGTGGGAAAATAAGATTAATTATGTGCATTGTTGTCTCCTTTGTTAGGCATCATTTTACATTGCACTGAAACTCAAATGGATATAAATCATTTATTTCCACAAACAACTTTGTGGAAAGCTTAGATCTCAATATTTGGACAGGGGTGAGTAGGCATATTCATTGGGCAATTTCTAACTCATATTGTGGTGTTGGGGCCTGCATATTCAAATTCATTTGGCGAGAAAGGTGGGAGTATCGGGTTTTCCAAGGTGGATTGATTATGGTGGAAAATACTACCACATCAAGCTGGACACATCATCACATGATGGTGTTCATCATCTCTTGTCGATCATGAATAACAGTCTTATCATATTAATGAAGCACTTCTCTCTCTAAGCATGAAACTATACAAAACATCTATTTGGAAGATTGGCATGCCCTTTCAAAGGGGTATTGTAATCATACTTTGGCCATCACAAGTGTGATATGGAATAAAAACATAACAAATAGGTTGGCATTTTAGACGGGCATGGAAAAACACAAAGTCACGGTTAGAAGCTTTAGGGTGTGCGTTTTCATTTGTGGTGAGTATGGTCGGGGGTTCTAGGTTCATTGTGCACATGTCTACAGAAACAATAATGAGCGTAGGTGTGGACACTTTGATTCAGTTGGAGATCACAATCATGCAAATGACATTCAAGGGGGCAGTCATGAACTAGAGACTGAAGTTCATTCTCCTCAACAATGACGCCCTAACCTTGGTCGCGATGAAGATTAACTTGGGAAAATCCTTTCTGGGTGATGGTGAATCATACTGGGTTGATACCAACATTGCCTCCATGTTCCTTGTTGTTCTGTTGGATATTTGCATTCCAAGGTTGAGGCTGGGATAATTGTGAGGAATCTATTTAAGGTGGACTTGTTGGTTGGGTTAAAGGAGATACTGTATGTGGACACCTTAGGTGTTGGAACTCCTCGACCAAGGGATATGCCTCTACTTCAGGATCCTAGGGAGGTGATTAAGTATTATCCCTTTTTGCTCAATCCCAAGGGGATGGCCCTTGTTGAGCACAAACAATTCATGATGGTTGGGGTCAATTACCTGAAAAAGTCATTGTAGATCATTCCAGTGTGGGGCTTCAACTGGGTTCCTAAGTTCCAGACATTCGACCATGCCCATGGTTTCATATGAATTGTGTGTCAGTAATATGGTGCTACAAATGTAATGTTTGTTTTGATATTAGTATGGTCTCCATATAGTGGTGTTATAATCTATGCAATAGGGTGAAAATGATGAATAGTGTGGATGGTTAGGGGTTATGTATAGGTTTGTTGTCCTCAATGATTGATGTATAGCTATGGAAATTGAAATGGTTTAGGGTGGTCCATGAAGTTTTGGGTTCTGGAAGATGGATTCTATAATTTTGATGACTTGATCAACAAAAGACATTGTATCTTTTTTTGATATGTAATATAATATTACCCTTACGTATCAAAAAAGAAGAAGTTATATTATATATTAATATATATATATATATATATATATATATTGTTATATAAAAGCATTCTAAAATCATTTACAAAGTAAATGTAGCATGAGCTATATCAAGCCATTCATTATATTTAAAAGAGCAAACTAACTTAAATGCATGAGTATAGCATTGCTAGCATATATTAAATGTGCTATGAAATGAGAAAAAGTGCAATATACCATTACCATACAAATAATTATGTGACTGAAGTTTATAAACTATGCATGAAACATGTTAGGAATAAGTCAAAGGAGGCTTGTATGTTGCGCATGAAAAGGAAATACAATTTATATGTTGCAAATTGAAATGAAAGTAGATTTAACAACTTTGAATAAGTCTTTGATTGTGCTATTTTAGAGGGTGCTAAAACATGAATATGTGGTTCCAAAAACTGAAGGGAAAGGAAACAATAAGAAGTTTAAACTTGTGCCTTAACCAACAAAACCATTAGATAAGTATAAAACTCAGTCAAAAGCAAAGTTGGCAGAAATTTGTAGAGGTAGTCGACTTGCAAACCAAATAGGAAACTTGTAGCAATACATTGTTGTGCTTGACTCAATAAAAGGAGTCATGTTGTTACAAGCATGAGCTCGAATCAACCATTGGAAATAAGAGGACTGTTATGTGTTGCAATCTTAGAGTTAAACCAGTTGACTTGATGCATGTGAATAAGAAAGTGGCATATTTGTTTCTTGTTTATAGCCTTTGGTTGCTCAAGTTTTAGTATATATAGAGGTTCTCTCTACCATTTGATACAAACACTTTTCATTCTAATTTCTACGTTGCTATTTTGCTATGTTTTTTGTGTTAGAGTATTTGTGAAAGCTTTGTGAGAAAGAAAGTAGGTTGAGCATTTGCAAGTATTGAGAGTTTTGTTGTGAGAAGCTAGAGATTGATGTTAGGCTGAGTCTTGAAGGAGTTGCAAGCAAATTGTGGAAGTTGAGCTAGGAAACCAAAGTTGTCAGTTGGGCTATATATTTCCAAGCATGCTATTTTCTATCACTGTATTCTTTAAGTTTAATGGTATTTGTTTGAGAATGTCTTTGTTTGGGAAAGAATAAATTTAGTGTATGTTATATTGTTTTATTATAAACTTGGTTATTTCCTTTCTTTGGATAAGCTTGAATAATTCTTGAAGAATCTAGTTTTGGTGAATCCCCATTATTGGGATATATGCACATACCCTATATATTGGATTATGAGTGTTTTCTATTATTACTAAGTACTATATAAGTTAAGATGATATAGATATCGCTTAGCTTGTGAAGACTATATTCATATTACATTGAAGTGCTATATGGAATTTGTTAGTTTATGATGCTAGGTAAACCTTTGTGGATAATGAGGTTATTAATATAACGAGGATGATGACATGATGGACATGTCATCATTGATAGGTTATGATGTTGTGCAAACCATGTTGATAGTCTATACTTTACTGATTACTCATTTCTCCTTAAAAGTAGGAAGAGAGTCTTTCCCTAGGGTTAGGGTATAAACTTGAGGATTATATCAATATTCAACAATAGGATTGGTAAAATGTATTTGATGATTATGTTATTTTATTATTTCTAATTTAGAGTCTATTCCTTTCACAAAATTCTAGAAGAGGAGTCACGTATCGACAAACCAAAGTCGTAATGAGAAGAGGACTTATAGGTGCAAAAGCACAAACTCTTATCAAGTTAATGTCATCCAAATTATATGAAAATATAGAGTGAACGTTATGAACATGTGAATATTTGAGGTATATTGAAAGAGAGGTTTTATGATTTATGATCACTTGATCATTACATCACTTTTCATTGAAACCCTGGGTTGAGAATAACCTATTTGGTTGGGGTTGTTTACTTAATTATTGATTGAAGCAAATAGGTTGGGATTAACCTATATGATCTGATTGATCATTTTATTTTTGATTATACTATTGATTGAGGTCATTAATTGATGATATTATACTTTTGATGGGAGCCATTTATTATCGAGATTACACTCTTGAATGAAGACTTTTATTGTTGAGATTTTACTTTTGAAAAATAGTCATTTAATGTTGTGACGTTATGTTTATCCATGTGGATAACTTGGTTATTCTTGGGATTAGAATAATCCATGAGAAAGGGTGTAACCTAGTTAGTCAAGTTATTATGTCATCACTTTCTTTCTAGATGGAATTTATGTATAAAGTATGAATGGTCAAAACCAAATTGATCTAAGAAGGTGAGTGGACATATGTGTGAACACCAAACCTACACAAGCTAACAAGAGACCAACAATTAACTGTCAAACATGTTACAAATCAAATCCAATGTTCCCTATGAAATTCTTTAATCGAAATTACTAGAAAACAAGAAATAACAAGAAATTGAACAAAACAAAGCATGTAATCTAAGTAAAATCAGCTAAACCTCCATCCCATAGGGGGAGTGGTGCTCCTTTGATGTGGAAAGAAGCCCTTTTTGAATCCCTTTGATAAGCTTCCAAAATGATGAACAAGATGTGATGAAGATGCTGAAGTGCCTATAGTGCAAATGCTAAGATTGTGAATGATAATGAAAATGCTTGAGATTGTAGGTGATTTCTTCATAGAGAAGGCCTTTATTTATAGGTTGAAGGGTTGAAGAATGGAGAGATGGGAGGAATGTGGGATTAAAAGAGAGCCAATGATATTGTGACACTTATCACATGGCTAGTGGAGGAAGGTGGAGCACATTTTAGAGAATGTGCATGGTTAATGCATGTGGTTGAGGATTTGAGAGGTGTAAGAGAGATTAATGCATGTGTAAGAGGCATTAAATGAATATGGTTGGAGATTTTGGAGGGAAATTGTTTAGGGTAAAAAAGTCAAATAAGTGGAGTAAATGAAGGAATATTCTCAAAGAATATGCCTTGGTGAGGGAAAATAAGGTATTTAGTTAATTAAAAGAATTGATTTTATGTGCAAGCGGGTGGGTTAGTTAGGGGTTTAGGTTTGACCTAGGTTGAGTTAAAACCTAGAGGATGGGTAATTAGGATTAAGGGTTAATTAATTTAGGATTAATTAACTTGGATGAAATTAGTTGATTTATGGAATTTAATTTAAATGTTTGGGTTTATTTAAATCAAATGAGAGGATGTTAGAACTTTAGGATTTTAATTAAATATATTGATTTATTTAATTAAAAGAGATGACATTAGTTAGCAAAAAGTGAATTAATCAAATAAACTTAGTTACTTGATTAATAGTAGAAATAATGTTAATTTGAGTTGAATTAGATGCACTATGTCAATTGATTATTTGCATGTCTACATTTTTCCCCTCTTTGAAGAAATGTACCTGTTGCGTTGGTTCAAAGAATGATTTTGCCAAGATCAAAGTTTGAATTTTATTTTATTTTTCGGATGCCCCAGTGAAAAGAAGTGCATTGGTACACTGCCCCCTTGAGAGATCAGGCGAAAGTTTGATTTTAGGGTCGATCTCGTGACAAAGAGGTTCAAGATGGACGTATGGATGGTTAGACTAACAGATCTATATGATAATGATGATGCAAATGAGATGTTTTTAAGATGCTTAGAATAACAAATATATATTATCCTAAATGTCTTAAATGATGATGCAATGCATGTGAGATGAATGATGATTCCTATTGTGATGATATGTATGGGTATGCAGGATGGGTATGTTGATGTTTTATGAATGCAAGATGGATGCATTGATGTTTTGGTGAATGACATGATAGCATGTTAGCATGAAAGAGGATATAAGAATGAGAGGGATCAACCATTGATTTCGAGAAGATGCAGAAGTCCAAAAAGTCTATGAGTCGTCGAGACTTTATTAGATATGATGATGCATGATGATGATGTATTGCTTATCCAAGGATTGGGGATGTAAAGATCATAACATTCTTTATGTTTGATAACACACATAGATATGATGCGTCAAGGTATAGACAACCAGGATGACGTTGTATCTAGTGAGATGGACTTTGACTCGACAAACAAATAGGAGTATTTTTGTTCACACCTGACATACGGAAACCTTGCTAGGATGCACTTCAAAAGTTTCAAACATCTCAAACCAAAGCACATAAATGTGTAACCTATCAATGCAATAGTCAACAAGCTGCTCAAAACACCTTCCCTACATACCTAACAAAGCAAGTATTCGCCAAGGTTATATTATAAGACTATACAACAAGCACAACAAATGAAATATAATGATCAATGCCCCATTCCTTTCTCTCTAACTTGTTTTGATTAGATATCATTGAGAGGTCATTGGAATGAGTGCAATAAGATAAATCAAAAGAAAAGATCAAGTACACAAACAAGTCAATGTTCTTCATACCTCTAGCCAAAGGGATGTGTTTTGAGGATAAGAATCCAAAGTGTTTTGCCAATAGATAATGCCCATTGTAGGAAGGATGCATCCTAGGACATGTTAGTGGATGGTGGAAATTTGATAGATTGTTTAAAAGGTCTTTGATATAAGGTTGATTGACATGTTTGTGAATGATCAAGAGTTTGATTTTGCATTTAAAAGTTTGTTGTTTCGATTTTGATTTTACATTTGAAGTTTACTTTTGTTGATTTTTGTGGTTGTTTCTATTTGTTTTGCCAAAGGATGAAGGTGATGATTGATTGTCATGGGTGAAGTGAAACAAGATGGATGGATTTTTTCAAATATTTGGATGTTTTTTATGTTTTTGCAATGTTTTGAGGCTATTTTTGGGTTTTCAGGTTATTTAAATGTTTTTTTGGTTTTTTGGTTTTTTGAATTTTTTTGAATTTTTTTGGATTTTGTGTCTTGGGGGATAATCAAAGATTAGCCTTGCCTACGTTTAAGCTCAAAGATGACGTAGTTCAGATAACCATGTTTTTGACTTTTTCTAACTTTTGACCTGTTTTTGGATTTTCACATGATTTTGATGATTTAGATATGGATATGCTTAATGATATCAGTGATTTGTTTTGGGATTTTGTTGAAAACCAAGCTAAGGTTGATTGATTTGATTGATGGATTGACGATGATAACATTGTTGAGGATACACAACAATGCAAGGATAGTGTTAAGCAACATGAGGATTGGGAAGGATATCCTGAGATGATGATGGATTGATTGGATTTGATTGATCAAGATTTGGAAGCTCGGTTTGGAACAAAATTTGTTTGACTGATTTGATTGACGTTGTTTAGTGTAGATTAGATGCAACTGATATTGATTTTTTGGATTGATGTTCGATGAAAGATAAAGCTTGATAAGGAACATATTCTCATCAAAATATTTCATGGGTTAATGATTTGGAATATTTGCTCACAAATGTTTTGACCAATTTTTTTTATGTTTGCCAATGTATGGATCACCACATAAGTTGGAAGATATAGATCAATATTTATTCCTAAAGCAAGATGTAAATATTTTCCCCCAGTGTCTAGCAATGTATGGAATTCCATGGGTGGATTCTTGGATAGATGTATGGATGGATGGATATGGTAAGCACACAAAGGATTCCAACGATTATCTTGTGATAAGATAAGGTGTTCGAATAGAGGATTCTCATTTGGATAGTGTTTCATGACTTAGATAATATTAGGTAGGATAGGATCAATGAAAATGACCCATGTCAAGATGTTTACCATAAGCAAGTGTAAAGTGTACACCAAAATTTTATCAAGACCAATATAATGTGAAAGATGGATGTAGATAGATGAAGATGGATTGGATAAATGGTTCATGGATGAATGGATTTATTATGGATAAGATGGATGTAATGTTGGCTTTATTATGGATGCGATAAGATGCTTCCACTTGAAGTGGAACGCGTAGATGATCGATTCTACACATGACGCTTGTTTTCCAGGTATTCATCATGGTACCTGTCCAAAGTGCCACCATAGTGGTTTTCACTGGAGGACGTTTATTATTATTATTATTATTATTTTGATGATTTTTTTATTTTTTTGGATTTTTTGCTAAAAGATTTTAAGCCCGTGTTGAATCACCTAGTGGTGTTGATGTAGATGTCTCTATCATAATGTGCCACTGATATCCTACTTGAAGAAGTTGCTTTGCCAAGATACATGCACTTGAATGCAACTTTTGAGATTCATGATCTACTTTTTTGATACTAGAGTTAACTTTGTCTTTGTGCACACATCGCAATAGAATGCCTTCTGAATCCTTATGATGAAGGGTTGTTTCCAATACATGGTCACTGTGAGAATTGGATATCATGCATGGAGCAGTGGATGGTGTTGTGTGTTTAGGGACAAGAGATGGATTGGTTGTCAGCTTGGAACCTTTGACTCTCCAAACTTGGGAAGATGAGCAATGATGGATGGATATGAAAGTGTGCATGGAATTAGGACCAACAACTCGATATACTTTGTATGTTGCTTGAGAATCCCGCTTTTTCCTTTGTGGACATCTTTGATGGATACTTTTCCCTAGTTTATTTTTCCCCATAGTTTATTTGACTAATGGAGTTTGATAGGGATAATCATTCTTTGTATTCTTTGGTATCCATTTGTATTTGATTTGTCCTTCATGCTTCTCTACTTCTTTTGCTTTGATAATGTTTTTTGTGCTTTAATTCAAAAAAAAAAATTGATGTTGGTCCCCCCTTCGTAGATGGGATGATGGGTGGATGAAGATTCATCACGTGGTGGGTCATATTATTGGCATTGGTTTCATCATAAGGATTCTTTGTGCTCCCTATGTTGATGTTTGTTTGAGATGAAGTTGCCCCCAATTTTATAGAGGTATCACTGATATGTTTAGATCCCTTAATTGTCGAATAACCAAGACCTTGATACTTAGGATTGCCAATAATCTGCACTAGTTCTAGGATACCTTGTTCATGTAGACCTAATCCTTTTCCTTGATAATTCATTTGTTCTAAAAAATTATTTGCAATAAGATATGATTTTCCTTGGAAACAAGTTGCTAACCCTTCTCTGTTGTGTTGTGGATCTTCAAAGGTGACAACTTCTTCATTGATAAGATAGATTTCCCTAAAAAAATTAAGTGATCCAAGTTTATAAGTGATAAGATCCTCCATATGTGGGATAAATTCCTAATTTATATCTTTGGCTTTATCTTGTGAAATAACATATTTTAATGCTTCTTCAGAGGTGTTGATGATCCATTGTCCACGTAAAAGTATTCCTTATGATTCATTTTTTATGTATTGATGAGATGTTTCTGATTCAAAACTTTTGTAGAAGCCGTCTTCATGACCCCTTTCTAATATGTCTCTAGATTTTTTTATATCTTGATCAGGTGTACAAATGTTAAGAGTATGAGACTCTTGTTCCTTTGTAATGATATCAAGAGTATGGGACTCTTGTTTTGAATGAAGATCATCCAAATGTCCATCCAAAGAAAGCATCTCATGGTTAGATGGAGGAGTATGTGCTATATGGATATGATCATAATTTACAACATCTTGTATAGATAGGAGAGTTCCCATTAGATCATTGTAGTATTGTGGAAATACAAATTCTTGATCTTGGTTAATGTTGGAATTTCTTTTGACATACTTTGGATCAAGTTCTTGACATGGGTCAATTTCACAATATGGATTTCTTACAAAGGGTTCTTGGACATCTTCATTAGGCATGGGAAGTGGCTCAATATCTTGTTGATCTTTGAGTGGATTTGGATCAAGTGTTGAATTGAGGATTCCTTCAATATTTGCAACCATGAGGTCAAAGGATGTCAATATGTCTTGGAAAGGACCATTGCTAGAATTTGGTGAAAGATGATGATCATGCTTTGGAATAAACTCTTGAGATATGCCCTCTAACTCATTAGGTTATGTAGATACATTGTCAACATGATCATTGGTAGATGGATCTAGGATTATGTCAATATGATCAAATAATTCTAGCACTCCTTGAAATAGATCATTGTGGGGTATTGTTGATGAATTTTGATCATGATCAAAAAGTGACTCTTGATGCATGTTGATTTGATCATTGGATGGGGTTAAAACATTTTCAAGGTGCTCACTGATGGATAGATTTTTATCATTTTTTTCAACAATTATGATGGAGAGATTGTCAATGTTTTCAACCATAGGATCCAATGATGTTAACATTTCATGAATTGGATCATTGTTGGGTATTGTTGGTGGATTTTGATCATGATTGAAAAGTGACTCTTGATATATGTTCATTTTATCGTTGGATGAGGTAGAAACATCTTCAAGGTGCTAATTGATGGATTGATCTTAATCACTGATCTCAACAGTTGTGGTGGAGAGATTGTCACTGTTATCACTAGTGATTGAATATTGATCATTGTCCTCAACATTTATTATTTTTTGATCAATAAGGTCTTGGATGAGATTTTTGAGTTGAATACAATTTAATGTTTTATGAAGATTTTCTCTATGATACTCACAATAAAATCCACCCCTATTCCAAGGGAAGTTTAGGAAAAAGTTGAAATCCCTTACCTTTGGAAGAGTGATGAGTTTTGCATCGAGTATCTTTCTTAGCACTAATTCGATTGGATCTCCAAAAGGAGTGTATTCACATTTGTGCTCTTGTAAGATTTGTGCTTGTTGAGGTGATTCTTGTTGTGATTGATCTTGGAGATGTGGTGATTGGGTTTTTTTTTTATGTTGTTGATCTTGATATCCAACCTCTTGACATCGAGGATATTGTTCTTGAAGTGGTTGTGGAGACAACTCAATGTTTTGATGAGATAATCCTTCTGCAGTGTGTAGATTTTGTGGTGGAGATGTCTCTTGGTGATACGAATCAATTAATTTCCTAACTGAAGCAATTTTATTTCACAAAATTTGATCTTGATTTTGATCTTGATATCCTTGGTATAGTTGATTTAGTTGTTGAGCAAGCATATTTAGAATGTATACTTTTGGTGTTTGCATGAGATCATGGATAGATTGATTTTGAACAATGTTTTGATTTGGGATGATGTTTAGATTTTGAATTATAGGTTGACATGGAACATTGTTGTGGTTGGGAAAAACATTGCTTTTATTTAGGTAACCTTGATTTTTCATGGTGTTACCTTGACTTGGATCAATACATGGAGTTGCTAACATATTATTTGGACTTTGAACAACATCGGTGTGATTCACAAACATATTTATCCCAAAGTTCACCAAGTGTGGATTTGATATGTTAATGTTTGGTAAGCTTGTATTTGGTATAGTCACATTTGGAATGTATGGATTTGGTGGGATAATGTTGTCTGGACTAAGACTCATGCATTGATTGTTTGGTTGATAGATTTGGAGGTTTTGACTTTGATTTAAATCTACCATAGGGAAAGGTGGTCTAAAATTTAGATTGGGAAAACTCACATTTGTTCTATCATTGAGGTTTGTAGGAGATAATGATCCCATGTGTGGATTGTATAAATGTGAGTTTTGATAATCAATTGTTATTGTAAGGTCTTGATAGTTTGGTTGACTTGGATTACTCATGATGTATGAATCGAGTTTATATTCAATATTTTTCTTTTGTTTTGACCTTATTGCAAAAGTGAACCTTTAAGGTGTTTAGGACCAATGATGAGATGAAGGATGAAAGGGGTGAATGATATGGGTGTTTGAACTTTTAGGAATTTTGGATCAATGCTAGACTTTAGGATTTGATTTTGATTGGTTTGATTTGGATAATGAATTTGTAGATCCCAAGATGTAGGATGTGACCTTAGGATGAACTTGTTCAAAGGGTTTCTAATTTAACTATAGGTGTGAGAAAGGATGCATTCTCACACTCCTAACTGAACAAAGTGATTTTGATCTGGTATAATGATGTACCCAAATCTAGATAATGATGTTTCCAAAGCTCTAAAGTTGCTTGTGGGATGGAGATGATAAATTTTGGGATGGATGACGTGTTTGATTTGATCCTAACTGAACCTAAGAGGGAATTTGTTTACAAGACCAAGATAGTGAAGAACATGCTTTTCCCTGAGAGTAGTTCAAACCAAAAGACCAATTTTTTGCTTGGAAGACCATAAGATAGAAGATTACAAGCACATGTGTGGGGTTCAATTGATTTAATCTTGGTTAATGAATTTATTTTACCACATCCACACCTCTTGCTTAAGTTTCAAATTGAATGTCTATGTCTCAATTTATTTTCATCCCATAAGGTCCATTATGTGGAAATTGAAGGATCAAGGCAATAGTTTCCTAGGTTGACTTTAGAAAGAACAAATTGAGATGTGGGCCTAAATATTTAGAAGCCTCTAAGGATAGAATCCCTAGGGACAAGTAGTAATATATGGGCTTTTCAAACGTATTTGCTCTTTCTAAAGGGTTTGAATTTTGATGACCTTTTTAAATGTTTGTTTCCACATTTTGAGATTTCAAGCAATGTATTTGATTATGAAACAATGCACAACCCTAGGATAGAAAAGACAATATTTGTTGGCTTCCCACTTGGATTTCTCCAACTATGCTTATTTAGAGTGGATAATTAGAAGCTTGACCACACTGGTTCTCCTCCATGGCTCTCACTTCTACGGGTCAACCAAGCTTTGAGTTCTCATGAATCTCCCATGAAAAACTTTTCATCTCTACTAAGAACCACAAGTATGTGGGACGAATTCAAAGGTCTGACCTCCTGATACCAACAAATAGTTAAGGATTTTGGCTTCTATATAGATTGGTTCTTAGTCAGGGTAATCAGGGACATGGCACCTTGCAAGCGTCCAACAAGCCACTAAAGGCTTTAATCAATCCTACTAGGGTCTCTTATACTTTTTACAGTAGTACCCCATTCTGAAAGACATTCTATAGCTAAGGCCTACATACCATGAGGACTTGACAGTTTAGTCTTATCCATTTATATATCGGTCTGAGTGAAAAACTAGTTGGATTCACCTTCGAATTGGTCTTAGGCAGGCCCCTCTAAAGGTAACAAAAGTGAGGGAGTACACTTGTAGTTCGACTGCCCAGTTCATGTAAAGCGCAAGGAGGGAGCACACACAATGTCTCTTTCTCACACTAGCATGATTTGTTCAATTTTAAACCCAAACCTGAAATGTGTAGGTAATGTTTTAGACAACCAATGTCACTAGAATGCTTTTGATTCTGAAGATCGTTGTGAAGCATGAGAGAAGTGCGTACATATTCGAATGACACAAGTTGCAAAAAAGATTACAAGACAAAGCAAACACAAGTTCGTTTTAATTCTCAAAGCAATTATGAATTCATTTTAGAGCACCAAAAACCAAGTGTGAAGTTGCTTGTTCAATTTTAACCCAAAAGTAATGTCTAGTGAGTTTCTAATGTTAAGTTTTAGCCCAACTTTGAAAAAAAATCAAAACAATGATTGATTTTAAACCTAAATTGATCTAGTTGGCCTAAAATAGAAAATAAAAGCAACAAATGGAAGCTCTAGACTATTACAATAAGCATTAAAAAATGCTTCTTCTTTTTTCAAGTTCAAGTTCACTTTTCCAACTCAAATCTGCTTGTTATTTGATTCTCATGTGAAAGAGACCACCATTGTTTCTTGATGCAAACCTTGAAGATTGTGATGCCTTTCCACCCGATGGTGCTCCACTTTTTAGTTTTCAAAAGTAGATCAAACTTTGGTAAAACCATCAATTACCTTAGCCTTTGTCAATGGAATATCTCATCACCAAGTCAATCAAGTTTCTTAGAGGCCTCTTTTCTTGCACAAGTAAAAAAGAAACAAAGAAATTTTCATTTAAGATGTTTAAGCGCTTGAGATGGTTAAGACAAATTTGCACAAGATATTGAGTTGTTAGAAAAATAAAGAAATCTTTAATAACTTAAAAGTGATTAATACTCTTATTGATGTCAGTCGTATTGATTTAATGCACTGATTAAACATAAACAAAAAGGCTTTTAATGCTAATTTAATGCATTGATTAAAATCCCCTCAATAATGATATAGTGCCAGCAAAGGATTTCTATAGGCTTGAAGTTTTTATGGGCAAAAAAACAAAACAAAAGATAGACTTTAGTTTCCTATTTAATGCACCAATTGATGTTCAATGCATAAGGCACAAAGAGCACTCGTAGCCATAAACAAGTGGCTTTTAAAGCATTAAGACTGCATTTAGTAGTTCTGCACCTCCCAGCCGCCAAAATGTGAACATCAAACATGCACAAGCTAACAAGAGACCGGCAATCAAGTGTCAAACATGTTAGAAAGCAAATCCAATGTTCCCTATGAAATTATTTAACCAAAATTACTAGAAAACATGAAATCACAAGAAATTTAACAAAACAAAGCATGCAATCTAAGTAAAAACAGCTAAACCTCCATCCCATAGGGGGAGTGGTGCTCCTTTGATGTGGAAAGAAGCCCTTTCCCAATCCCTTTGATAAGCTTGATGAAGTGTAGATGATCTAAGTGTAAAATTGACTATAATCTAGCTAAATTGCTTGGAAATGATGAAAAGCTATGGAGTGAAATGCCTATAATGATAATGCTCTAAGTTATGGATCCATATTATGAAAAGGATGCCTCTATTTATAGAAGCCAAGGGTTGAATAATGAGAGGATTTGATGAATGTGGGATAAATTGAGAGCCAATGAGAATGTGCCAAGTGTCACAATTCTATTGGATGAGGGTGGAGCACATTTTGGGAAATGTGTGAGTGGAGGAGGATGGAAGAGAAGTAAATGTTGTTGGTTGAGAATTTGAAAATGTTGTAAGAGAAATTGAATGAGATTTGAGAGGATGTAAGAGGATTTGAAAGGTTGTAAGAGAATTTATTGCAAATGTAAGAGGATGTGATAGATTTTTGAAATATTTTGGAAGGAAATTGAATGAGAGGTGGTTGAGAGGAATATTCCTCAAAATATGTCTTTGTGAGGATAATTGAGGAATTAGATAAATAGAAGAAATTGATTTTATGTGCAACCTGGTTAGTTGACCATGGTTGATTTAACTTCTGAGGAGTTAAAAGCTAGAGGATTTGATTAATGATGATTAGAAGGTGATTTAAGATTAATTAATTAATTGGAAGAGGTTAGGGGATTTGGGGTATTTTATTTAATTAATTTTAATCAAATAAGAAGACTTAGGGGGATTTAATTAAATGATTTGATTTAATTAATATGATGTAAATTAGTTAGAAGAAAGGTGAATTAATCAATAAATTTAATTATTTGATTAATAGTTGAATTTGCTGATTTTAATTAAATAATGTTGATTATCCAATTATTGATCAATTTGAGATGATTTTAGAAGAAATGATGTTAGTTGGTTAGAATCAAATATCTAGTATCAATCAGGACATTTTTGGTGATTGCCCCTCTTTGAAGCAAAGTACCTACTACATCAATTCAAAGAATAATATTGCCAAGATCAAAATTCAAAAGCTCACTACTACCCCAGCGGATGGAATTATGCTGCTACACTGTCCCCTCGAGAGACCAAGCGAAAATTGCAAAATTTGGTCAAGGTCACGAAAAAGATTCAACAATGATTTAGGGGCGGAAAACAACCCACAGGATGCGAATTTAGGCTTACGACAACGAAAATGGATCAAAACGAGCTTCGTTCAAACAAAAAATGGATTAAATGGGTTCAAAAACCTTGAAAAATACCCTAAAAAATGCATTAAAAGGGTTAGGAGGGTCATTTTTAAATCATTTGCACACTTGACCTATAGAGATTTTGGCGATTTTGCTCTGAGGTATTGATGGAATGGCTGCTCATGTGCTTCCAAGACATCGGATGGATCGGGTTCGCGAGTTCCAGAAGCCTCAAGACATAGGACCCTCGGTACGCCTTTCAAAAAATTTCTCGTTTTGCATGATTTTGATGCATTTATTAGGGTCCCTTTAGGTTGACCAAAATAGATCCTCTAGGGCGTCGCTTTTGTTATGGGTGACGTCGCATTTGTAGATGTTGGCTTGCGTTCGCACTGGAGTGTCGCACGACGCTACAAGGTTCTAGAGTTGCACATAAAATGTGAACTAAAAACATGCACAAGCTAACAAGAGACCAACAACCAAGTGTCAAACATGTTAGAAAGCAAATCCAATGTTCCCTATGAAATTCTTTAACCAAAATTACTAGAAAACATGAAATAACAAGAAATTGAACAAAACAAAGCATGTAATCTAAGTAAAATCAGCTAAACCTCCATCCCATAGGGGAGTGGTGCTCCTTTGATGTAGAAATAAGCCCTTTCCCAATCCCTTTGATAAGCTTCCAAAATGATGAACAAGATGTGATGAAGATGTTGAAGTGCCTATAGTGAAAATGCTAAGATTGTGAATGATAATGAAAATGCTTGAGATTATAGGTGATTTCTTCATAGAGAAGGCCTCTATTTATAGGTTGAAGGATTGAAGAATGGAGAGATGAGAGGAATGTGGGATTAAAAGAGAGCAAATGATATTGTGACACTTGTCACAAGGCTAGTGGAGGAAGGTGGAGCATATTTTGGAGAATGTGCATGGTTAATGCATGTGGTTGAGGATTTGAGAGGTGTAAGAGAGATTAATGTATGTGTAAGAGGCATTAAATGAATATGGTTGGAGATTTTGGAGGGAAATTGTTTGGGGAAAAAAGTCAAATAAGTGGAGTAAATGAAGAAATATTCTCAAAGAATGTGCCTTGGTGAGGGAAAATAAGGTATTTAGTTAATTAAAAGAATTGATTTTTATGTGCAAGTGGGTGAGTTAGTCAAGGGTTTAGGTTTGACCCAGGTTGAGTCAAAACCTAGAGGATGGGTAATTAGGATTAGGGGTTAATTAGTTTAGGATTAATTAACTTGGATGAAATTAGTTGATTTATGATATTTAATTTAATTGTTTGGGTTTATTTAAATCAAATGAGAGGATGTTAGAACATTAGGATTTTAATTAAATATATTGATTTATTTAATTAAAAGAGATGACATTAGTTAGCAAAAAGTGAATTAATCAAATAAACTTAGTTACTTGATTAATAGTAGAAATAATGTTAATTTGAGCGGAATTAGATGCATTATGTCACTTGATTATTTGCATGTCTACAATATGACTCATTCAAAGTACTGGGTGATGAATTCTTTGGCCAAAGTAGTGTAAGTAGCCACTATTTACATTGTTAGTTCACTATGATCCAGGTTTACATACTAGGTTGGGATTGTCATACATGTTGGTTGTAGCCACTATATGGAAGCTTTAGATATGTAGGACACAACACCATGCTCAGAGAAGGCTAGGATTATGAGGTTACCGAACCAATCTCTTCGTCTAAGGGTAGGGCCATCTTACCAGTTTGGTAGATGTGCAGGGGACCACAGTAAGTCTGTGGTTGGTGGGAAAAGTGCTTGAGTGATGCTTCTCCTATTGTAGTTGGCGGCCAAGATTTGAGGATGTATGCACCAATATTGGGGACAACTAGAATGTATGCACCAAGGAATGGGGACATCTAGAATGTATGCACCAATGTTGGTATATCTGGACCACTTGTATCTCTATTTCAGTAAGCTCTTGGAAGCTATGCACACATTCATGTATCTCTATCTCTATGAGAATTATAAGTGTGAAATGTTATCTTACATGGAATTGTGTGATATGGAATCGTTACTTGGGTTCTTGTAATGTTTTATTATAATGCAATGAGAAATTTTGGAAAGAGGTTATTTCAAATATGCATATTGTTATTGATTTAGAAAAAAAGAATTATTGTTATATTTGTTCACATGTGGGTTAAAACATGGTAAAAATCAATGGGCATGTTAGATACAAGTTATTGATAATATTTCATTGGGAAATCAAACAAATCACTGTGTTGAGGCAGAGGTTGTGTTTTTGAGCATCAAGTACACTATGGACAGGGGTTACTCTAAAATATGGGTGGAAGGTGACTCTTTAAACATCATCAATTATCTACATGGCACCCATAAGCCCAATTGGAATGCGGATCAATTAATAAAAGATGCTATAACTATGTTAAGTTCTTGTGACGAGACCCATGTATCTCACATTTTTTGAGAAGGTAATGCATTGGTAAATTTTTTTGCCAATGATGTTGTCAGGCTGAATGAGTATCGAGCATGGGAGGAAGGTGCTCTCCTTCCCGAGAAATCTAGGATCTTAATGATAAATTATGGTTTTGGATGAGTTTATGCAGTGGCATTATTTAACCATTAGTACCAATTCTTGTCTCACACACTTTGTGGGTTTTGTTTGGCTTGTTGGCTCTCAGTCGAATGAGAATTGCAAGGGTTTTTTGTTGCTGGTTTTTGAGAAAATGGGAGGCACTAGAAGTAGAATTGAATCGCATTCTTGTGCGAGCCTAAGGAAGAAGGAGAAAATTTGGAAGATTCTCTAGCATGGGAATTTTACATCTTTCCTAGAAAGATTGCATGGGCACGACTCGAATGCTTCAGCGGAGTTTTTTTCTTGTTGACATAATCACAAACTCCAGATAAAGGGCTTGGTTGTTGATATCAATGAGGATTTGATTGCTACTATGACTAGGTTGTCGATGGTTGACCATAAATTCTATAAGGATAAGAAGAGTAATGAGGATGCAATGGCTAAATTCTTCAAGGATGACGAAAGGAAAAAAATCATCAAAATGGAAAGTTGGGGCTATGAGCGAAAGTCTCTCAAGAAGGTTTGGGTGAATATTGTGGTACATGACTTTGGAAGGTAGTTTCACTGCAATCCTTGGCCATCATTTTACTCTTTTAAACAATTTTTGACATGGGTTGTTTATTTCCTTTCCATTTTTTTTGTTGTCTTCCATGGAGGTCTTTGTATATGCTCACTTAAAAAATAGGAGGGATCTGGACCTCCATGAGGATCTTATTCTGTTAATTATGGAGCATGTTAAAGCCCTTATCCCTGCCTCTACAATTTAGGGTAAGGAGAAAATTTTGAGTGAGGCTTCTGGATCTTCCGGCTTGGATTCTAGCATTGTTGAGGATGAGGAGTGTAATGAAGAGGACGTGGTTGGGACCCCATCCCCTATGGCTACCTCCTCAAAAAAGAGGAAGAAGGGTAACCTTAAAATAAAATGGGTAGCTAAGCGCCTTATTTTTAATGAGGTGGACTCCCAATTTGATGGTGAGGATACATAGGTGGGCTATGGAGATTCCGCACCCAAAAAAAAAGCTTTGGAAATTGGCCAGGGTGAAATTGAGGCTGGCAGTAAAGAGGAGGGGCTATAGGAGAATGTGATGACAAAGGAGGTTGAGGATAAGCCGAGAAGGATTTCCAAATGCATTGCCAATTTAAAGAACCAGGCCTCAAAAAAATTGGTTAAGGATTCCAAGTGCTCTGTGAGGTGAAGGCTTTAGAAGAGAAGGTGGTGGATATTGATGACTCCTCGGTTCATAGCTCTCCTAATGTGGATCTCAAAGGCGAGAACAAGGTTCAGGAGGAGGAGGATTTTAAGAAGAATCATGTGAAGTCTAAGCCTTTAAAGGTTGACCCCCTTTCTAAGGACTTCTCCTATCTCAATGATGATTCCACCTCTATGTTTGATCTTCTTGACATGGTGAGGGCAGGGGCCACTGGCACTTTCAAATTAGAAAAATGGACTCTCCAGGAGTTTAATAAAGTAAACATCAAAATAAGGGGTTTGAAGGAGAATTTGAAGAATATTTCGAAAGGCTTAGCTTAGGATATTTTGATTGACATAATTGTGGACCTTGAGGGTTCATACGATGATTTTAAATCCCTGTGTGAGGAGTGCTTGGCTGGTTTAGAAACCAAGATATTGGATACTAATATAGATATAAATAAACTTCTCCATGCTTGTCACATTTCAGTGAAGAATAGTGCAGACTCTTTGGAAGTCCTATTTCATAAAATTAGTGAGCTTAGAGAGGATCAACTGCACTTTTCTAAGAAAATGGAGAAAGAACACTCAACCAAAGGTCAAGGAAAAAAAGGTGTGAAAGATTATGGTAAAGGCCCTACTGCTAAGGGGTTAGCTGACTGGAAGAGGTCCTTTTATGCTGAGAAAAAAAGAGTTGTTGGACATGATTGAAATGCATATGAACCAGGAGCTTGAGTTGGTCAACACCTTAAGCAGTATGAAGTAGTGTCATGTTTGTATGTTTGTTGTGTGTATTCTATTGTTGGGTCTTGGTTTCTTTCATGTTGTTTTGTTGTTTTGTTGTTGATGGGAGCTGCTGATAGTTTACTGTTTTATCTTTCGAGCAACTTTTTGTTCCTTTTGATGTTTTTGGTTTTGGGTTGTTGTTGGTGTTTTTCATATCTATCTCAAGCAACATTTTGTACCTTATGTTGTAAAGGGTTTAAGGTCCCTTCAAAACCTATTTTTCCAATATAATCAAAAAATTGATAATATTTTAGCTTTTTCATAAATCTAGCTACAACTTGTAAATACAATGTTATCTTCCATTTGTGGTTTCATTTATAAATCTGGGTATTAAGGTTAATGTGTGAATATAAAGGACATTTGGAACTTTTTCAAGATTGGATTAAAGTTTTAAATCTAAACAATATTTATAAAAGGTATTAAAAAATGTATTTCATTAATATTTAACCCAAAGATACTACAAAAAATAACACAACATATGCACTCAACAACTTATCCATGTTCAAGCAAGTTACTCACATTGTTGGCCAAATAAACTCCCAACTTCATAGATCATAATCCTAATTTGAGCACCCAACTAAAGAACATTATTTCATAGGTCCCACTAAATTCAACTAGGAAACAAAAATAAAGACTAAGCACTTTAGACTTTATTAGGTGACAACATTTTATAGGATTTTCTAATAAATTTTTTTTTCTTGATTATCACATAGTCATAATTTTTTTGATGGAGTCCACAAAAGACTATCATAAAGAAAGAACCCAAACATAATAAAACATAGGAAAATAAATAAAACAAAAATAGTTAGAAATCTATTTTTGGGTCTACAAGATTGCACAAACTTATAATGCTCTTGCATCAATTGAGAAGGTTTATGAAAATACATGTGTGCACTTTTCACAAAGATAAATTAGTGTTTTAACAAGCTCTCACCATAAAAAAACTAGATATTAACACAATCAATGATAAATCAAGGGTAACTACAAATAAAATATTATATAAACAAATATCAAATTAAAAAATCAACAATAAAATCAAAAGATAAACCTAAAGGAGAAATCCTAATGTTCTAAAAGTGGAGGGGTTTACTAAAATTAGAAGGAAAAAAGTACTTCCTTTTCACAATTTTTTTAGGGTTAAAAAAATTAAGAAAAACATAATCAACAAATTACCTTAGGATTAAGTCACTTAGAAATGAACTATTCAAAGTAAAGTGAAAAATAAAACAAAAAGAACAAAGATGCTTAGTTGGAAACCATACGTAGATATGTCATGAGGGATGGTTGAAAGTGATTTGTCAATATGCAAAAAAATAGGATTGATCATATGAATGCTTTAGAATCTATAAACTCATTGTTTGTCATTGTAGGCCACTTCTATAATGGTGGGATCAGTCACACACTTGTAAATCTAACCTACATAAGTGCACATCTAATTTGGATGCACACATACAATCTCTATAAATTTTAGAATGTTCACCTCCAACTTGTCTTGAGTATCTAAATGTTCTTTGCATAAAAACATGGTTATGTGGTAGAAATCTTGACAAGGATTGACAATATATTTATTTTTGCTCAAGCCACTATGGATACCAAACAACTTTGGGAAATGATTGAAGACAACAAATAAACATGCAATATATTGACTAGATGTTGATACAAATAGGTAATACAATAATAAATACTCTCGTTATGCAAATGAATATGTTTAAATGTTCTTGTCATTTAATTTTTAGGATGAACAAAATGAACTAAGGTTAGTCCTTAAATACAACTCCAAATACAACAAATGAAATGTTTTGGTAAATTTTACATATGACTTAAATCATTTACAAAAATCACATATATGATCTTAAATAAAAATAAAAATTAATGTAGATAAAAATGGAGTTAGCTAACTCCTATACAAAAGTGACCTATGTGCATACAAAAACACATGAAAACATACATAACGACATACATAACATGATGAGACATCCTAGTGCGGGGCCCGCTGGACGAGGGCTCAAAGGTGAGGAGCTGGTAGATGACACCAAATGTTCGAGAAGTGGTAGGTAGGAGTTAATGACATTGTCAGGTGGGTTTCCTCGCCTCCTCTCGGTCGAAAAGGCAGGTGCCTTAGCTTCCCCGTGAAGTCTCACTTTCATCCGCATTTTTTTTCTAACGCGGCAAAACTGGCGAATGACGTGGTTTCCAATCTGCTCGTTGAAAACTGAAGGTTTGAGTGCACGTGGAGATGTTGGAGGAGAAAATCAACCAAATCTAGGTGCTATTTGGTAGCCTGCACCTTATAAGCTAAATTTTGGAGTGCACGTGGAGGAGTTGGAGGAGAAAACCGACCAAATCGAGGTGAGGGGTGCTAACCAATTTGGTTGTAGGCAAAGGGTTTTACAACACCTTATAATTTGTACTTTGGGAACCACAATGTGTAGGATTTCAGTTATTTGGATCTCCTTGTTTAAATGTATGAATGTCTTGAAAATCACACATTCCATTGTTGTGTTTAAATTTTGCATGATTGAAAAAAAAAGTGCACAAAATAATTGTAATTTGGAAAACACAATGTTGGGTTTCAGTTATTTGAATCTCCTTGTTTAAATGCAAAGGGTTGTCTCATGTTGGGTTGCTTGCTTCTTAACACCCACAGTTTTGCAACATGGAATGTTACAAAACAATATGAATATCTTCAAAATCACACATTCCATTGTTGTGTTTAAATTTCCCATGATTGAAAAAATAAAGTGCACATAATAATTGTAATTGGGAAAACATAGTGTGGGGTTTAAGTTTTTTGAATCTCCTTGTTTAAATATGAAGGGTTGTCTCATGTTGGGTTGCTTGCTTCTTAACACCCACAGTTTTGCAACATGGAATGTTACAAAACAATATGAATATCTTCAAAATCACACATTCCATTGTTGTGTTTAAATTTCCCATGATTGAAAAAATAAAGTGCACATAATAATTGTAATTGGGAAAACATAGTGTGGGGTTTAAGTTTTTTGAATCTCCTTGTTTAAATATGAAGGGTTGTCTCATGTTGGGTTGCTTTCTTCTTAACATGTAGGGCATTGCAACATGGAATGTTACAAAACAGTATGAATTTCTTCAAAATCACACATTCTATTGTTGTGTTTAAATTTCGCATTATTGAAAAAAAAGTGCACAAAATAACTGTAATTGGGAAAACACAGTGTTGGGTTTCAATTATTTGAATCTCCTTGTTTAAATGCAAAGGGTTGTCTCATGTTGGGTTGCTTGCTTCTTAACACCCACGATTTTGCAACATGGAATGCTACTAAACAGTATGAATTTCTTAAAAATCACACATTCCATTGTTGTGTTTAAATTTCGCATGATTGAAAAAATAAAGTGCACAAAATAACTGTAATTAGGAAAACACAGTGTTGGATTTTAGTTATTTGAAGCTCCTTGTTTAAATGCAAAGGGTTGTCTAATGCTGGGTTGCATGCTTCTTAACACCCACGGTTTTGCAACATGGAATGCTACAAAACATTATGAATGTCTTCAAAATCACACATTCCATTGTTGTGTTTAAATTTCACATGATTGAAAAACTAAAGTGCACAAAATAATTGTGATTGGGAAAACTCAGTGTGGGGTTTCAATTTTTTGAATCTCCTTGTTTAAATGCAAAGGGTTGTCTCATGTTGGGTTCCTAGATTCTTAACACCCACGGTTTGGCAACATGGAATGCTATAAAACAGTGGGAATGTCTTCAAAATCACACATTCCATTGTTGTGTTTAAATTTTGCATGATTGAAAAAATAAAGTGCACAAAATAACTATAATTCAAAAAACACAATGTGGGGTTTCAGTTATTTGAATCTCCTTGTTTCAGTGCAAAGGGTTGTTTCATGTTGGGTTCCTAGCTTTTTTAACACCCACGGTTTTGCAACATGGAATGCTACAAAATAGTAGGAATGTCTTCAAAATCACACATTTCATTCTTATATTTAAATTTCGCATGATTGAAAAAATAAAGTGCACAAAATAACTGTAATTCAGAAAACACAGTGTTAGGTTTCAGTTATTTAAATCTCCTTGTTTAAATGTAAAGGGTTGTCTCATGCTGGATTCCTAACTTCTTAACACCCACGGTTTTGCAACATGGAATGTTACAAAATAGTATGAATGTCTTCAAAATCACACATTTCATTCTTGTGTTTAAATTTTGCATGATTGAAAAAATTAATTGCACAAAATAACTATAATTCAGAAAACATAGTGTTGGGTTTTAGTTATTTGAATCTCCTTGTTTAAATGCAAAAAGTTGTCTCATGTTGGGTTGCTTGCTTTTTAACACCCACGGTTTTGCAACATGGAATGCTACAAAATAGTATGAATGTCTTCAAAATCATACATTCCATTTTTGTGTTTAAATTTTGCATGATTGAAAAAATAAAGTGCATAAAATAACTGTAATTCAGAAAACACAATGTTGGGTTTTAGTTATTTGAATCTCCTTGTTTAAATGCAAAAGTTGTCTCATGTTGGGTTGCTAGATTCTTAACACCCATGGTTTTGCAACATGGAATGCTACAAAATAATATGAATGTCTTCAAAATCACACATTCCATTCTTGTGTTTAAATTTTGCATGATTAAAATAATAAAATGCACAAAATAACTATAATTGGGAAAACACAGTGTCAAGTTTGAGTTTTTTTAATCTCCTTGTTTAAATGTGAAGGATTGTCTCATGCTAGGTTGTTTGCTTCTTAACACCCATAGTTTTGCAACATGGAATGTTACAAAACAGTATGAACGTTTTCAAAATCACACATTTCATTGTTGTGTTTAAATTTTGCATGATTGAAAAAATAACTTGCACAAATAACTGTAATTCGGTAAACACAGTGTGGGGTTTCAGTTATTTGAATCTCCTTGTTTAAATGCAAAGGGTTGTCTCATGCTGGGTTGCTTGCTTCTTAACACCCACGGTTTTGCAACATGGAATGCTACAAAACAGTATGAATGTCTTAAAAATCACACATTCCATTCTTGTGTTTAAATTTTGCATGATTGAAAAAATAAAGTGCACAAAATAACTGTAATTAGGAAAACACAGTGTTGGGTTTCAGTTATTTGAATCTCCTTGTTTAAATGCAAAGGATTGTCTCATGTTGGGTTGCATGCTTCTAACACCCATGGTTGTGCAACATGGAATGCTACAAAATAGTATGAATGTCTTCAAAATCACACATTCCATTGTTGTGTTTAAATTTCACATGATTGAAAAACTAAAGTGCACAAAATAACTGTGATTAAGAAAACACAGTGTGGGGTTTCAGTTATTTGAATCTCTTTGTTTAAATGCAAAGGGTTGTCTCATGTTGGGTTCCTAGATTCTTAACACCCACGATTTGGCAACATGGAATGCTACAAAATAGTAGGAATGTCTTCAAAATCACACATTCCACTCTTGTGTTTAAATTTTGCATGATTGAAAAAATAAAGTGCACAAAATAAATGTAATTAGGAAAACACAGTGTGGGGTTTCAGTTATTTGAATCTCCTTGTTTAAATGCAAAGGGTTGTCTCATGTTGGGTTCCTAGCTTCTTAACACCCACGGTTTTGCAACATGGAATGCTACAAAATAGTAGGAAAATGTCTTCAAAATCAAGCATTCCATTCTTATGTTTAAATTCTGCATGATTGAAAAAATAAAGTGCACAAAATAACTATAATTTAGAAAACACAGTGTTGGGTTTCAGTTATTTAAATCTCCTTGTTTAAATGTAAAGGGTTGTCTCATGCTGGATTCCTAGCTTCTTAACACCCACGGTTTGGCAACATGGAATGTTACAAAACAGTATGAATGTCTTCAAAATCACACATTCCATTGTTGTGTTTAAATTCCACATGATTGAAAAAATAAATTGCACAAAATAACTGTAATTTATAAAACTCAATGTTGGGTTTTAGTTATTTGAATCTCCTTGTTTAAATGCAAAGAGTTGTTTCATGCTGGGTTGCTTGCTTTTTAAAACCCACGGTTTTGCAACATGAAATGCTACAAAATAGTATGAATGTCTTCAAAATCACACATTCCATTGTTGTGTTTAAATTTCGCATGATTGAAAAAATAAATTGCACAAAATAACTATTCAGAAAACACAATGTTGGGTTTTAGTTATTTGAATCTTCTTGTTTAAATGCAAAGAGTTGTCTCATGCTGGGTTGCTAGATTTTTAACACCCATGGTTTTGCAACACGGAATGCTACAAAATAGTATGAATTTCTTCAAAATCACACATTCCATTATTGTGTTTAAATTTTGCATGATTAAAAAATTAAAGTGCATAAAATAACTATAATTCAGAAAACACAGTGTTGAGTTTTAATTATTTGAATCTCCTTGTTTAAATGCAAAGGGTTGTCTCATGTTGGGTTGCTAGATTTTTAACACCCACAGTTTTGCAACATGGAATGCTACAAAATAGTATGAATGTCTTCAAAATCACACATTCCATTCTTGTGTTTAAATTTTGCATGATTAAAAAAATAAAGTGCACAAAATAACTATAATTGGGGAAAACACAATGTCGAATTTGAGTTTTTTGAATCTCCCTTTTTAAATGTGAAGGGTTGTCTAATGTTGGGTTGCTTGCTTCTTAACACCCGCAGTTTTGCAACATGGAATGTTACAAAATAGTATGAATTTCTTCAAAATCACACATTCCATTGTTGTGTTTAAATTTTGCATGATTGAAAAAATAAATTGCACAAAATAACTGTAATTGGGAAAACACAGTGTGAGGTTTCAATTATTTGAATCTCCTTGTTTAAATGCAAATGGTTGTCTCATGTTGGGTTGCTTGCTTCTTAACACCCACGGTTTTGCAACATGGAATGCTACTAAACAGTATGAATGTCTTAAAAATCACACATTCCATTGTTGTGTTTAAATTTCGCATGATTGAAAAAATAAAGTGCATAAAATAACTGTAATTGGGAAAACATAGTGTTGGGTTTCAGTTATTTGAATCTATTTGTTTAAATGCAAAGGGTTGTCTAATGTTGGGTTGCTTGCTTCTTAACACCCACGGTTTTGCAACATGGAATGCTACAAAACAGTATGAATGTATTCAAAATCACACATTCCATTTTTGTGTTTAAATTTTGCATGATTGAAAAAATAAAGTGCACAAAATAACTGTAATTGGGAAAACACGGTGTGGGATTTCAGTTTTTTGAATCTCCTTGTTTAAATGCAAAGGGTTGTCTCATGTTGGGTGCCTAACTTCTTAACACCCAGGGTTTGGCAACATGGAATGCTACAAAACAGTAGCAATGTCTTCAAAATCACACATTCCATTGTTGTGTTTAAATTTTGCATGATTGAAAAAATAAAGTGCACAAAATCATTGTAATTGAGAAAACACAGTGTCGGGTTTCAGTTATTTGAAGCTCCTTGTTTAAATGCAAAGGGTTGTCTCATGTTTGGTTGCTTGCTTCTTAACACCCACGATTTTGCAACATGGAATGCTACAAAATAGTATGAATGCCTTCAAAATCACACATTCCATTGTTGTGTTTAAATTTTGTATGATTGAAAAAATAAAGTGCACAAAATAATTGTAATTGGGAAAACACAGTGTGGGGTTTCAGTTATTTGAATCTCTTTGTTTAATTCCAAAGGGTTGTCTCATGTGGGGTTCCTAGCTTCTTAACACCCATAGTTTTGCAACATGGAATGCTACAAAATAGTATGAATGTTTTTAAAATCACGCATTTCATTATTGTGTTTAAATTTCACATGATTGAAAAAATAAATTGCACAAAATAACTGTAATTGGGAAAACACAGTGTGGGGTTTCAGTTTTTTGAATCTCTTTGTTAAAATGCAAAGGGTTGTCAAATGTTGGGTTCCTACTTTATTAACACCCATGGTTTTGCAACATGGAATACTACAAAATAGTATGAATGTCTTCAAAATCACACATTCCATTGTTGTGTTTAAATTTCGCATGATTGAAAAAATAAAGTGCACAAAATAACTGTAATTGGGAAAACACAGTGTGGGGTTTCAATTTTTTGAATCTTCTTGTTTAAATGCAAAGAGTTGTCTCATGTTGGGTTCCTAGATTCTTAACACCCACGCTTTGGCAACATGGAATGCTACAAAACAGTAGAAATGTCTTCAAAATCACACATTCCATTGTTATGTTTAAAATTTGCATGATTGAAAAAAATAAAGTGCACAAAATAATTGTAATTGGGAAAACATAGTGTGGGGTTTCAGTTATTTGAATCTCCTTATTTAAATGCAAAGGGTCATCTCATGTTTGGTTGCTTGTTTCTTAACACCCATGATTTTGCAACATGGAATGTTACAAAATAGTATGAATGTCTTCAAAATCACACATTCCATTGGTGTGTTTAAATTTCACATGATTGAAAAAATAAAGTGCACAAAATAACAGTAATTTGGAAAACACAGTGTTGGGTTTCAGTTATTTGAATCTTCTTGTTAAAATGCAAAGGGTTGTCTCATGTTGGGTTGCTTGCTTCTTAACACCCACGGTTTTGCAATATGGAATGCTACAAAACAATATGAATGTTTTCAAAATCACACATTCCATTCTTGTGTTTAAATTTTGTATGATTGAAAAAATAAAGTGCACAAAATAACAGTAATTGGGAAAACACGGTGTTGGGTTTCAGTTATTTGAATCTCCTTGTTTAAATTTAAAGGGTTGTCTCATGCTGGGTTGCTTTCTTCTTAACACCCATGATTTTGCAACATGGAATGCTACAAAACAGTATGAATGTCTTCAAAATCACACATTCCCTTGTTGTGTTTAAATTTTGCATGATTGAAAAAATAAAGTGCACAAAATAACTGTAATTCAGAAAACACAGTGTGGGGTTTCAGTTATTTGAATCTCCTTGTTTAAATGCAAAGGGTTGTGTCATGTTGGGTTCCTAGATTCTTAACACCCACGGTTTTGCAACATGGAATGCTACAAAATAGTATGAATGTCTTCAAAATCACACATTCCATTGTTGTGTTTAAATTTTGCATGATTGAAAAAATAAAGTGCACAAAATAATTGTAATTCGAAAAACACAGTGTTGGGTTTCAATTATTTGAATCTCCTTGTTTAAATGCAAAGGTTTGTCTCATGTTGGGTTGCTTGCTTCTTAACACCCACGGTTTTGCAACATGGAATGTTACAAAATAGTATGAATGTCTTAAAAATCACACATTTCCTTGTTGTGTTTAAATTTCGCATGATTAAAAAAATAAAGTGCACAAAATAACTGTAATTGGGAAAATACAGTGTTGGGTTTCAGTTATTTGAATCTCCTTGTTAAAATGCAAAGGGTTGTCTCATGTTGGGTTGCTTGTTTCTTAACACCCACGGTTTTGTAACATGGAATGCTACAAAACAATATGAATGTCTTCAAAATCACACATTCCATTGTTGTGTTTAAATTTTGCATGATTGAAAAAATAAAGTGTACAAAATAATTATAATTGGGAAAACATGGTGTGGGGTTTCAGTTATTTGAATCTCTTTGTTTAAATGCAAAGGGTTGTCTCATGTTGGGTTCTTAGCTTTTTAACACACACGGTTTTGCAACATGGAATGCTACAAAACAATATGAATGTCTTCAAAATCACACATTTCGTTCTTGTGTTTAAATTTCGCATGATTAAAAAAATAAAGTGCACAAAATAATTGTAATTGGAAAAACATAGTGTGGGATTTCAATTATTTGAATCTCCTTGCTTAAATGTGAAGGGTTGTCTCATGTTGGGTTGTTTTCTTCTTAACACCCACGATTTTGCAGCATGAAATGTTACAAAACAGTATGAATGACTTCAAAATCACACATTCCATTGTTGTGTTTATATTTCACATGACTGAAAAAATAAAGTGCACAAAATAACTGTAATTCAGAAAACACAGTGTTGGGTTTCAGTTATTTGAATCAATACAGTATTTGTCTCATTCACTATGGTCTGCTTTTTTTCAAGTATTTCTACAACAAATTCCTTTGTGATTTCATACATTCTAGTACCCGCTGCCTCTTGAATTATTTGTAAGATCTCAGGTTCCTCAAGCCACAATGTTTTCCAACATTTAATTAACAATAGACAAAATGAGTGTAATGAAAACCTTACACTACTAATGTAAGAAAGGGCACCTTGAAAATTTACCAAAACTATTACTTAGAGTAAAAATTGCATTTCAATTTCGTCATATCATTAAAATATAGGCAGCTAGGAAAACACAGTGGATTGCGAGTTAGTTTGTTGAGCTTGTACAAAGCTGAAGGGTGGAGAATTTGGAGAGGAGTTGCAGCTAGGGGATACCTTCACTTTTTTAGTTCATGAATTGTCATATACACTTTTGTTGGTCATGTTAACTCACCCGAAATGGAAGGCTCCATATAACAACATGCCTGCTCAAGTAAAATAGGTTTCTAGACCCCATCTACTATGGCGTCTTAGTATTTTTTCATGTGAGGTTGTGATTTTACCTATGGTCTTTATGTCTGCTTGGAGGTTCAAGTAGACACTATGTTGGGAAAACCCACAAAAGTGGTTTACGATTCGAATGAGGAAGAAAAACTTGCAAAAAATGACCCCATGCCAAAAAAATTCATTCTTAGAGTTTGAACGAACCAAAAGAGGGTTCGCTCGAACCTAGGTTCGAGCGAACCCATTTAATGCAAGTATGGACCATCCCGCCAAAAAAATAAATGAAAACCCCTTTTTGAAAGGGGGTTCACTCGAACCCCCCTTTTCCCCGATTCTTACTCGTTGTCACAAAAAAAAAAAAAAAAATTTGCACTTCAGAGCTTGGGTTGAAGATGAAAATGGCAGAGACTTCACAGACCCAACTAAAATTAGGTAGTCCTTGGAACGAGCTATCCAATGACTATAATTTTAATATGTTTTGGTTTTATTAGTTTTATTAAACATATGTTTTTCATCGAAAATCAAGCTATTTGTTCTACACATGTGGAAAAATAGCAGATTATCAAAAAAAAATTAAAAAAATATGAGTGCACCTGATATTGAAGTCCTTGATCCAACAAAAAAATAAAATTGAATTTCGATACATACAAAAAAATTTACGTTGTATATGGTCCGCCTACGTCTGAATTGTAATTGATTTGACTTTGAAACTTGATTAAGGAAAACATATTCAATAAAAAACTATGAGACCAATTGGAAGCACTAGATATCAGAGTTACAAATCTAAATTCAAAAGAATTAGAATTTTATCCTTCATGGAAAAAAAAGTTATATTTTATACGGTGAGTGTCACTCCTTAAAAATCTTGTTTGCTGAAAAAAACTAGTTTTCAAAGGAGATGGAAAAAGAAGTGCAATCTGATTCCAAAATTTTTGAAAAAAAATATATTTAGAATCTACTGAAAAAATTTCAGAAATCACTAGTTGGCATCATCTTCAAATTCCTCATGGTTTAGCCGCTATAGGTGCCCGAAAGTGAAGATTTAGTTAGAAAAAATTATTTCAGTGTCCAGTTTGGCCAAAAATTGTAAACCAGTATGTGGGATCACCCCGTTTTCCAACATGCATTGGTTCACATCATGGTTGATAGGGAAATTTACACATGTATGCCTTTCTTGATTCACTGCATTACTGATTCATGATTTTGTCAACAGATGCAAAAAAAAATTTATTCTTTTGGCATTGGTGGCAGCAATGGATGCACATTTATTTTCATAGAAGGTTGTCATAAAAGGTTTTGGTAGCCCTCTAACCTTTCCTCTCCATTAACACATGCACATGCACCACAAGCAACATATCTTCCCTAATACGTCTGTTCTTGCAACTCTAGAAGTAATTACATAGTATTATGCACATTACACTCGTACACCACATACAAAGTTGCAGGTTGAACCGCTCATCATGTGGTTCAACCTTCACTTGCTTATTTCATGAATTGCTAGATGTGCTTTTTCTCCTCATGTTAATTCATGCCAAATGGAAGGTTGAATATCACAACATGCCTCCTCAGGTAAAAGAGGTTTGTACACCCCATATACTCCTTAATCTTTGTTATATTTACATGCGGGGTTGCGAATTTACTTGCGGTCTTTACGTCCGCATGGAGATTCATCTACACACTGTGTTTTCGAACCCACATTCACTTACATCATGGTTGATAGGACATTTTACACCTTCCAAGCTTTCCTCTTTCTCTCCATTACTGATTCATCTTTTTTTTCAATAGATGCAACAAACATGTTATCATTTTGGCATTGCTGGCAGCAATGGATGCACTTTTTCTTTTTACATACAAGGTAGTCATCAAAGGTTTCGATTGCTTTCTAACCCTTCATATCCTTTAACAAATACACACACACCACAACCAATGTATTTTCCCAAGATAATACACCTATTGTTGCAATTGTATACGTAATTACATACTGTTTTCCACATTACACTTGTATGCCACATAGGAAGTTCTAGGGTGAACCACTCATCGTGTGGTTCAACCTTCACTTGTTTATTTCAATAATTGCTAGATGTTATTTTGCTCCTCATGTCAACTCACGTGAAATGGATAGGTTGAATATCACAACATGCCTCCTCAGGTAAAAGAGGTTTGTACAACCCATATTCTCTGAAATCTTTGTTATATTTACATGCGACGTTGTGAATTTACTTGCGGTCTTTATGTTTGCACGGAGGTTCATCTACATGCTGTGTTTTCCAACCTACATTCGCTTACATCATGGTTGATAGGACATTTTACACCTTTCTGGCTTTCCTCATTCTCTACATTATTGATTCATCTTTTTTCAACAGATGCAACAAACATGTTATCATTTTGGCGTTGCTGGCAACAATGGATGCAATTTTTATTTTTACATACAAGGTTGTCATCAAAGGTTTTGGTTTCCCTTTAACCCTTCCTTTGTTGTAACACATACACACGCACCACAAACAACGTATCTTCCCATGATAATTAATCTTTTGTTGCTATTGTATAAGTAATTACGTATTGTTATGCACGTTACACTCCTATGCCACGTAGATAGTTGCAAGTTGAACCACTCATCGTGTGGTTCAACCTTGGCTTGTTTATTTCATCAATTGCTAGATGTGCTTTCGCTCATGTTAAGTCACGCCAAATGAAAGGATGAATATTAGAACATGCCTCCTCAGGTGAAAGAGGTTTGTACATCCCATATACTCTAAAATATTTGTTATATTTACATGCAGGGTTGCAAATTTACTTGTGGTCTTTATGTCATCAAAGGTTTTGGTTGTCATTTTTTGTTGTCGTTGTCTATGTCCACTTGTACGGTGAGATAGATAGTCTGATTTCCAACCCGTGTTTGTGTTATATTTTATGCGTAGCTTGATTCAATCTATCACCTTTAATTTTCCTCAGTTGAAGTCGACAACCTCCTATTGGTTTCATGTGGGTGACAACAATGCAAGCACATTTTATTTACATTCAATGAATGATTGCTTTCTTTTTCTTAACACAATCCACACTAATTTTAAATATTCGTCCAATTCTGTCCTTTCGTAGAATGGGGAAACCTTTGAAATGGAACAAGCAAGACGAATTGGACATGCAAGATGTACGAAATGGATGCACTCCTTTTTCCTCTTCCGATTTGCAATGGACTCCTATTTTTGTCAAGAAGGATGGGGTCCCTAACCTTGTCGTAGTAATTCCTCATATGAGAATTGATGGTTTCATTCACGATGAAATTTGCATTGAAGGTTTTGAAACTAAATTTGTCAACAAGAAAAAAAGAGAACCTACCACCACGCGTCCCATCGACAACAAAAATTATGGCAAAACAATTCGGTATCAAAGGTTTGTATCTTTCAACATTCATTTGTATGGTCCAATGATATTTTACTCTTTGTTGCTTCGAGATGATGATATTATGCCTTCTTCACAGCTACTGGTGTCAATACAATCCCACAAACCACAGAGACCAACATGATCCAGGGAACAGAGACCACATGATGCAAAGAAGAAACAACATAAGACATTTACACAAATGCAAGGTTGTCAATACCACTTCATGGTAAAGGTTATGAATGGAAAACCCGATGTTTCCTATAATATATACAAATAAATGTTCCACATCAATAAATAAGGTGAATTTTTCCATGGCATTGGTGACACAAGTGGAGATAGGTGTTCTATTTTTGCCGCTAATCTATCCGCAGAGTGCAAAAGCTATATTGAAATCCTTTTGCTCATGGATGTTAATGTCAATGAAATAATGGATAGACACATCAACAATCCTATCTTATGTGGTACGATGTTAAAGATAGATCAATTCCTTATAAGAAAGGATGTAATGAATGCTTGGTGAAAGGTGTGTTCTACTCATGCACAAAAACACAAAGTTGATTCAACAAGTATCATGATGTGGAATGGATAGGACTTTGACAACTTCTTCTACTTTCAACAACCCAATGAGAAAGATACACCTTTTTTTACCAGGGTTCAGACACCATGGATCATGCTAGATAAGATGGTTAGCCACTCGCACAATTCAGTCATCTCGATGGATTCCACATTTGCCACAAACAAATATGGGGTGAGGCCTTACGAACATTGACAAATAGTTCTTCATCTTTTCAATGATCTTGTTGGCTATAAACCTAACAATGCTCATGCTAAGTTATTATCTCTATAGTTTCCATCAAGTATTATTTGATCATTTTCAACGAGCAATAGAGTGGTGTGCCAGTTGTGTGGGCAGTGTCTGCACGAAACAAGATTGAGGACATCTCTGCGCGGCTATGCGTATTGCATGATTGTGGAAGAAGAGTCAGACCTGACTGGAGAATCAATGCATTTTTTATCGATGATACGACTGCAGAAATCCAAGCCATACAGTATGTGCATCTCTTTGTTCATTTATGTACCTTTCTCATTTGCTATTTATTTTCAATGCCACTTTCTCTTACAGATAAGCGATAAACAATATTGTTTGTATTGTCTATTAGGGTTTTCTTTCAATGTATTGTGTTGTTATGCCTTTGGCATGTTAAAAGGGCTTGGTTGAAGAATGTATATAAGTATGCAGCCAAGGAAAGGGCAATGGAAACCTTCCACAAATTTGGCCGATCATGATGGCAATCGGTGACAGAGATGATAGCGTCACTCAGCTATTGAACTCTTTCTTTGAGGAGTTCAATGATCAACCACGATTTCTAGAGTACTTCAACAGGACATGGTGTGAAGGAGAAGGTCGAATTGGTGAGTTGACAATTGTTGTCACCTCGTAGGATTTTCACCATTCACATTATTCGACATTACCTATAATACGTTGTGGTTTACTTGACTATTGGATTTCTTTTTTCGCAGCCATGTGGGAAAAAAAATTCAAACTATTCCCACATGCCAACCAAGATACAAATGCAGCCATTGAGTCATACCATTGCTTACTAAAAAATCGGTACTTGCGTGATCATTTAAAAAATGCACCAAGAGAATGGACTATTTGTATTACACACTTGTGTATAAAATGGAACCATTCTATAGGCAAAAGGAAAAGTTGCAGTATTATGTTTTTTCGATGAACTATAAGTTTTTAAAAACATGATCTAGTTTGGAGAAAGCCAAGGTAATTCTAGACGATCACTATGTTCTCGATGAAACACATCTTGGATGTTACTGGGTGAAAATTCAAAGTAGCTTCAACCACTACCTTGTTCAGAAATTTGGGGAGCACCTTTTTGTTTGTGAGTGCCCTTGGAGTTTGCAGGGGAACACTTGCAAACATGTCTTGAAGGTTGTTGGCTTGATTGAAAGATCATCTGTCATTGAAGGGGTGGTTCACAGTAAGTGAATTTCAATTCGAATTTCGTTATTTTATGGGAGTCAATTATGTTTTGCATTTTCTACTGCCTGATACAAGTTTCATTTGTTTGGTTATTTAGACAAGGGAGGTCAACCAATTGATAGAGGGATAGATTTGAACGAGACATTGTCGCAGGGGGCGTCGAAGAAAACAATCTTAATCTTATCGCCCCTACACAAGCTCCTTCTATCACTCATGTATATGATGAACACATGCTCAAAATGTGTATTTGGAATGACACAAACCAAATCTTGAACAAAGTGATGAGTACACCACCATAGTGTCTACAACAGGTGCAATCATATGCACAGTGTGTGGAGAGGTTTCTACAGGACCTACAACAATCAAATGCATTGCCCTTTGAATTCATTCTCGATCCTGATGAAGCTGCAAATAGCACCATTCACATGCGTCTATGGTTTAGTGCAAGCAGGGATCGTCGTCGACGTGCAACCCATCGTACAAATCGTGTTGCAGAGCACTTAGATCACCAAACTCCTTTGTATGACTCCTTTCCCTTCTCCATGAACAATAACTCCAATGTGAATGTGAATATGCAATGTCAGACTTCAGGAGTAGCTGCTATGGATGTGGCAGAGGATACAACATCTAATACGGGTGACTATGAGAAAACCCATTTCAATTTCTATATTGTAATAGGAAATGGTATTGCAGATTTTTTTTTCTAGTATGTGCTTCTACCACGTCATAAACTTTATGATTTCTTTTTTGGCCTTTTTTGTTCACTTCAACACTCCAATTTGGGGAAAGGAGTCCTCGCTGACGATTGTCTTTCACAAGTGTAAACCCAATGGAAGGTATGGCTCAAAATTAATAACAATGTGTACGTAAGTCCAATTTTGGGTATGACATTATGCAATACCATGGTTCTCTATAAAAATTTGGCTACGGTCACAAGCTGATGTCGACCAACGTGCGTTCACTCTACTGATTCTTCAAGAGTTACTAAGGATTGCACAAACATACTTCAATGAACCTTCGTCTATCTAGGTAAGCATAGTGCACGTGGTCCTTCCTCAAGCTGTGAAGAGCAAGAAGAGTTTGTTCAGTGAAAATTTTATCTATTTCTTTCACATTGCTTGCTTCTTTTCAAGTGTTCTCATACTCCCCAAGTCATTGAAAATGGTCATAGTGTTTACGCTGCTAGAAATGCACTGTTGGAAAACACACTTTCCCTGTCACCAATCTCAAACCCATTCTATTGAGGCATATTTCACAATAGTGGGCTTCAATCCCACAAGAAATATTCACAAAGACAATACTCTCAACATAACACAATTTAGGTTTTCAACTTCTGAGGCCCAAACCAGTTTAATCACCATCTTTAGACTCCATAGCTTTAATTCAAACAAAACAAACCTCTACCAAGTCTCCCCTTTCATATTTTCATCATTTCTCCATGACTGTCCTTAATGTGCTACCATGGCACTCAAACACAAACTTTATTTTCCAAGGCACAACCAACCTACTCAATGCTTAAGACATCTTTATTTGAGTTAAAATAGAAAAATAAAACTCTTCACAAGGTCTGCCCTTACACACCATTCCCATTTCCTTCATTGGCTATTCAAATTCCTACTAGCCATTAGAATCAAGATTGTCAAACCTATCTTTTAATTTAGATCCCTCCTTTAGACTGCGATTTTATTTTTGGATACCCATCAGAGAGTTTTAAAACATATATGAAAACCAACATATGTTACTTTCGAAAGCAGTGATCAAATTAGGACTGCTAACGTGCAAATTAGGCCTAATTAGGTGTTAACCTAGATAGGGCTTATTGATTATGATATTTCCACCATCAATTTCACCTAACCATTTCTTGGAACCCACCAAATTAGGTTTGTTAAAGCTTAATAATCCATCAATTGTTCATTCCCATAATCATTTTTATAAACCATAGGTCTTAGGCTTCTTGAACACTCTATTTTATGGACTGTAACACAACTTTCAGTCAACGAACTTCACCTTTCCACATGTTTTCCTTTACCACTTGACTTGTGACGTCTGAAATATGAAGGTACATGCAACAAATAGTGTCTCCATAGGCAAAAATGGGAGAATACAATTTTCATTATCTTTGTTTACCCTAGAACAGGGTTTTACTAGTCTACAGTAAAAATCTCAATATCTTATTCAAATTAATACCAATTTTCATGAAACCAATTTGAAATGGAAGGTGATTGGATGGACCATTATTCACAAGTACTTAAACATGCATACGTTCCCGTACTCTTCACCTTCCTATGTTGCATTTTTGCAACTTCACAAATTTGTGTTGACAACTTTTAGATTTTTCCAAATTTGACACAAAACCTTGAGTATTGACCCTCCTAATGACTTGAATAAATGGAAAATGACTTACATGACCCTTGAACAATGTTAAAACATCAAAAATTGATCAACCTTCAATATTTGCATCCTAGAATCATAATATTCTCAAGATGCTCCTGCATCACATGCAGAGGTTGTTTTAGATGTTTAGTCTATTTTGAGTTTTTATGTTACATGCAGTGGCTGTTTTAGATAAATGGTCATAGTCTTTTCACTATTGGAAAACACATTTTCCCTACGCAGTTAGTTCGTTATGAAATTTTTTCTTTCATTTCAGGTATTTTAGCTCCTATTGTTCCAGTCGTGCATTGCCATATGCCCATTGGAGAAACTGTACATGTTGCTTTACGAAGAATAGGTACAATATCTTCAGTGAAAACATTATCTATATCTTTCGCTTTGCTTGCTTCTTTTTCAGTGTTTCCATTGCATTGATAGTGTCTTTCTACTTATAAAATTATGCAATTGTACATTCTAAAAAAGTTGTGTTGTCTTTCATTTTAGGAATTTCAGCATCTGTTGCTCCGGTTGTATAGAAGATGTTGTACTATTCATGAGAATGGGTTGCTAGTTGGTTGACCAACTACCACTGTTATCTTTCATTCAATATTCTTGCTTGCGTTGAAGAATTAAGTATCCCATACAGGTTGTGGGAAAAATTGTTAAGGATAATTGATAGAAAAGGGCCAAACCACACTAATTTGAACTACCATAATTATGCTCACTTCTTTAAAAACATCTTTGGTGTATGGGAAAAAATGGGCATGGATGTTCAATATTACAATCTACAAATAAAGATTATAAATTTATGTGATTGGCCAATGTCTCTTTACCATGAAATTCGAGACCTCTTCCTAGCTGGATGCATCTGGAAGGTATGCATTCCACCAACTATAATCATACGCAAGCACAATCTTACGGACAAGCTGAACATGAGGTTTATGATATTACTTAAGGGGGGATCTCTAATTAGCAATCACATGGGTCCTATGGAGGAATGGTTGTTGGTCATCCTTAAATTCAACCACATTGTCAGGTTTGAGATCCACCGTGTCAAACCATTGTTCAGGCTGCTACATGTGTATTACGGGGTGCCAACGTTGTATGTTGTCAATTTCACCTTGACAATCAGAGTGTGGAAAATCCTTTCAGATGTTGAGAACGCAAAAATTATACTTGTTCGTAAATGGTTGACATAGTTCTCAGTGTTAGCAATATTAAATGTGGCCTGTAATTTTCTTCACAAACTATAATATTAACTCGAAATGTTTTTACATTTGACTATGTGATGGGAATTATTTATTTGAGATCAAATTTGAAAACATTTCAAAACATTGTCACAACCCTATTTGTTGTCCATCCTGCAACTTTTTTTGTGCATTTTCTCTTCGCAACATCTTATGATATTGAAATGGAATGTTTGTTGCAAGTTGGAGTTGTTATAAAATATAAAGGTCTTTTTCAATATTGTTATAAAATGTGAAGCTTAAGTTGAATATTTATGCACTTCGTTGTTCACATAGATGATAGTCATTAAGGCAAAGCAACAAAGATCTAATAAGTTGAATGCCATGTTTGATGATAAAATATGAAGGTGAACTTCAATACACCGTGTTGTTACAGTCTGTATAATAGTAACTATTGTCTTTGAACAAGATTTAAGAAGTGAGTGACAACCTTGTATGTTTTTCCATTCTGCAACTTTTTTTGTGCATCTTGTGTTCCAAACATATGACGATATTACACTGGAATGTTTGTTGCAAGTAAGGGTTGTCATGAAATATGAAGTTGAACTTCAATACATTGTGTTGTTATAGTTTGCAAAACAATAATTGTTGTCTTTGAACAAGATTTGAGAAGTGAGTGACAAGCTTGTATGTTTTTCCATTCTGCAACTTTTTTTGTGCATCTTGTGTTCCAAACATATGACGATATTGCAATGGAATGTTTGCTGCAAGTAAGGGTTGTTATAAAATATGAAGTTGAACTTCAATGCACTATTTTGTTATAGTCTGCATAATAGTAACTATTGTCTTTGAACAAGATTTGAGAAGTGAGTGACAAGCTTGTATGTTTTTCCATTCTGCAACTATTTTTGTGCATCTTGTGTTCCAAACATATGACGATATTGCAATGGAATGTTTGTTGCAAGTAAGGGTTGTTATAAAATATGAAGCTGGACTTCAATGCGCTATTTTGTTATAGTTTGCACAACAGTAACTGTTGTCTTTGAACAAGATTTGAGAAGTGACTGACAACCTTGTATGTTTTTCAATTCTTCAACTTTTTTTGTGCATCTTGTGTTCCAAACATATGACGATATTACAATGGAATGTTTGCTGCAAGTAAGGGTTGTCATGAAATATGAATTTGAACTTCAATACATTGTGTTGTTACAGTCTGCATAACAATAACTGTTGTCTTTGAACAACATTTGAGAAGTCAGGGACAACCCGGTGTGTTTTCCATCATGCAACTTTTATTTGTGCATCTTGTGTTCTAAATGTATGACGATATTGAAATGGAATGTTTCCTGAAAGTAAGGGTTCTTATAAAGTATGAAGTTGAACTTCAATACATTATGTTGTTACAATCTACATAATAGTAACTGTTGTCTTTGAACAACATTTGAGAAGTCAGGGACAACCTGGTGTGTTTTCCATCATGCAACTTTTATTTGTGCATCTTGTGTTCTAAACGTATGACAATATTGAAATGAAATGTTTCCTGAAAGTAAGGGTTCTTATAAAATATGAAGTTGAACTTCAATGCATTGTGTTGTTACAGTCTACATAATAGTAACTATCATCTTTGAACTACATTTGAGAAGTCAGGGACAATCCCGTGTGTTTTCCATCATGCAAACTTTTTTTGTGCATCTTGTGTTCTAAACGTATTACGATATTCAAATGCAATGTTTCCTGAAAGTAAGGGTTCTTATAAAATATGAAGCTGAACTTCAATACACCATTTTGTTATAGTCTCCATAACATAAAGTGCTCATTGCATGTGCTTACATTTGTAAGTAAGTTCACATACATAAGTAAGTTTTCATAACGAAGTAACTTGTATAGGACAATGTGTTTTCCAACACTACAAATAATGCAAGCATTCTATTTGTTCCAATGACATGAAAAAAGGAAATGCCATTTTTACTCAACCAACTAGTTATAAAATCTGAAAGTGGACTTCATTAAATTTTTGGAGCGTAAAAAATTTAAAAAATCATGAAATATGAAGGTGGACTTAAATTCATTTTTGGAGCGTCAGAGATAAATAATCATTAGGAAATAACTCACAGCAGACAATGTGTTTTCCAACGGTGCAATCCATGCAAGCCTTTTATGTGTTCTAATCACATGGAAAAAGGAAATATGCCATTTTGAGTCTACCAAATAGTCGTTCTAAAAATTCAAAGTGGACTTCATTTCATTTTGGGAGCATACAAAATAAACACTTTCCGAAAGCAAATAACTGACAGGGAACACTATGTTTTCCAACACAACAACCAATGCAAGCATTTTATTTGTTACAATCACATGAAAAAGGAAAAGTTGTCATCTGCACTCTACCAAATCATTGTTCTAAAATTGAAAGTGGACTTCACTTCATTTTTAGAGCGTGAGAAATCAAAACTTTTTGTAATGAATTAACTGACAAGGGACAGTGTGTTTTCCAACACTACAAGCAATGCAAGCATTTTTTGTGTTCCAATCACATGGAAAAAGGAAATATACCATTTCCACTCTACTAAATAGTCGTTCTACAAAAATTCAAAGTGGACTTAATTTCATTTTGGGAGCATATGAAATAAACACTTTCCAAAAGAAAATAACTGACAAGGGACAATGTGTTTTCCAACACAACAACCAATGCAAGAATTTTCTTTGTTACAATCACATGAAAAAGGAAAAGATTCCATCTGCACTCTACCAAATCGTTGTTCTAAAATTGAAAGTGGACTTCACTTCATTTTTGGAGCGTGAGAAATCAAAACTTTTCGTAACAAAATAACTGACAAGGGACAGTGTGTTTTCCAACACTGCAAACAATGCAGGAATTTTTTGTGTTCCAATCACATGGAAAAAGGAAATATGCCATTTCCACTCTACCAAATATTCATTCTACAAAAATTCAAAGTGGACTTAATTTCATTTTGGGAGCATACGAAATAAACACTTCACATAAGCAAATAACTGACAGGGGATAGTGTGTTTTCCAACACTGCAACAAATGCAAGCATTTTATTTGTTATAATTACATGAAAAAGGAAAAGCTACCATATGCACTCTACCAAATCATTGTTCTAAAATTGAAAGTGGAATTCACTTTTTTTTTGGAGCCTGAGAAATCAAAACTTTTCATAACAAAATAACTGACAAGGGACAATGTGTTTTCCAACACTGCAAGCAATGCAAGCATTTTATGTGTTTCAATCACATGGAAAAAGGAAATATGCCATTTCCACTCTACCAAATAGTCATTCTACAAAATTTCAAAGGACTTAATTTCAGTTTGGGAGAATACAAAATAAAGACTTTTCATAACCAAAAAAATGACGGGACAGTGTGTTTTCCAACACTGCAACCAATGCAGGCATTTTATTTGTTACAATCACATGAAGAAGGGAAATCTTCCATCTCCACTCTACCAAATAATTATTCTAAAATTCAAAGTGGACTTCATTTACATTATTGGTCATAATGAATCAAATACTTATTGTAACGAAATAACTCACAAGGGGTAGGGAGTTTTCCAACACTGCAAACAATGCTAGCATTTAATTTGTTCCAATCACATGGAAAAAGGAAATACAGTCAACAAAATACTTCTTCTACAAATTGAAAGTGAACTTCATTACATTCTTGCTGGTAACGAAACAATTATAGGGCTATGAAAAGTTTGATATGAAATGGATAACAACATTGTGTTCAAACTTATGAAAATAGTATATCTGTTCACCATAATTGTTCAATAATCAAATAATTATAGAGGGCCATGAAAAGTATGATATGAAATGTATAACAACATAGGGTTGAAACATATGAAAAAGGTATATCTATTCACCATAATTATTCAATAATCAAATAATTATAGAGGGCCATGAAAAGTCTGGTATGAAATGTATAACAACATAGTGTTCAAACATATGAAAATGGTATATCTCTACACCATAATTGTTCAATGATCAAATAATGAAACCCACAATGCATAATCAATATTCTAAGCCTATCTCATCATATCCTACGTTGCTTATTCTTTGCAATTGAGTTCAAGCTTGCGTAATACATGACACATTTCTTAGGGTTCTTGTGTATTTTGGGAGGGGTGATTCCAATTCCATGAACCCTCGCAGATGATGAACGTAAAACAAAAAATTTCTTCATAGATTGTGCTTTCTACTTGGCACGTTTAATAGCTTCACCCTATAACAAACAATTAATCACAATTAATGTATGGATGGAACCAATATAAGGTAGTATGTTATATACAACAACATATTGTTTATGTGTACCTCTGGAACAAAATGCTTCATCTTAGAGAGATTCCATAGCACGAAGCCACCCACACACTCATCGACGGTCTCTGCACCAGGAAGTGGAAAAGGCACATAGCGCTCACCAACAATGGGCTCAACAATGTTGACTCTCACACAATTTTCTGGGTGCATAAAGCTATGGGTTTCATCCTTTCTGTCGACAACACGTACAATGCCTTTGCCAACCCATTTACGATGCCTGAAAATATTAACATGATCATCAACCTTAAAAGTGATGCCCTTGAACTCTATCATTTGTTCATCCATAGGATTTGGCTACAGTGGAATCATAATTGAAGGCATATTAAAGGATTCATAAAGAAATAAGAACAAAATCATGGAAGTGTGTTGGGTCTGTTACCGATATAGATGGAAGGCCACTGCTCTCCTAGTCCCCATGTCCATCTTTATTGACATCTCCCCCTTGCAAGCCATCGCTCTCCTCGTCCCCATGTCCATCTTTATTACCCTCTCCCGCTTGCAGGCCAATGCTCTCCCCGTCCCCATGTCCATCTTTATTTCCCTTCCCCACTTGTAGGCCAGTGCTCTCCCCATCTGCATGTCCATCTCTATTAGCCTCTCTGATTTCAATTGCAACCACATGACCAATTAGGTCAAGCCCATCACTCTATTCATCCTTGCCCTATAATACCAAGAATTCAAACATCACTTCAAATTCAGCTACATGCAACCAATTCATTAAAATAATCAGAACAAACATTAAATAGAAGAGTTTGAATTCATTGTTTCTTCTAGTTTCTCCATGTCAAGGCACCTTGAAAATTTTGACTATGTAAGCTCATTCTTCTTCTTCTCAATGTTAGACGGCGGGTTGGGAGGAACACCATCATCTTGTTCTCCCATGGCCTCCGCTTCATCTTCCAAATCAAGAGTATCTTGTTCGAAGGCAGGACTCTATTGTTCATCGTTGTCTTGTAATAGTAGGAATTGAAACATCACATCAAATTCAGATGCATGCAACCAATTCATTGAAATAATCAAAACAAACATTATATAGAAGAGCTTGAAATCATCGTTTCTTCTTGTATGGGTGTGAGGAAACTTCCAACCCTATACGATCCTTCTTCTTCTTCTCAATGTTATACGTTGGGTTGGGAGGAACAACATCATCTTGTTGTTCCATGGCATCTGCTTTGTCTTCTAAATCAAGAGTATCTTGTTCAAGGGTAGGACTTTGTTGTAAATCATTGCCCTGTAATAGCAAGATTTGAAATGTCACATCAAATTCAGATGCATGCAACCAATTCATTGAAATAATCAAAACAAACATTAAATAGAATATTTAAAAATCACCGTTTCTACTTGTTTCTTCTTGTGAGGGTGTGAGGAAACTTTAAAGTGTATATGCTCCTTCTCCTTCTTCTTCTTCTTCTTCTTCTCAATGTTGTATGACAGGTTGGGAGGAACGACATCATCTTGTTCTTCCATGGCATCTGCTTTGTCTTCCAAATCAAGAGCATCTTGTTCAAGGGCAAGACTCTGTTGTTCATCGTTGACCTCTAATAGCAAGAATTGAAATGTCACATCAAATTCAGATGCATGCAACCAATTCATTGAAGTAATCAAAACAAACATCAAATATAATATTTTGAAATCACCATTTGTACTTGTTTCTTCTTGTGAGGGCGTGAGGAAATTTTAAACCATACACGCTTCTTCTTCTTCTCAATGTTAGACAAGGGGTTGGGAGGAACAACATCATCTTGTGCTTTCGTGGTCACTGCTTCATCTTTCGAAACAACAATAATCTGTGAGGGCAACACTTCGTTGTTCATCCTTATTTTGTAATAGGAGGAATTAAAATGTCACATCAAACTCAGATGCATGCAACCAATTCATTCAAATAATCAAAACAAACATTAAAAATAATATTTCGAGATCACTGTTTCTTCTCATTTCTTCTTCACAGGGTGCCTTGAAACTTTTAACCGTGTACGAGGCTTCTTCTGAATGTTACACACCGGGTTGGTAGGAACATCATCATCTTTGCCTTTCCTAGGCATAGCTTCCTCTAGTGAATGAATACTACTCTGGTGGGCAGAAGGAACCGCTTCTCGACCATCAGCCTATCATGTCATGTAAGTTAACATTAAGTGAATCGTGTATGCCACAAAACAAAAAATATGAACCAACCAAAATTCAGATTTAACAGTTCAATTCGACATTACCATTCCTTTGTTTCTCTTTCTCTCCTGCAATTGTAATATTTTTTGCCTTCTCTACTCCTTTTTCTCCTCGCTGTTGTATAACGCCATTCGCTTCTTCACCTCGTCCTTTCCTTTTTGGGGAAGTTGAAGGAAGCTATGTTTCCCATACTTTTGACAAACACTTTGAATAACACACTTCTGCTGGAGATGTTGTCGTAGATTCATTTGGTACTTCATATTTTTCACCTTCTTTTGAAGGTACTCTTTCAATTTATCAAGGGGAGGAGGGGGCGTTTTACTTTCGCAGTTTGACCACGCTTTGGTGGCGCGAGAATAGGAAGGTGGTGATGCTGAATCCTATGCATGTTGAACACTCTCCAATCATGATATTTTCTTGTACATTCTCCTACAATACAATAATATACATATGTAGCATTCTCCACTTATCTTTTGTATTCAACAACAACCTGCACAACAAATTCGGAAAAGAAAATCGCTTAATATATTTGATATTAAAATAATTTGAATGCACAACATATACACACAACGAAACAATGCAATAATTGAGTTATTATATCTACCTTCCCATCCACCACATCACCATGTGCTTCATTGTGTCCCTCTCCATCCTTAGGGTCTCCCTTTTCACACTCTTCCTCATTGTTGTGGACTATGGCAAGAGCGTGATGATCTCCTTGACTATTGTCCTGAATCGAAGGAACCATATATTGTCAAAATCAGCATATTTGTAACATACATGATATTTTCTAACTGAAATTGTAAAGCATTTAGATTGACGCATTGGAAGGAAAAGGCAATTGGAAGTTCACAATCAATTATCGAACACATCACTTCCTCAGGGTTCAACATTTTCCTCAAACGAGGGGACTTCCCTGTACCGCAATTGCAGCCTCCTGATTAAAACATTCCCACTTTCCAATCAACATCGTAACCACTTATGCGAGATTAAAATTATACATTTGATTGCATCTTGTAATTACCGGATCTTACCTGCACATTTGGGGAATGCAACCGCCCCGAAGAAGATGCACCACTAGACACCCTTACAGGTGTGTTGTCTATCTCAATGACATTCTTCATTGTATGAAGCACATTCCCTTTTACAAAATGCATCCTTGGTTTTCTATAAACTATAAAATTGTTGCAAGTGTTATGGATAGTTAAAGTTCCAAAATTTATTGCACCATTTGTAGTAAGCAAGCATATTTTCTTCAATCATAAGAAGAATTTCAAAAGCATATTTTACTCTACCTAAGACTTGTGATAAATTTTGAAGGTGCCTTTCATTACATTCTTCGTGTCTAAATAAAAACAGGTTTTCAATACATTCCTACTGTCAGCAAAATTGCAGGCTGGAAAATAGATGGTGTTATGAAACATACAACCCACAGTATTGTAAAACACTATATAAGTAACCCACTATGTTTTCCAACATGCAATAATTTTGTGCATTTAATTTTTTCAATCACATGAAAATATTGAATTGCAATTTATACCATAACTAACAGTTGTAATTATTGGAGGTGCCCTTTTATTACATTCCTACTATCTAAATAAGAAAAGCTTCTCAAGGCATTCAAACTGTTATGTGAAATTTGAGGTTGGAAAACACAGGGTGTTATAAATCCTACAACCCACAAACTATTCTAAAACCCTTTACAAGCAACAACCCTATTGGTTACTCGCCCCACCTCAAATTGGTATGTTTTGTGATTGTCTTGAGAACATTTAGATTTCTAGATAACAATAATGTAATGAATTTGGAAAATAGAAGGCGTTAAGAAACCTGTAACCGAATGTATCCCGCACCTACAAGTCCTCCCCGTCCTCTCAAGTGTTTAGATTTAAATATGCAAAATGAAACAACTGACAACCCACGTTGTGTTTTCCAATCTACCATTATTTTGTGCATTTCTTTTTTTCAACCATATGAAGAAATTCAAATACAATTTATATTGTAAGTAAGAGTTATTATATATTTTGAAGGTGAACTTAATTACATTATTAGAATGTACAAATCAAAAGGCTTCCAAGACATTCATACTATAAATATAATTACAGTTGGATGATACATAATACTATCCAAATTCACGTGAGGAGTGACTGACCAATTGGGTTCTTACTACGTAAGTAACCAAAACGTTGTCATTGCATTCATATTGTCTATGTGTGTTGACACAAACAACACTCACTGAGGGGTTGTCCCTCACTTCTCAAATCTTGTTCGAAGACAACATTTTTTGTTATGCAGACTGTAACAAAACAGTGTATTGAAGTTCAAATTCATATTTTATAACAACCCTTAATCGCACCAAACATTCCATTTCAATATCATTATATGCTTGGAACACAAGTTGCACAAAAAAAGTTGGAGGATGGAAAACACACAAGGTTGTCCCCCCACCCCCCTCCACCAACGCAACAATATTTCATGACAACTGGCCAACTTTGAAGCATACCTTTCTCATTTCCAAAACATGCACTTCTCTCCATCATACATTGATGACAACTTTCGACATCATGGACTTGAGTGGATGAGATTATGGAAGAGGTGGTGATGTGTGCTGGAGAGAAGAGCTTGTTTTGCAAATATTGCAAAGTAGCTCCAAAGATTTGCAATTGTCATGAAATATTCTCATGTCTTTATAGAGGTCTTATCTAACACTTGTATCGAGCATCAAGACAGGTCAACCTTTTCATACAATGGCAAGGCCAACAATGTGTAACTGTAGGTTGGAAAACATTGGGTGTTATTGAACCTGCAAACCAAATACCATTTACAAACCCTTCACAAGTAACATCCCAATAGTTCCACTCAATTGAATTTGTATGCTTTTATATATCCCATAACTGCAACTCCATCCCATGCTCTCAAGCGTTCAGATTTCAATGTGCATAATGAAAGAACTCACAACACACAATGTTTTCCAACCTCCATTTATTTTCCGCAATACGCTGTCCCATCATGCGATGTATGTATTTTTGTATGTTTTAATACATTTTTGTATGTTATGATGCCTCTAACATGCATTCTTCTAGGGAGAATAACGACATCCAATTGTAGGGCATAAGCTAATCTCCCTACAAAATATAGTAAACTCAAGCTATTATACCTGAAAAAAATGTCTTTCAAATGATAACATAATCAGACATAAATGATATCAATTTTCCACAATCCATATTGATTATTGCTAGTTAATTTCTGGATTCGATTCTGTAAGAATTTTTGCATCAACATTTCAGATCAAACTCCATAATCCAAGATGATCATGAAGAAGAGACCATCAGTGACACCCCTTATGCTCTCTTCTTCATCCTGATGATGGATCACAAAGTTTCATCTGAAACATTGATGCAAAACTTATTACACAATCGAATGCATAAATGAACTACCAGTAATAATCAAACATGTCTTATCCTTGAAGAAGGGCAACACGTTATCATGTGTAAGCCATATTGCAAGGATATTACCTTCTGCAATTAGGAAGAGGCTATTCTCCCTACAAAAATGCATGTCACATGCATCATAATAGTCATCATGTTTTAAAAATCATATTTTGGAATGGTCAAAAAGCCCACAACTTGGAATTGAAAACCATTATTTGCAAATAGAAAAAAGCCTAGATGAGGTCCCATTTTCACCGCCATTTTCCACAACGACATTTTGCAGGTTGGTAGAAAGCAACAAGAAATATGAAATTTTGTAATTGTCGAATGAAATAACTGACAACCCATTGTGGAAATATGAGTGAAATAACTGAATAAAATTTACAAAAATTAGAAACCATGCAAAATATGTAAGATTTTTGTTTCATATTTCAGTTTGCTACAGTCAAAATATGGTTTCACTTTCTTCATTTGATTGGAACAAAACGCCTCGACAGAAAAGAAGGTCAAACAAACAAATGGCATCAATGAAAAGACTTTATGGTCAGACATTAACTCCAACCTCCTGTGGCCTGTCCCGTTGCCGAGAAAACATGTCAGCACCGGTCGGTTTTCAAAATCATTTTTTGGAATGCACAAAAACCCAAAAAAACATGGTATTCAAAACCATTATTTGCAAATACCAGAATTAGGTGCGAAGAATGTAATGAAATTGGAAAACATTAGGTATTGTGAAACCTGCAAGGTATAGTGTTGTTATAGATTGTTTGTAGTGTTGGAAAACACACTGTCCCATTTCAGTTAGTTCGTTACAAAGAGTTCCACTTTTATTTTGTTATGCTCCAAGAATGTAATGATGTCCACTTTCAAATTGTTGAACAACTCTCTGGTACAGTCCAAATGTCATTTCACTTTCTTTATCTGATTAGAACAAATAAAATGCTCACATTATTTGTAGTGTTGGAAAACATGCTATCTCTTCTCACTTGCACAAGGTTTTACAACACTATATGCATTGCTTGTTTCTTAACACCTAGGGTTTCTCAACATGCATTCTTACTAAACAGAAAGAAAGTCTTCAAATAATTTCATAATATAGACAATATGAATGTATTAAAAATCCCTTTCAAAATTTATAAGGACTTTTAATTTGGGAAAAATTGCATTTAAAATTTGCATGATTGAAAAAATAAAGTGCACAAAATAACTGTAATTGGGAAAACACAGTGTGGGGTTTCAGTTATTTGAATCTCCTTGTTTAAATGCAAGGGTTTGTCTCATGCTGGGTTGCTAGCTTCTTAACACCCATAGTTTTGCAACATGGAATGCTACAAAATAGTATGAATGTCTTCAAAATCACACATTCCATTATGTTTAAATTTTAGATGATTGAAAAAAAAGTGCACAAAATAGTTGTATTTTGGAAAACACAATGTGGGTTTTCAGTTGTTTGAATCTCCTTGTTTACATGTAAGGGGTTGTCTCGCAGTGGGTTGCTTGCTTCTTAACACATACAATTTTGCAACATGGAATGTTACAAAATAGTATGAATGTCTTCAAAATCACACCTTCCATTGTTCTATTTAAGTTTCAAGTATATAACAAATTGTATGCTTCAGAACACACTGCATTTTTCAACCTCCACATCACAACATACCCAAGCCCTTCTGGTTTTTAAACCCATATATGTAGGTGTGCATTACAAATAGCAAGAACACCAATTTCTTGTCATTATTGGCAATAATGAATAAACTCGTTGAAAGTGGTGAACATTGTGTAGTGCATGTTGGAAAACACAATGTGTTTTGAAGCCTGCCTTTACTTATACCCAACCTTTGTCTTGAAATTTAAATATACAAATGTATATAAGGTGTTCTATTTTATCAAATAACACATCTCTCATTTAAGGGGGACTCTATTAACCGTCGACACATAGTGTGCTTCATAGTACACACTTCATTCTATTTTGTAACAATTCTTGTTGGAAAACCCTAGGTGTTAAGAAACAAGCAACCCAAATAGTGTTGTAAAACCCTCTACAACACTATTGGATAATACTCGCCACCCCAATTTGGTCGGTTTTCTCCTCCAACTCCTCCACGTGCACTCAAACCTTCAGCTTTAAATGAGTAGACTGGAAACAAAAAGGCCCACGTCATTCGCCAGCTTTTCCACGCTAGAAAAAAATGCGGATGAAAGTGAGACTTCACGGGAAAGCTAAGGCACCCACCTTTTTCAGCCGACAGGAGGCGGGAAAACTGACCTAACGATGTCATTAAATCCTACCTACCATTTCCCGGACATTTGGTCCCATCTATCGGTTTCCTCACTTTTGTTACCATGTATGTTGTTATGTATGCTTTTATTTATGGTTTTATTAACTTTTTGTATGTACATAGGTGCGTCTTTTCAGCATAAGCGTCTGCACAATTGACAAAACATTGTGTTTTTAAACCTCCAAAGTCACAAGAAGGAAAAAACATATTTGTAAAGAGGCTTCTACATTGCAAAACACATTGTGTTTTCATAACTTTTGCATTGTGTTATAGAAGAGCAATTCCATTACAAAATTTGGGAAGCCTAATGGCCATTTTTGTGTTATTATGGCCTCGCCTTTGTAGTTTGTATGGTATATTATACTGAGTAAAAACAAATAGAATAACAATGTTCCTTATTCACAACCTTATGAAACCCAACTATGCAACAATGCTTCACAACTAAACAAATGTACATCATTTAAAAGGAGAATTACTCTAATGTAAAATCATAAATATTATGTTCTTTTTGAAATATATCTGATCTAATTACCAAGGATCCAAAGGTTCCTGTTCTATTTTGGGAGAAAAATGATACTGATGTAGTGTGGCATAAATCAACCTAAAATTAACACAAATCAATTATGAGAAGGATAATTGAAAGGATGCAGTATCACCCTTCACTGATTCTTTAAACATTTCCCATGCAAGACTCACTCTTCAACAAGGAAACATGATTCACGTAAAAGTTTGGGATATAATACACACACAATAACGTAACAAATTTATTTTATTTAAATTAAAGTGCAAATTGTTTGCATTCCCCACAATAAGCATCCCATCCCTATATAAATAAGAAATTCTAAATGCATTTTTGTTTTTGGAAATTTAATTGCCTAGTACACTTGTGATTCAAGTTATGGTAGCCAAAATCACCTGTATTTATTGTAGAAGCTCCACGTCTCTTGAAGCGTCCTTCTAAATCCACCTGCCCTTGTTTTGTTCAATTTTGTTTCCTCACCTATATCAACCACCTGGAAGAGAGACAAGTGTTAGCGATAGATTAAATTGGCAAATTAAAGACATTTCTTGCTACAAATAATTCACTTTGTAGACACTGAAAAATGTCCTAAAGTCTATGAGCAACATTTTTCCTTAGTCGTCATCCTCTAATTATTTAATTATTCCTGATCATATTCCTTTATTAATTAAATGATTAAATAATTATTTAATTAATTCACTTTCTAATCTCTATTCTATCTTGATCAATTAAAATAAATTAATTGCGTCACTAATACCCCTTTCTTCAATAATTAAATAAATCATTATTTATTTAGTTATTTATCTTTCATCACATGTCTATAGTCAGATAATAATAATTATTTGACCTTTTATTCTTCTATAATTAAATAGTTGACGAAATTATTTAATTATGTGTCATTCTTCTCTTTTAAATAATTGATCCAAATCAATTATCCATATTTAATTTATATCTCCTCCTTTAATTAAATTTATATCTCCTCCTTTAATTAAATTTATGAATTTAATTAAATCTCCTTTTTCATTTCCTCCAAATAAATTATTTATTTGCCACTTGTCATCCTCCTACATTTTCGAATAAATTATTTATCCCTCCATTTTTGGTCAAAGATCCCCTGTCATTATTTCATGTCATAGCCTGCATGTCTGTCATAGTCGTCGACATCATATCTTTTCCATGCATGGCATATTCTGGTTGCATCAATTTTCAACCGTAGATCTTGGCATCTTTCTAGAAACTCGATCTTGGCCATCCATTTCATAACCTACCTCTCATGAATCCTCATCCGTTGATCTTAGAATCTTTCTAGAAGATCAATCTCGTCCGTCCATTCGAATGGTTGTCTATAAAAGCAACTTTTCTCCTCCATTTTTGATTGAACAACCATTTTTGTCTCCAACTTTCTACTTACAATTTGTAGGTATTTGCACAAGTTAGACTACAAATCTAAGGGCAAAGATTGCAAAAGGAGAAATAGGAGAGCAAGAGAAGTGAATCAACTTCAAGCATGGGGAGTATTTTAGTTTGATGCTTTCATTTTACTCATGCATTGTTTGTTTTCTCTTGTTTGGATGAGGTTAATAGCTTAGATTTGTGTTGGCTGTCACTTAGTCTATTCTATTTGATTTTTCTCATCTTACACACTTCATTCCAAACTTCACCGATACTGGATTATATGTTGTGTTGGATGCAACATGTCAGCTTGTACAATCAATAAACAAACATATTAATCTATACCATGGGAAATTAAGTTCCAATTTAACCTATCGCTAACACTTGTAATATATATATCAACAATTATATCTGCCATTTTGCCATTCTGTTGGAACTGTGAAGCAATGAATGTTCATTCCGATATATCTCAAACTCATCTCTCCTGGAATATGAAAGAGGACATCACTTACATAATCAATAAGGGAAGACAAGGCCACAAGAGAGATACCACGCACCATTGTCAAACTTCTGTTTATTTCATTACTTGTACAAATAATTGAAAAAATACAGATTATTGCAAGACACTATGGTTGCAAAGCATAGTGTGCATCGACTATTCAAGAATAAACGTTAAGAAGTCAATGAAAACCTTGGTGATCACCTTGATTGACCAAAAAATAGTAGGTGATGGTATTGGTTAAATTATATGATAATGCACAGAATAATTACACGTTGGATAACACTCTATGGTTCAATCTCCATGCTCAAACCTAAAGGGTGAAGAGCACAGCGAGGAGTTGCACATGGGGAAACCACAAAACTTACCAAATTGAGGTGAGAATGAGTAAGCAATTGGGTTGCTACTTGTAAAGGGTTTTAGAATAGTATGTGGGTTACATCTTGTATAACACCCACCGTTTCCCAACCCGAAATTTTTGAAAACAGTAAGAATGTATTCAATAATGCATACTATATATATATATGTTGCCAACAAATAATAAATAATAATGTTGACACAAGAGAGTGAGTTTTCTAAATAGATTTTTTTTTATCTCCAAATTACTCGAACAAATCTTTCCATTACAAACTAACTAGCATGTGACAATGTGTTTTCCAACACTCCAAATAATGCAAGCATTTTATTGGTTCCAATCAGATGAACAAAGGGAAATGCCATATTTACGTCACCAAAGAGTTGTTCTAAAATAAGAAGGTGGACTTCATTACATTTTTTGAGTGTACAAAACAAAAAATTTCCATGAGGAAATAATTAAGAGGAGACAGTGTGTTTTCCAACACCGTAAATACTGTGAGTTTCTTAATTTGTTCCAATCAGATGAAGAAAGTGAAATTACATTTGGACTGTAGCAAAGAGTTATTCAAAAAATTCAAAGTGCTCTTCATTGCATTCTTCGAGCATAACGAAACAAAAAATTTCATAATGAACTAACTGACATGGGACAGTGTGTTTTCCAACACTGCAAATGATGGGAGCATTTTATTTGTTCCAATGAGATGAAAAAAGGGAAATGGAATATTTACTTCACTAAAGAATTGTTCTAAAATATCAAGGTGGACTTCACTACATTTTTGGAGTGTACAAAACCAACACTTTCCATGAGGGAATAACTGAGAAGAGACAGTGTGCTTTCCACCACTGCAAACAATGTGAGCATTTTATTTCTGTTTATTTTTTTTCTTCTGATTGGTATAGTGAAAATGGAATTTCCTTTTCCTCATTTGATTCGACCAAATAAAATAATGCTCACATTATTGGCACTGTTGGAAAACACATTGTCTCCATATAAGGTGTTAAGAAACAAGCAACCCATTTAGTGATGTAAAACCCTCTGCAACTGAGAGGAGACAGTGTGTTTTCCAACTCTGCAAATAATGCGAGCAATTTATTTGTTCCAATCAAGACAAAGCTAACTCATAAACAAAAAGCACCGATGTATGTAACATGAGATCGAAATGGAATTTCATTTTCATCATCTAATTCGACCAAATAAATGATCACATTATTTGTAGTGTTGGAAAACACATTGTCTCCATATAAGGTGTTAAGAAACGAGCAACCCATATAATGTTGTAAAACACTCTGGAACTGAGAGTAGACAGTGTGTTTTCCAACTGTGCAAGTAATGCAAGCAATTTATTTGTTCCAATCAGAGAAAGCTAACTCCTAGACAAAAGGGACCTATGTATGTAACATGATATCGTACCCCCCATCCCCCATCTCCTACAGTGGACAAAATGGCCCCGAAGGAAAAGGTGGCCGAACGAACAAATAACACCGACGAAAAAAGTTGGCGATCGGACATTAACTCCGCCATGCCATTGGAGAAAGCTAACTCATAGACAAAAAGCACCTATGTATGCAACATGAGATCAAAATGGCATTTCACTTCCCTCATATGATTCGAGAGGGTTTTACAACACTATATGGGTTGCTTGTTTCTTAACAACTTATATGGAGACAGTGTGTTTTCCAACATTGCAAATAATGTGAGCATTTATTTGGTCGAATCAGATGAGGAGAGTGAAATGCCATTTTGATCTCATGTTACATACATAGGTGCCTTTTGTCTACGAGTTAGATTTTTGGAGCCAACTAACTCCTAGACAAAAGTGACCTATGTACATACAAAAATGCATGAAAACATACATAACAACATACATGGTAACATACATAACATGACGAGATGTCATATTGCGGAGCCCACTAGATGGGGGATCAAAGTGACGAAATCGACAGATGACAACAAATGCCCGAGAAATGGTAGGTAGGAGTTAACAGTGTCGTCAAGTCGGTTTTCCCGCCAACTGAGAGGAGACAGTGTGTTTTCCAACATTACAAATAATGCAAGCATTTTATTTGTTCCAATCACATAAAGAAAACGAAATGACATTTGGACTGTCATAAAGAGTTGTTCAAAAATTTGAAAGTGGACTTCATTACATTCTTGGAGCATAACAAAATAAAACTCTTCATATCAAACTAACTGAAATGGGATAGTGTGTTTTCCAACACTACAAACAATCTATAACAACACTGTGCCTTGTAGGTTTCATAATACCTATTGTTTCCCAATTTGATTACATTCTTGGCACCTCATTTTGATATTTGCAAATAATGGTTTTGAATGCCATATTTTTTTGGGTTTTTGTCCATTCCAAAATATGATTTTAAAAACCCACTGACACTGACACGTTTTCTCAACAATAGGACATGCCATAGTAGGTTCGAGTTAATGTCCGACCATCAAGTCTTTCCATCGGTGCAATTTGTCCATCCGGCCTTCGTTTTCATTAGGGCGTTTTGTTCCACTCAGATAAAGAAAGTGAAATGACATTTGGACTGTACCAAAGTGGACTGTAACGACATACAAGACCAAACGTCTAGGAAAGGTAGGTAGGAGTTAACTGACATGGGACAGTGTGTTTTCCAACACTGTAAACAATCTATAACACTATGCCTTGCAGGTTTCATAATCCCTACTATTTTCCAATTTCATTACATTCTTACTATCTAAATAACAAAAGGTTTCTCCAGACAATCACAAAACATACCAAATTGAGGTCAGGCGTGAGTAACCAATTGTGTTGTTACTTCTAAAGGGTTTTAGAACAACCAGAGTTTTATGAGACAGTGTGTTTTCCAAAACGAGAGTGTATAAAATGGTGGCAAAAATGGGATCTCCTCTGGGCATTTTGCTATTTGCAAATTATGATTTCGAAGGCCACGTTTTGCGCTTTTTGTCGATTCCGAATAAGAATGTGAACAATGGCGACGTTTTGGGTTTTATGTGGTTTTCAAAATATATCATTTCATTGCAGAACCCACGTTGCCTTTTCCAACCTCGTAACATATTCCGCATGGTTTCTGCTTTCTATAAACGTTATTCAGTAATTTCACTCATATTTCCATAATGGGTTGTCATTTATTTCATTCGACAATGGAAAAATTTAAAAACCAACATAAAGGAAACAAAAATTAAAAAACCCTCGACACAAAAAAACATTAACAACCTTGCATTTCAAATAAATACCCCTTTCCCCAATGAAAACCTTGCAATGTTCAAAATAAGAATGTCAACAATGGCGACATTTTGGGCTTTATATGGTTTTCACAATATACCATTTCATTGCAAAGCCCACGTTGCGTTTTCCAACCTCGTCATATATTTCACATGATTTCTGGTTTCTGTAAACATTATTCACTTATTTCACTCATATTTCCACAATGGGTTGTCAGCTATTTCATTCGGCAAGCGCAAAATTTCAAAAACAACATATGAGAGGAAACAAAAATTAAAAAACCCTCAAAAGAAAATCACATAAACCATAACCCCGCAGAATGGCCATTTGTTTCTTCATAGTTCCTAGGCAAAATGGAAAAATGACAAATACTTCAAGCAGATATACATACCTGCTAGCTCCAAATGCCTGCAACTCCTCCTTGTCACTCTCCACCAAAACGTCGCTGTCGAAAATGGGACCTCGTCTAAGCTTTTTGCTATTTGCAAATAATTGTTTTGAATGCCACGAAATATAATTTCAAAAACCCGTCGACGCTGACACATTTTCCTAGCGAGAGGACAGGCAATGGCGGGGCGGAGTTAACGTCCGACCGTCAACTTTTTCCGCTGGTGCTATTTGTCCGTCCGACTACCTTTTCTGTCGAGGCCATTTTGTCCATCGTGAGAGATGAGGGATGAGGGGTATGATATCATGCTACATACATAGGTCACTTTTGTCTAGGAGTTAACTTTCTCCGATAAAAATAAATAAAATTTAAATTATATGACCACATTAATTGAAATTATAAGATCAAAACAAACCCAAAACTAAAGGAAAAAGTAGATAAAAAAAATCTTCTACACAAAATTTAAGAAAAAGCACAATGTAATTTTAAAGAACTGCTAATTAACCCATACGATTTAAAGTTCAAACCATACCAATTAACACTTTGGATCTTCTAGACTCACCATAAAAATAAAATATGAGTGTTCACAAATATCAAATTTAAAGCACAAAGCCGCCAATATACATTTGAAAAAGCATTGCGATTGCTCAGGATGATCGGAGCGTAGCAGAGCATAACAAGGTAAGCTATGAATCCTGCAACTCCTTTCGCAATGCTCAGTTCAGCTTCTAATTTAAATTCAGATCAGAACTATTCGCCAGCACCTGTAAATACAAATCAGAACTATTCGCAAGCATATGGAAATAGTCAATATGTGCAAAACCCCAACCCTAATGCCAATCCCCCGCCATTTGTCCCCAGACCATACTTCAACAATAGCGGCAATTCAATTATGCTTCCATTATCGTTTTCTGGAAATACTTCAGTGCATTCAGATATTGCCTCCTCCAGCGATTCAGTTTCATTCACCCCTCAAAAATACCCATATATCCAAAACCAAAATAACCCAAATAGCCAAAACACAAATGACACACATATCCAAACCTTAAATTACCCAAGTACAAATAACCCAAATAGCCAAAACCCAAATAACCCAAATGCTCAAACCCTAAACTATCCAAATACTCAATACCCAAATACCTTAGATATCCAAAACCCCGACAACCCACATTCCCTAACCCTACATACCCTAACTATGGAGGAGACTATTAGGGTTTTCAAAGATTTAATCTCACACGCAGAATCGACCTTTAAGCAAATAACCGATCTGGTGAAGTTGAATAGTCCATCTGATTGTGGTCGGGATCTTTCAGTATGCCCATTTGATTGCTGTCACCGAATGCCGCCAGAACAGCTCTTTCGGCATTCACTTTCCTGCCCTGCATCTCCTGCAGTGGTAGACGTGGAGATTCTGTCCAGAATGAGATACCCTAAAACCCTAAAATTGGAGAAGGATTTAATTGCGCAAGAAATCCCATTGTTTAGTGACACGACCAGCTGTAATTCAGATCTCTGCATTTCCATGGAAGAGGAGGAGGGGTTCTCAGAGAGTGATTATTTTTACAAGGATGCCCCGGGTGTGGTAAATTCATTTCAGAGGGAGATTAGAAAAACTTTTGTGTTGCCCAGGTTTTTATCCAAGGAATGCGTAGAAAATGAAAATAAAAATGGCAATGTTTCGCTCTCAGTAATATGTGACATGAATCATGTGGTACTCCTTCCTTCTGAATATTGGGCTTTAAGGAGAGAATTGGAAGGATGGACAGATTTCCCTTCGAGATATTCCTTCATAGCACTTGAGACTGCAATGGGATTAGGGAGGTTTAAGGAGTCTGAGATTGTTAAGTGGATACTTCTAAATTCTCCTAGTTATGGCATCATAATTGATTTGCCGATGGCTCAGCATATAGTACTCCTTTTGAGGCTTTGCCTAAGAGCCATTTTGCGAGAAACATATGGGATTTACCAGAGAGAGAAAGAGAGGAAGAGTTTCTCTGATGCAAATAAGAGGGATATGAACAAGTTGATTGATACCATTAATACAGCACCGATCTGGCAAACAGATTATTTTGACTGCCCTGCTCTGCGTGAAAGCGCAGCATGGCTGGCTTCTCAGATGTCTATTTTATATGGTCAGGCATGTGGCAAAGGTTTGGTTATTGGCATGCTCCGGCATTCTTTTCTTTGTGCTGGTATTGCAGTTTCATGCCTTGCTGTCAATAAAGAGCAAGGAAATAGCAAATTGTTAGAGGTTTCATCAGAAGTCTTGAGCATTGTTGGTGAATCTGGTGGGAAAGTAAATGCACACGTCAGTGCAAATGAGGATGGAAAAAGTCATTCCAGTATAGAAAAGGATCCATTTAATTTTAGTTGTGACATGAGCTCAGAAGTTGGACATACAGATAAATGTGAACAAAAGGATGGACTGATTTTGGAGAACAGGGTGTTTGTGTCTCAGGTTGCTGCAGCAGTTTCTGCCTTACAGGAGCGATTTTTTCTAGAGGAAAGAATTAGAGGACTGAGGCATACAAGAAGACTTTCAAAGTTTCAGCTGTAAGTATCTTCTTATTTGCATGCCCATCCACAATGCACAACTACAGACTTTCAAATAGAGATAGGTGTATTTACATTTTGTCTGGTCGAGTGGTTTGTGAAATCACAACATTGTCTTCTCTCGTGAATGTGCAATTTGCATTTTAGTATCATAAACAGTCGTGAATATTGCAAACTTATGGGTATTAAAGCCCTATGTAGACAGAGAACTTAGATGTCCTCTACTTTAATGACAGGGTTCTTAGGTTGGGCAGTTGCATTTGTTGATTTGCATCTCCTGATGTGTACAATGGCTTTAATAGCCTGTTGAGTTAGATTTTTAATTTTGCTAGAGTAGGATTTGTCACAACTCATAGGCTCGTAAATGTTGCCTTTGACATGAACATTCAAATGAACTTAGAGATCCTAATTTGTAGGAGGCTCTGGAGTGCTATTTGTTTGCTTGAAGTATAGGCATATATTTTAAAAAGTATATATTTTGAAATTTTATATTCTTTATTAAATTTAAAAATTACATATTTTTCATTCTTTCTTAAGTTTAAATTATATAATTTTCTATTCTTTATTAAATACAAAAATTAGCTGTTTATCATGTCACTTTTTCCTTCCTAGAGGGTTTGGGGCAAAACAGTATCTGATTCCAAGCATTGTGCCACTTATTGTGATATATTAATTCAATTTTGTTAGGGGTAGGTGTATCCTATGTTTGACAATTGTAGCACAGAATTGGTAACATTTTTCTAATTTAGAGTTAGACTATATGGTGTGAATTAGAATTAATGAGAAGTGGTTTTGTCTCTAGGAAATTCTGTTCTCTATGCCACCTTCTTTAAATGGCTATGGTGACTTTGGCAGATTAGCTGAACATGGCAATGCTTTAAAGAAGGCAGCCGCTGAGCGAGAAAAGCGCTTGGATTATAAACCCATACTTGAGCATGATGGCCTTGTTTGGCAGCGTTCTTCTTATCAGGTAGGTCTGGGTTTGTAACTAAAGTTTGGTTAGTTCTCTTGAGTGCTTATTTTAATCTGCCCATATTGCATTAGAGAATTCATTCTATTTTAATCAAATTTACTGGAAAATAGATAGGACCCTTTGTTGCTTCCAAGTAATTCTATGGGAATCAAACTCTGAACTATTCATAAGACTATTGTAGTCTGCCATGGGAAAACTTTGCTTGGTCAAATGTATTTTAGTTTGTAAAATAAAATAACATATTAGAGGATGCCCCTGGAAATTTGCATCATTGTTCAACTGATTTTTTTTATTTCAGTTCGAAATCTCCCTTTACCTGGTTTATTATATTACTTTGTGATATTTCCTTGCGTGCAAAACACAGTAAAAAACTAAACTGATGAATGTTTGAACTGCTACCTTTCTGATGGTTGCCAGTCTTTTTGTACTTGTGGCTGTTACTTCAAAATTTGTAAGGAAACGCCTCTGCATTATGTGTTGATTGAGACATAGCTCTTCATTCTTTTAACTTGATAGTCTTCTGTAACTTCTTTGTTATCCAAATGGCTATAAAAGTGTGCTTGTGTATTTAGTACCATCGGTGGACCATATTTATCTGTATGATAATTTTGTCATGCATGACTCATTGTTTATTTGAAGTTTTATTGCTGGAAATGTTTTGTTATTTTTGCACATGTTGTGTTCCCTAATTTAAAAACTATTTACTCCTAAATTTTGCAAAATGGAAAGTGCCTGGTCAAAACTTGTATAAGTCAATTTTATTTAAGTTTATTTCTTTGTTGAGTACAGCTTGTATTGAATATGTACTGAACTCATTGTCTGCATGTGTAGAACTCCAACAAGCACAAAACCATGGAAGAATTATTAGCTGAGAAACGAGATTATAGGCGTCGGCGAATGTCATATCGTGGGAAAAAGGTCAAACGAACTCCATCACAGGTAGAGGCTTTTTCCTTGAGATATTTTTTCAAAATTTCGGCACTTTTAGTGAGGATGTCTGATGATTTTTCTAGTCTTTCTATCTTTGCTTGTTTGAGTTGCATTGTTAAGCATTTAAGTCGCTCCGGAATTTGATTCTTTTAACTGATTAGCCTTTAATCTGATGAAATATGCTTGAAGTAATGTCATTTTCTCCTTTTTCGCTACAACACATTTTTGAGTGCTCTCAAGACAAGTGAGTCAGCAATATTTTTAATTTTTAATTTTATCCTTTTAAAGGTGCTACACGATATAATTGAGGGCCACATGGAAGAAATTGAGTTAGCAGGAGGCATTGGTTGTTTTGTAAAGGGAGCATTTGAAACACCGCAAATTGCAACAGATTCCATTCCTTCAGATGGGGTGGCTGGGAGTATGCAGCAGTTTGGAAGCACTGATTCCTTCCTTTCTAGCAAGGGCGATGGATTGTCTTTCAGAAGCAATTCTGGTAAGATGGATCTGGATCTTGAGAGGACCAGATTTAGCGAGTCCAGAAGTTCTCATATGCCTTCACATGGTTATTCTGATGATCATAACAAAATGGATAAGCATGAGCAACAAACAAGGAATGATTATGCTCAGGATGATGACATTGACAAACATTATCATGCCAACATGCTCCATGATGATAATGTTTCCCATTATTCTGGCTCTGCTTTGGATAAAAGATTGATACAGGGTTATGAAACTAGATATGACAGCAGATCACATGATGGGAAGCCAGATTCCTTCCTTTCTAACAAAAGTGATAGATTATCTTTCAAAAGCAATTCTGGTAACACGGATTTGGATCTGGAGGGGGCAGGATTTAACAAGTCTAGGAGTTATCATATGCCTTCACATAGACATTTTGATGATCGCAACAAAATGGATAAGCATGAGCATCATATGAGGAATGATAATGCTCAGGATGATGACAAGGGCAAACATTATAGTGCCAACATGTTCCTCAATGATGGTGTTTCCCATAATTCTGGTGTTACTTTGGACGAAAGAAATGTGCAGGGGTATGAAACTAGATATGACAGCACATCACATGACAGGAAGCGTGATTCTGTCTTTTCTAACAAGAGAGATAGATTATCTTTCAAAAGCAATTCTGATAGGATGGATCTGGAGAGGACGGGATTTAGCAAGTCCAGGAGTTCTCATATGCCTTCACATAGTTCTTCTGATGATTATAACAGAATGGATAAGCATGAGCATCATACAAGGAATGATTATGCTCAGGATGATGACAGTGACAAACATTATAGTGCCAAGTTGTTCCATGATGAAGATGTTTCCCATTATTCTGGCTCTGATTCGGATAAAAGATTCTTAGAGGGGTATGGAACTAAATATGACAGATCACATGATAGGAAGCCTGATGTACATTTACACAAAGAAAGGAATTCTAGGAGATCTCATCACAGAAGTGAAAGCAGGCACAGAAGTGAAAGCAGGCAAAGAAGCAGGTCACAAGAAAGAAAACAGAGGGGCTTGGATGGCAAATATTAGAATAACAGTTCAACTGATAGGTATTAAACTGCTTATCATTATGGTTCAGATGAGTGCTCATAGAAGCAAAGAACAGAACCTGGGAAGCAAAATTGATAGATGAAAGAGAATCAGCAATGGTATGAGTTCTCATGATGGCATGGTAAATGGCAGAAGTAAAACAACTAAATTTTGAGAACAAGACAGGCTTGAAGAATCTTGAAATAAAATTTAAGTTGAGACTGCGACAAAGGATCATCTCTTTGTCATGCTTGGTATGTTTTTCTACCTATGGCATTTAGAAAATCGTTACTATTAGTCATATGCATTCTATCTACCATTTGCTCATTTTCTTTAACCAACTTGTGCAGTCACGAGCTGTCCTTTTGAGGCTTCAAGGTTTTGACTGCATCTGTATCCTTATATGTATCCTTCAATTTCATGTATATAGAACAGTTGCCTTGTTGAACCTTTTCAATGTATTCAAATTCAATTTTTCTTTTTTTCTTTTTGATGGATGTGTTTGCTTTGAGGATTTTTATCATTATAACTTGTAATGCCTTGGGAAAATACCTAAGTTTACTGGTTAAACATTTTCCTGTGTTGCTAATTAGTTTGGATTATATCTATTGGTCCTTCTTCAATACCATTGTTGTTAAGTACCATTTGTCTGAATTCATGTTAGTTCATGGTCATAGATGCTAACCCTTACAGTAAATTGTTTAATAACTTCTCAGTTGTGAATCTGAATACTGCTAAGATTTTCCTTGGCATATGCACTTATATGACTATTATAGCTATAATCTAATTGACAAGAATGGCTTGATATTCATGTAAGTATTAAAGTTCCTGCATCTTATGTTTTAATTACCATCTGCATACATTTCAGGCTAGTTCTAAGGCATAAGTATTTAGGTTTACATATATCAGAGGAAAATCAGATTCTTTTCAGCATATTTTTCTGGCAGTATGGAGGCACAATAAGGGAGAAAGATTAGAAAATTATCTCTCTTCTACTCCTGGAAGTTTTACACGTGCATAAGGGCTTGTGAATCTCAAACTAGTCTTCAATGAAGGTCAATAGTTTCTCTCAATGAAAGGGCAGTCCAAGAGCTTTCTGATGGTTTTATCAGGGCAAAGAGTCAGAATCGTATCAGTCTTGAAGGTGTAGTGAAGGATCTTGTGGGTCTAGATATTCCTGTTTTGTTTTGGATTGCTTATATCTACTCAGTTCTGAATTTGGTGTTGTGTACACCCTCCTTCATTTGGATAGGGCAACTGCATATAATGGCTAAGATATACTTTTGCACACTTGCTGTGCAGTGCAGCCGTTTTTGGGTACTGGTCAGTTATGGCTATCTCCTTTGTCCGACCAAAAGGCCTATGGTGTTATATATAGCCATTGCATGCCTTAGTAACTAAGTGAAATCTGGCATCTTGAGTATTGACATGCACATCTGTAACAACAATTGCATTGAGAGCACCTTCCTTACCATCACTTTCTTGTCCACATGATTTGTCATTGACCTCTTTATTGCCAACAACATCAATGGGGTCAATGATGTCAACTGCTTTTCTACCTGCTTGTGGATCATTTCCCTGTGCCATTATTTCATCATAACAGGCATGACGTCTTTTGCCAAAAGTTGAAGCCTTAACATCTTCTTCCTTTCTCCTTTTGATCTGAATTGGATCATGAAGCAAGTGGGATTCAGTTCAACAAAGCCACTAATCTCAAGCAACTGAATATGTAACTTCAAGACACTCCTATCACTTCTAAAATGGCATTTTTCAGCAAGAGAAAATTGTGTGGGAGACTGCAGAAATTTACAGAGGTTTCAGAAGGATTCTAAGGTGATTCAGACACCTTGTGGTCATGAACAATTGAAGAAGGTTCCAGAAAATAGAGAATAGGCTGTACAGTGGCAAAACTGCTAGATGCAACAAGGCGGCATTTATGTTATTATCATGGTCATTTTGGCTGTATTAGGGTGGTTACATTAGTGGCATGGTTTTTATACTTTGTCATGGTGGTTATAGTCTTAGGCATAGTTTGACAGAGTCTTGGTAATGGGGGGGGATGCAGGGACCAAATACCTTTATTTGGGTGTAGGTGGTGACTGGCAATGGTACAAATATAATATGGCACTTAAAAAAGTTGTAAAAAATGTATAGGAAATAGCAATTGAAATTTTAAAGTACCTAATACCAATTACATTGCATTGAACAAGAAAATGTTAGATATCAATATATTATATTCAAAGTGATGATTACATTCAAAATTCCAATACTTGGCCAATGGCCCATTAAATTACTAAGTGTAATTTACATCTCTTGTAAGGAGATCAACTATCCTTTATGTAGATATGGTCTCATCATGGTCATGCAAGATAATTGAATGGCCATTTTAATGTTCTATTTCAAGGGGAGTATAGTGTTTTAAAATTTGTTCAAACAAAAAAGTGGTTAGTTGCACAAAATCATTAGTGGTTTTAGATACATCCTTTATCACAATCTAACTAAAACATTTGTTTCTATTAGGTGTCCCTTTGGAGTTTATAAACTAGCAATAAACATTCTTAAAAGCACAATATTTTAACATTTTAATAATAATTTTAGGTTTTCATCATAAAACTAATCTCATCTTAATCAAATGTACAAAATATTGTGAAAGAAAAAGGGTTCAAAGAGAGAAAATAAACCTTTTTTACGGAGATGAAAAGTTTTCCCTCTATTGAAGATATCAATTCCTTATAAAACAAATACTTGTTTAGTTAGTTTCCACTTCTCTATCATGATGCCTCTAGATCTACTTTTTCACGTTTTCATCTCTTTTAGTCATTTTCTTACAAGTTCGCACTTCCAAAGTCTGTACCAAACTCTTGATCATTGGAACTACTGGACTCCTAAAGGTTAAGCAACTCCAAACCAATACCAACCAACCTTATTTCTGCCACATCATCATCAACTTGTGTTGGCTCTTTTGGCTCTACATCTCGTTGAGTTGTTGTACACTCCTTGTATGTAAGCATGTTGCGGTCCATGATTTGCAAGGCATTATGTACAACTACAAGCTTCTTTGCTCTCCTAGTGGGAAACTTGTTCATCTTAATAGAGTGGATGAAGCTATAAGTAGACCAGTTCCTCTTAGTAGTAGAAGAACTAGAAATATGGGACAATAGGTGAATGGCTAGTATAGTTGTCAAAGAAGGATGTCCATGTATAGTTCACCATAGAATTGGGACCTCTTGTGCCATAGTCTTTCTATCTAGTTTGGCCTCTTTTTTAATATCCCCTAAGTATGAAATTTTTTGTCCACCTAATATGAATGATGACATCATCCTTTGCATTGCACATTTTAAAAATAGCCTTCATGAAGCCCACCTTCACGTCAACATCTTGCATTTTGCACATATCACTTTGGATTCAATGCATATGCAGCCATATGCAAGGGATTGTTGAACTTCTTTCATATGCGGAATGATTGGCTGAATATGTTATGATAGAAATGCAATGTGGGGTCTTTGACTTGTATGTTGACCTTCATTTGGCCAAGCATATTGTTAATGCACTTATACACCTCTTTAAGGTTAGGTGCATTAGCATCCTGTTGTGACCTTTTCACAACATCGCCCCATTGCAAATGGGGACCCTCTTGTTTTTTTTGCTTTTTGGGTTTTTTTGCCTTGGCGTCACAACTGCTAATTACCATGTTTTCTTTTACAATGAGAAGTTTGAGTTTTTTGAAGGGTCACCCGAGTCAAGAAATGATTTTGAGCCCGAATCACTGCACATACATCATCAAAGTGTTTAGGAGGCCTTGAGGACGAAGATCAATTATCATTTCAGTCAATTCTGACACCTCCTAAATTTTAGGGTTTTTCACTCCGACCCCCTATTTTTTAGGGACTTTATTTTTGGCATTTTTGGCCTATTCTGGATTCCTTATTTTTTAGGGGCTATTTTTAGAAAGTTGCTATTTTTGGAAAAGTTTCTATTTTTGGCAGGGTTTCCATCTTTGGAAAGTGTGCAAGTCATGGTTTCATCAACATCAACTTCAGAAGGTCCCAAAATAGAAATAGGTGAAAACTTTGAAAAATCTGAAAATTTGCTTAAGTGTTGAACATGGCAGGAGTTAATGGCAGATTCACCCAAGCATGAAGAGTTTGATGGCATAAACAATGATGAAGTCCGCCATGGAAGGTAGGAAAATGGCATGTCACAAGGCCAAGTCCGCCCCTACCAAATTGGAATGGCTCAAGGCATAGGCAAGTCTGCCCCAAGGTGATGGCTTAATCATTAGCCAAGTCCGCCCAACCTAAGTCAAAAATGGCACAAAGTATAGACAAGTCCGCCCAAGGAGAAAAAAGATGGCACAAAGCAAGGTAAAGTCCGCCCATGTAGAAGTGGCATGAAGTTTGACCAAGTCCGCCTAACATATTAAGAAGTTGGCTCAACCTAAGACAAAGTCCGCCCCATGAAGAATTTGATGGCTTGTGACAAGTGAAGTCCGCCGAGCATATCAAGAAATTGGCTCAAGACTAAGTGAAGTCCGCCCCACCCCTTAATACATGGCAAAAATATCTAGCAAGTCCGCCATATAGAAGATGGCTTGAGAATGTGCCAAGTCCGCCCAAAGGTGAAGTTGGCAAGAGGAAATAGGCAAGTGCACATGGTCTAGCCAAAAATAAAGTCCGCCATGGAAAATGTCCAAAAGACTTCAAAGTCCTCCCTACCTTGGAGGCAAGAAAATTTTCTAAGGCATGAAAAACAGGAAGTCCACCAAGTGAAATGGCAAAGCACAAACAAAATCCGCCCACCAAAGAGTAAACATGGCACACGACACTTGAAGTCCACCCAGGCATAAAGGCAACATGGCAAGAAAGTTCCAAAGTCCGCTCAAAGAAGTATGTCCGACCAAGCCTAAAGTACGATCAAGTATATCCGGCCAAGCATGAAGTCCGCCCAACACTTGGGAAAATTTGGCATGACAATCACCAACTCCGCCTTAGCAAAGTGGCACAACAAATATGAAGTCCGCCAAGAAAAAAACTCAGAAAATTGGCTAAGTGTTGATACCTTGAAAATAAAGAGGAAGTGAATAAAATCCTTGTCCAAGGATGGAATTTGCCCTGCATAGCACAAGCCAAACTCATAATTGAAGGCAAATCTACAGGCAAAGTTCATCCGAAACCTTGGCTAAATATTGAATGGTCCACATGAAGGTATTACAAAATGAAATTGTATAGCCAAAATTTGGCTAAGTGTGGGAAATACTTCGCAGAGAAAGTTCCAATTTCCTCCATCGTGGCGAAAGCACAGGGGAGTTTTCTCCAAATTCAAGGCGCTTGTAGGAATTTCAAAGCAATCAAGAAAGAAAACCTTAATGACTTCAAGTCTAAGCATGTGCTCCAAGGCGAGACTTCCAATACAGGTGAGAAGAAGAAATCAAAGTCTCAAAAGGAATCCAAGATCAAAGCTAGGAAGAAACAAGCACAAAGGACAGAGTCATCGGCAGGGAAAATATTCTAAGGCAAGAGCATGGAAAAACGAACAAAGTGACCAAGGAGGACATCCAACCTACTGAAGTGGCGCCTCGACCAATCAAATTGTTCCAAGTCAACATGTCTAGATTCGATGAACCTGACACTCCACCATGCAACAACTTTCTATTTTATTATTGGTTCATGTTTAGCAAAAAGGGACAAGTGTCCTCGAATGTAATTTTCTGATTAGTCGAGAAGGAGTTAGTTATGACAAGCCCTAATTAGGGTTTTATTTTGTAATCTCGGCCGTTGATTCTAAATTAATCTTGGCCATTGAATTGTAATTGGGGAGCCTATAAATTGAGCTCGTCCCTCATTTGTAAAGCATGGGAGCATGTTGCAAAACATGTTGAGATAAGTAAATTGTTGCATATGACTGCCAAAGTAATAAGTAATGCATTGTTCAAATTGATGGTGATTATTTCTCTTATTTTTGAGTTGGCATGGTTCTTTTTTTTTTTTTTGGTAATTTAATAGCTGGGTTGGGCCAACACCCATTGAATTATAAAAGAGAGAACAATAATTTCATGAATACTACATCCCCAATTCTACTTGCAAATTTGCTGCTGCCAGCACCCATACCTTCAGATCCTATACAAAAATCTACCCTGCCCCTCAGCTACATTGCACTACACCCTATTACCTCCCCTTCCACCAATCACAGTGATGGCTTTTTTTGCCAATTCATCCGTTGCTGAATTACCTTCACGGTATATGTGACTGATCTTAAAGTCATCTAGCTCCTCTATGTTTTTCCTTATTTGCTTGATCCATCTGTTCAGTTTCCAATTAGGTGTGGAGTTCTGCCTGATAGCATTCACTGTGATCATCGAGTCGCCTTCAAGGTGAATCTTCCTAGCCCCACGTTCCATTCCGAGCTCCAATCCACAAAGTGTAGCTCTAAACTCTGCCAAATTGTTTGTGGCAACTCCAATATATTCCGCATGCTCTGCAAGGGTTGTATGGAACTCGTCCCTAACCACACATCCTATACCACTGGGGCCAGGATTCCCGCTTGCAGCTCCGTCAAAATTTACCTTCACCCAGCCAGCATTCGGGGCGCTCCAACGAACTTCCTCATGCAATTTCTTTTTTCGAATACAGTCATTGGTGCCTACCAAAGTAGGAACAGTAAGTTCGGGGAATGCCTTCGTCATTTTATCATCCCATATGGTGTATGCATTATTTTCTGTTGTTCTGATTTTCGCAGCTGTATTGACCAATTCTATGATGGATGCTTCAATTTTGACCACTAATCTCTCCCTCGGCAATGTCTGTCCCTTAAAAACCCTTCTGTTTCGTTCTTTCCAAATTTCCCATACAACCATAGATGGGATAACCTGCCGGAGGCACTCAAATAGACTCTTACGAGAACGTTTAGGCCACATACAAAACCAATCTTTTAGATTCCTTGGCATTGGTACTTGCAGATTGAGTTTTTGAAGGAAATATTTCCAGCAACTTTTTGAGTATGGGCATGAAAGCAATAAATGATTAGCATCCTCGTCCTGATTCTTGCATAACAAACATCTCCCTAGGCCAATCATTCCAATTTTATTTAGTCTATCTTGTGTGAGGATGCGGTTTTGAATAGCCAACCAAGAAAAAGCTCCAGCTCTAGGAGAGCAATATTTACCCCAAAGGAGCTCTTTTGGCCACAATTGGTCTTCTGCCCTTGCCTCTTGTACTTTGTAACCTAGTTGGACTTTGTAATTTCCATCCTTAGAAGCGCACCAACGAATCTCATCTCTTAGCCCAGTCCATATGATGCCTCTTTCTTCTAGGATCCTTGAGAGCTTCTCCTTTTGTTCTAAAGGGACATTGAAGTCATCAAGGGACTTCCATTCCCATTTTTGCTTACTGTTGGTGCTTGTCACATACCCATAGTCACAAAGTTTTTTCCCCCATCTTCTGGTTGACTCTTCCCTGATGATTGCAATGTCCGAGAGGGAACAGAGAGCTGGATGCCCTTCCCACGAATCCTCCCAAAACTGAGCACTTTGCCCATTGTTGACTTCCCATGTTATATGCTGAGTGATGATTTTCCTGCATTCAAGGATGAAGTTCCAAATAGCCGATCCATTTGGAGGGTCTAGTGTATTAATTATTCTTATAGGCTCATCTGAATCTAAGTACTTTCACCTCAAAATTTGAACCCATCTTCGCTCCCCATTTCAAAAAATACTCCAGACCAATTTTGCACCCATGGCAAGATTCATGCCATACAACTGTTTCACACCCGCCCCTTTGGCTCCATAAGGCTTGCAGATCTTATCCCATGATAGCAGAGGTATTTTGTGGTTATCTACTGGACCATTCCAGAAAAATCTCCTCATGATTTGTATTAGTGTATCTTCCATCGCTCTTGGGATTTTCATGCATGTCATAGAATAGATAGGGATAGCTGCTAATACTGTCTTCAACAATAATAATCTACCCGCAGATGATAACCATTTCCCTTTCCAAAGTTCCATTTTCCTTTTGCAGCTATTGATTAGATTTTCCCAATAACATTTCTTATTTATCCCCCCAAACAGTGGCATCCCAAGAAATTTCCCTGGTAGGCTTGCAATTCTAAGATCCAAGATTCTTGCAATATCCTTTTGTAGACTCGATTGAACATTAAGGAAAAAAACTTCTGACTTTCACCAGTTGATTGACTGTCCCGAAGCTTTAGTATAATTGTTCAAAATGTTCTTGATGGTTCTAGCTTCTACTCTTGTGGCTTTTCCAAAGAGAATCATATCATCAACAAACTACTGATGAGTAGCAGCTACCAATCCTGGGCAAATCTCAATTCCCTGCCATTGACCCGTTGATCTGTAGTGTTGTACAGTCCTCCCCAACGCCTCTGTCATTATGATGAATAAGAAAGGGGATAATGGATCCCCTTGCCGAATTCCTCTAGAAGAGTCAAAGAAACCTTGGGCAACCGCATTGACTAGGACTGAAAATCTTGGGGTCGAAATGCACCTGGAGATCCAATTGACCTACCCTACCCCAAAGCCAAATCTCTGTAAGACTTTCAGCAGAAATTGTCTATCCACTAGGTCGTACGCCTTCAGTATGTCCAGCTTGATTACCATATTCGGGCTTCGAGTCTTTCTAAAAGAGTGGATAGCCTCATGTGCAATAATAATCCCTTCAACTATCGATCTACCGGGGGAGAAACCACTCTGCTCATCAGAGATGATTTTTTTTAGGACAGTTTTTAGACGGTTGGCTATGACCTTTGTGATAATTTTGTAAATTGTGTTGCACAAAGCAATGGGCCTGAAATTTGCCATTGTTTGCACCTCCTTCTTCTTGGGGACAAGTGTAATGAATGTGTGATTGAAGGTACCCAACATCGCCATTCTCCTTCTGGATTCCTCAACAGCTCTATGTAAATCATCACCAATGATATCCCAAAATACATGATAGAATTTTACGGGGAAGCCATCTGGCCCTGGGGCCTTGTCTGCACCTATCTGGAAGGTTGCCTTCTTAGTTTCTTCCAAACTGATGGTCTTAAAAAGCTCCCTGTTTTCTTCCTCATTAATTAGTGTTGGGATGTGATCTAGAAATTCTTCCCGTTCTCGCACATTATTTGCTGATGCTCGATTTAAAATTTCTTGAAAGTATTGCACCGCTATCTGATTGACCTCCTCTATTGACTGTGAGCTTGTACCATCTTCCTTTGCTATTGCTGCGATACAATTTTTTCCCCTGTTAGCAATTGTTGTTCTATGGAAACACTTTGTATTTCTGTCCCCTTCTTTAAGCCAGATTTCTCTTGATTTTTGTCGCCAAAACAATTCTTCCCTAGTCATAATCTCTGTGAGTTCCGATTTTAGCCTTTGTTCCAGTTCAAATTCTTCTCGACCCATCCCGTGCTTAATTACTTTCTCATTAAGTTTGTTTAGTTCCTCCTCTACACAGGCTTTTTTCGTAAAAATATTCTTGAAATTAGCCTGATTCCATTCTTTTAGCTTCCTTTTGATGTGTAAAAGCTTTTGGCTAAACTTGTACATTCTTGATTTGTGGCCAACTCTGACTTCATTCCACCAGGTTTTAACTAAGCCGTAAAGAGATGTATCCCTAAGCCACATATTTTCAAATCTAAAAGGGGTTCTGCCTTTGGGATATTCTTCATTGATTACTAATTGTACTGGGAAGTGATCAGACCCAGTATACGGTAGTATAGCTGCCTCAAAGGAATCCTAATTAGCATCCCAATTCCCACATATGAAAAACCGATCCAACTTTTCTGCTATGCTGGTGAAATCCTTCCTCCTATTGGTCCAGGTGAATCTACCATTTTTGGCTACTATTTCTCTTAGATTGTTATTATCCACAAATGTTTGAAAGTCTTGTTGGATCCTTGATAAATTCTGCATACCTCCTTGTTTTTCTGAATTGTCCAGTGTTGCATTAAAGTCACCCCCAATTATAACAGTTGTACCATTCTGCATATCCAACCATTGCTTAATCTCCTGCCATAGAATTCTCTTAGCTAGAGTTGAAATCGGTCCATACACATTCATCACCTGTATCCTTATTTTGACTTAAAATCTTACATTTAACCACCATCCAATATTGACTTTTCCTTATCAGTGAACAACTAACAGACAAAGGATTCCAAATCACACCAATTCCTCCTGAGGCTCCAATAGATTCAACAAAGACTCCTTCCCATTGTCTCCAAACACTCAATCTTTTTTGGGCTTCCTCCCTTTCCCATTTAGTTTCCTGTAGTAATACAACATCTGCCTTACTTAAATCTATTTGACGCTTAATCAAGCGCCACTTGCTAGGGGCATTAATGCCCCTAGCATTCCAAGTTATGAGCCTCATTGCTCCTCGGGAAGGGCATACCCCTTCCCGTTTCTTAGTTTCATCTGTTCCTTAGCATTTGCTGCCAACACCAGTTTAGCCTTGTTGTTTTTGCCCCTCTTTTCTTCTTTGCTGCTACCAGAGGTCTTTTCAGCTGGGATTGTGTTTGTTCAATGCTTCGTTCTTCTAGAATATTAGCCTGTACTTCTTCCATCCCCTCATCCTGATCAGAATCAGATTCTTCAAACATCTCCTCAGCCTCCACTCCCCCTTCATTGCTAATATTCTCCCCTGCATCAACTGAATTTCCATTTTTGCCCTTTGAAATGAGCAAAGCTTTAGCTCCACTAGGACTCCTCAAATGATCTAAATTATCCCTTATTGTGTCTACAACTTTTGGAGCGTTATTGCTCATCTCATTTTGAGAATCTTGTGTAACTGTTTTAGCTACAACATTATGAAGATCTGCTACTGGGGTTTCTTCAACATTTCCACCCATGTTGTCTTTTGCCTCATTCTTCTCCTGTGCAGTTGCTTTATCTTCTTGCCCCTCTTGCTTTATCATAGTTTAGATTTCATTTCATGTATGTTAGACGAATGCAAGATCGGATAAGTATTGATTTATGGTGAAACTTTTGCTCATACTTTCTTTGGATGGATGCTTTTCATTCAATGCGTAAAGTTAGACTGAGCTTTTGATGTGTATGCTTCAATGTTTACTTCGAATAATGTTGTTCTATTGATGGTGTTGTTCATAGTAAAGAAATCTTAAGCACACTCCCTTGAAGATTGCACCCACTTTGTGTAGTTGTCGTTGAGTGTGGCAAAGCAAAGCATGGTTATTGGTTTCACCAAGTTAATATCGTCTCTTGGATTCTTAGGAAGTAGCTTAGAAATTCTAAACCCTTATCTCCTTTTTTAGTTAGTTTGATCCAAGATCCAAACAATAGAGCTTTATTGTCTAGACCTTCATTGTGAATTGAACAAGCCTAGCATAAGTCCCTTTGTGTTACCGGCAAATCACAACGACCACAGAGCTTATCCACACCTAACTTACGAAACATTGGAATTGCCGTATGATCTTTCTTGCAATCTTAGCATATGAGGTGGTTTTTCAAGAGAGGATAGAGCATCTTTGGATTCTTTATTCTAGAGTGTTTGGTGTGTCATAAAACACGCATCAACACATCCCCATATTTGATAACTATGAAGGCTGGAGCAATGATAGAGACAATGTATTTCACATGAACCCCAAAAATGTCACTCTTCACTTCCTTCACCTTCTTCCCTTGTTTTGACTTAGAATCAGGCCATCAATTTCACTTTTGTGTCACGACAATTAGTTGCAATGCCTCTTGCAAGTCATGTGTCCTCTCTAAGAGAACAAAGTATTTTGCATATTTCGTCCCCACAAGTTTCAAAAATTCCTTCTTGGAGAAGGACCATCTCTAGCATCATGAACAACCTATTTGATTCAATCAATTTTGCTTGTGTCCCTAAGTGCATTATTCATCGCATGCACACAACAAGGAGTACATATATATTTGTAGGTTGTCTCAATCAACTCCTTTGCAACTTTGCACACATGGGCTGCATCTGTCATGACTTACATCACCTTTTTTTGCCCAACTTCCTTAATTACATCTCTAAGGATTTGAAACTAATAACCGACATCCTTGTGGTGCCCTAAATAATCAACAATTTATAAGGAAATAATGGCCATTAGATGATGTTGATGAGTGGATGATGTCCAATTTTTGTCCATCCATCCATGACTTTGTTGTATCTATAAGTGATTTGAGTAGCTCTCATTTTCTCCATTAGAATATGAATTTTGGAATAATTCTTATCCAAGATTGTTGTTCTCAATTTTGTCTCTTCTAGTGCACATTTGAAGCCCTTGCTTTTATTATCTTAGCCACAACCTTCATATAATAAGGAGAGTGAGTCATATGGAATGGAATGCCATTGGCAAATAAATTTTTTCTAGTTGCATCATTTGCCCCTTCCTTCCATTCATCAACTTGACTATTGGGTTTGGAGCATCACTAGTCACCTACATTAACCCTTAGGTTCTATTGCGCTTGCACTAGATGGAAAAAGAGGAAATAGTGGCCTTCTGAAAGTACTAGTAGTATCCCCCATTGGTGTATTAGTCGTTGTAGGTGTTTTTCCTTCACCACTACCCCACAATTTAGCTATCTCAATCCTTTGTTTGAGTGACAACTTGTCATGTACATCTTCATCTTTGCCTTTGATGTGATGGAGGGGTGAGTTAACTCTAGTAATGAGTTCCTTGAAATTTAATGCCACAATTCCATAGCCAAGTGTGCCTTGATATTCCAATTTTGCTTTTAGTTTGGTTACAAATTGCTTTAAAGGGGATTTCTTATCGAAGTGACACTTGGCAAATGTTTCTAACATCAAGGGGCAATTAAATTGTGCACACCCAATAGAATTAGTTGCCTCACCGCTCGACCCTATGCTTACCCACATTTGCACTTAGATCCTTAGATTCAACCCCCATAGGTTAACCTTCATTATCACTAATATTGTGAGAACTCACAGTGACATTGCAAGAAATGAAATTTTTAGTTGAAATTCTAAACCATAAATAATGCAAGGGTCAAGACACATGGATTTCTTTTTGATTTTCTTGCTTTAGGTCACATGAAGCGTAGAAGTAGCGGATACACAAAAATATGAATCCTTGTTCTTCAACCTTCATCAAACAAGGATTTTACATTTGTTTTTTTGTATGCAAGGTTGCATGAAGGATACACAAAAGACGAAATCCTAATTTGACTACAATAATAAGTTACACATATTAAATGTTAAAATAAATAAATTGAAAAAACTAAAATACTACTATTATAAAATTAAAGTTAAAACTCAAACCCCTAAATGCTGTTTTAGGGTTGTCAAACTAAAAACAACTGTCCAACAACCCTAAAAACAACATTATAGTAAAAACAGCAGTTCAGTTCAATGACTCTGAAAACAGTATTTTATCAATTTGCATATGTAAACTTAAAACCTAAACCCCTAAATGCTGTTTTAGGGGTTGTATAACTTTTGTTTCTAGTAAAAACAGCAGTACAACCACCCTAAAAACAACATTTTATCAATTTGCATATACAAACTTTAAACAATAAATTAAATGTCTGAAGTGAAAAAAAATGTTGAATGATCATTGATTTCAGATTCAGGAATGGATGTTGAAAATAGAAAATGCAAACGCCAAAGTATGAAGGGCTAGGGCTTGCCTTGAAGCCTTAATGAATGTGTTGAATGATTGATTGATGAAGACTTGCTCTTCCTCTTTCTCTTACATTTCCTGTCACTCTTGTTCTCACTCTTGCAGCCTTGCTTTCACAGTTCACCATTGCTCAATGCAATGACAAACTTGATGGTGATTTGGATTGAGGGTGGGATGTCTTTTTTTAGTTTTATTAAGTGTTTAGGGTGTGGATTGGGCCATTAGACTTTTAGGGTTATGGTTGGTGGTACACTTTTCCAAAAATACCTATTTTTAAATATAATCTCTTTTTTTACATTTATAGATTGAGGAGATTGCTGCAGGTTTCTGGGATGTTTGAGGGACATGATTGAAGTTTCTTTTGTAAGTTTTGGGGATGCAATGGCACACCCTCAACATGCCCATCATTGGGGGATGTCACATCTCCTCTCCAAGCAACATCTTGGGGATGTCTCCTCCTTGGTGGTGGTGGGGGGTTGGTGAGGGGATGTGTCCTCGACATCTCTAAGCCCTAGGGATGTCCTTGTCCTAGAAATGGTAGCATCTAGGGGGTGGTGTGTCCTCATGGAACACTAGTCTTAGATAGCTTTGAGACATGGATTTTGGTTTAACTTTTGTGATAATTTTGTTTGAATCCGATGTAAAAGAAGAGGAATGGCAGGAAATGGTGTCTCATCATGTTTTGTGGTTTCTGGACATTTTCATTTCAATGATTTATGCTGAGTTTGCTTATATACACTCTTGAGGGGTTTTTGTACTTAGTATTCACTGTTCCTTGATTGAACATTTTTAGGAGTTGTAGTGTGTAAGTGCAATTTGATCATATTCAAGCAAGCTGTAGAGCATAGCAAGCTATAATAGCATTGTTCTTGTTTATGGCATTCTTAGAGGCTTTGGATACATAAGTTGGCTTGTATATTTGCAAGAGATAGTGGTAACAAAAGCCATATACTCTTTTGGAGTTTTCCCTCATTGGGTTTCCATAGGGTAAACTCTATTGGTAAGCTTTGTTTTTTGGAGTGTTACCAATTCTGGGTTGTTTCATTTTATGAATACAACAATCTACAATAACTAAAACACTAAAACAACTTATTGCTAAGAACAAAAATTGTTTTTAAGCAAATACTAATGGAACACGATACAATTAAATTGTTTTCTTCTTAAGATAAGGTTTGTATTCGTAAGTTAGCTATGTACTATCTAATCTAGTTAAAGATTACTTTTTCTTTTGCAAATGCCAAATTTGATAATATGCTTGCATGGGAACCCATTTAACAACTAGCTGGGTTAGAAAATTGAGAAGTTGGAACTTGTTATCAGTCAAAAGGTCTCAAAATTTGACTAAATCAATCCTTTTTTTCAGGCTTTGCCTTGAATGCTCAGACTATGTCTAGTAGGCATGAACTTGCAAACTTTGCCTTAATCAAATAAATTGGGGAAGTCTTGAAAGAAACGTGACAAGCCAAGGCAAGAAGCAAGCACCATTCACATCCAAGTTGCCGATTAAGCAAAGAGGAGCATGACTAGGCAACTTTAAAAACCATGTCAGCTGCTAGAAATGCAGCCAACCTGTCCCAGAAATCCACATGGTCAGTAAACAAGGCCTAAATGGGAGCCTGGTCTGCAGTCAAATTGAAAAACAATCCAGCACTTTATTCACTCCCCAATAGCCATGAAGGAAAAAGCTTCAAAAGGCTTCCACAATAAAGAGGCTTCCTCTATCAAACATTTGTTTTTCTAGTTAGGACAAATCGTCTTACTAAGGCCAAGAATAACAACTGCTGAATCACAACTTGTAATCAAGTGCTTGCAAATAGAAGAGGCTGCTTGAGAAAGACCTACAACAATTATTGCACATTCAACTTTGTTATTGGTGTGAAGCCCCAAGAAAAAATATGACCTTTTAAAAGGTGCCGAAAGAGTCTTGGAGAATAAACATAGCCTTGGAAAACCTTGGACTGCCTTGTGACACTCCATCAAAATTCAACTTCCAAAAACCAAAAGGAGGTTACATCCAAAAAGCTTTATTTCAAGTCAACTTCTCGTCTATGCACAAAAGAGAGAACAAGAGCAACAAAAGCACTAGTAGAAGCTTTAATCTTGGCCCAACAACTTTGCTAGGGGACAACATTGTCTTAAAAAATTCTATGAGTTCTTTCTAGCCAAATACCCTAGAGAGTATAGACAAGCATTGTCCTCTGCAAGGGCTTTACATTCTTCAAACCCATCGACTAGCAACAACATACTCGCAATGCAAGAGGATATGAACCACCGACACCTCAAAACACATTGAAAAGGTAACCGAAATCTCTTTTTTGCAAGTTATCAAAGGTCAAAATATTATTAATAGTAACCAAACAAACAAACACATTGCACTTGTGAGGAGCCTATTTATTCCAAATCAACTTCATTGGCTAATATTGTAGGGGTGGAAAGTCTTTATATTTCAATAGGGAGTACCTAAATCTTATACTCACATGAGGGATCCCTAATCCATTGCACTTGATCATCTCAAGAAACTTGATGACTCACAGCTAAAGAAGGAAAAAGCCAAAAGCAATTTATGAGAATTAGGAAAAAGAAAGGAGCTCCAATCCTTCCAAGCTCCCAACTTTGCCCTCTTGTTGATGAAGCTCCCAATAATCACTTGCTTTTGAGGCTCACATAGAGGTTAAACATTACCTTGCCTCCTCCAAGATAGGGGAGCTAGACAGGGGAGGTTTACTCATTCGACAATCCAACTAGAAATTTGCACCTTCACCATTCTCCCCTTTTCATGAAAGTTTAGAGCAATTTAATTCCTTTGTTGACACTATAAAATTCTCAATAGATGATCCCATAAGAGGATCTTCGATTAGGAAGAAACATAACAATTCACCATTATTTTGATATTTGGCATGCAAAAACGATTCAAAAAGCTATCAAAATCTAGCAAAGAGGCTCCAAGAGCTTGATTATTCATGGAAAGAACCTTAATCCCAACCCTACCTTGCTCTTTAGTGGGACATATCTTTTCCCACCCCAAAAGGGGGAGCTTGCATTCATGTAAAACCCATTGCCGCAAAAAATTCCTGCAAAGAATTAATCTTGCTTGATGAGAATTTGGGAATGAGAAGAATGCATAGGAGGTAAATCAAAATAGCTTGGGGATCAACCTTCATCTTTAGGATTCGCCAAACTCAACTAGTTCTCTTTCCACAAGTTAAGATTGTCTTGGATCTTCTTTATTGTCTCGTCTTACAAGTGAGCTATATATGAACTTGTAAAAAGAGGGACACCTAGCTACTTGCTAGGTAAGAAAGCAACTTAGAAAAGAAGCACATTGCTAATCCCCCATTAAACATGAGTAATTTGTAAGCAATGTGGTTATACCACATTCCATCCTTAACAAACATATAAACTTATTGCAAAGAGCTCAACAAAGGAATATCTTTAGCAATATTGATTGAAAATTTGAAAGTAACTATTCCCACTACATCACTAGTATCACAAACTCAAAACTAACCTTTGATACCAAGTGAAAGGAAACTATGTTTGCAATAGTAAGATAAACAGTTCCTACATTGATCCCATGAGAGAAACCATGCAAAAAAGTTATAGATTTAAAGCTAGTAGAGAAAAACATGACACAAGAAATATTTTAGGAACCCTTTCGGGGAAACTCAACTTCCAAAGCACACCAGATGTATTGTTAAACAAATTGACAATTATAGTACATTTTCCAAGTGAAACATAGAAAAATAGGTTTTATCAAAAATGAGATGATTGGATATATGATGCACCTATCTTTCTTGTTTCATTAAGAAAAAGAGATCCCCAAAGGTAGGATTGACTTTCAACCCTTAGGTGAGTCAACCCTATTGGAGATCTTTTGCTGTTTTTGCTTATGACATTACGGGGAAATATGCATGAAATGCACTTTGGGGAGAAAAACCAAAAATACTAATTGAACTCAATTATGCAACGTGAAACTTGAATCATCAATTTAAAGCATAACACAATCAGAAACAACAAACTTCCAATAGATCTGAGAAGGGTAAGACACCATGCACTTGTCACCAAAAGTTGTTGTTGAGTGTCCTCTTGGGACAGATTCGCCCTAGGGCGAATGGGTCCTACTATAGGGGTCCAAAATCTGATTTCACAGTCCTCTACTCTTGGATCTACATTCCTGGTTTTTCCAGATCTCATTGTCGGAAAGTCGGAAATAAATTCTGCAAGTAAGATTCCGTGTCCTGACAACTTTGACAACTTTGCAAAATTGCACTTTTGTTCCAGTTTCAATCCTTCATCTGAAAATCTGCACACACAAAAGAGGAGAAAAATGTTTGTTTTGGGTGTATAAGGGTTTGCCTTGGTCAAACCCTAGTTTGGTAATTAAACCTTGATAATGAAATGAAAGCATAAATGGAAGGAATGATGAATGAACACTAGCTTGTTGCAACTCACCAAACCCTCTAGTGGCTGCCCTTGGAGGATTGAAGTTTTAACACATCACTCCAAAGATTGGATCTTGCATGAAATGGCTTGATTGGATGTTTGATTTGACACTTGATTTGATGCTTGAAAACTTGAAATCTACATCACAATGTTAGCTCCAAAACAATGCATGAATGCAAATAACTTTGACATGATGATCTTGATCTTGATTGCTACTGTAGAAGATTGATAAATTTGCTCTTGAATGCTCTTGACAATAATATTTGCTATAGGAATGCTCTCATAAAAATTCTAGCCATTTGAAATGATAAAAAGACTTTGTATTTATAGGTAATTTTCTAATTTCTCGAAAATTAAACATCAAAGGCCGACAATTGCAATTTGAATTTTAAACATTAAAATACCGCCAAAAACATATTAAAAAATGGGGTCCTAAACTTAAGGAGGACCCATTAGCCCAATGGGTCCTAGGCCCTAAACCTAGGACACACAATTTCCAAGATGTGTAATTTGCGGTGTTCCATAGGGACGCGTCCCCCTCTCGCCAAATGAAGGCGTTTCAAAGATTGGGACGTTTCAGGGACTTGGAGACAGCTAAGAAACGTCCCCTTGTTGTCTTGCCACCTCCGTTGGGACTTGGGAAACTTCGAGGGGACAAGGGAGACGATTGGACTTCTCCGAGACGTCTTAGGGACGCCTAGCCGTCCCTCAAGCTTCTCGGGGATGCCTAGGCGTTTCTTGCGCTAGGAAGCATGAAAAAAGTGTTTTTTTTTTAAATCTTCAATTTTTTTTGAACTTCATGCCTTGGGCGTAGCCCTAAAGGCTTGTGGGACCCCTCTCCAAACACATTACCTCTACAAAACACTTTAACTCCTCTTTTTTAGCTCACATTTGCATTTCATGTTTTTGCAACAGCTAGGTGAAGAGGAGAGAAAACAGTGAGAAGAGTGGGTGAAAGAGTGAGATTGAGGTGATGCAAGTGCAAGAGGGGTGAGAAGGAGAAAGGAGAGGAAGAGGAGGAGCATTCTACACCAACTTAGAAGGATTTTTCAAGCACAAGGTAGGTTTCTATTGCTGTTTTTTGAAGTTTTTCAATATTTTTTTGTTTTTGTTTTTGTAAGTTTTAGATTCATTTTCAAAAAAGAGTTTGATGTTGAATCTTGATGGAAAGATGAAAAATGAACAATGAGCCTTGAAATGAAAATATGAATATGCATTTGCAGCCATGTTTATGAAATAATAATTATAATGCCTTGAAATGAAAATATGAATATGCATTTGCAGCCATGTTTATGAAATAATAATTAATTATAATTATTATTTCATAAACATGGCTGCAAATGCATATTCATATTTTCATTTCAAGGCTCATTGTTCATTTTTCATCTTTCCATCAAGATTCAACATCAAATTTTAAAAAAATTATTTTCAAATTTGTTAAACTAGGCTGAAACTAGGCACTTATAGAATTTATTTGTTTATTGCAGTGTCACAATGAGCTCTCATGACATGAGTGAGGATGAGGTTCATTCTCATAGTGATCTTGATATTGAATATGCTCTTTAGGCTGAGGGGAGTGACCATGAGGCTGAACTTGAAGTCCAAACTAGTTCCATGGCAAGTGAAGCATGTACTATAGAGTGCCCTTCTGCATCATTGGCAGAGTATGCTAGGGGTCCTTTTGATCGCAAATCCCCAGACAATTTGCAACAAAATTACCAGGCAAGCCAGGGGCAACATTTGGTTGTACAAGGAGGTGGAAGTGCCACTTTTGTGATGTAGAGTGGTTTGGGAGCATTACTAGAGTTAGTGCACACCTTCTTTTCATTAGAGGAAAAGGTTTGAAGATGTGTTCTTTTTTGGCAAAATCGGAAAACCTCAAATAGAGAGCTGAAATAAATAAGTTATGGGGTGTTCCTGATGATAGTCCAGTTGCAGTTGCACCTGTGCCTACCACTTTGCTTCATAGGACACATCTTCAACATAGTCAGCCACAGAGTTCCAACCATACTTTGCAGACGAGAGTAGGAGGGACACTGGGTTCTTCCAGTGCCTACGCAGGAGAGGGGAGGGGGAAACTGAAATTGCAAAGTCAAACTCAAAGTAACCCCATAGCAAATTTGTTTAATGTGCAGCTCAAGGATGACATAGATGATGCCATTGGCAAGTTCTTTTCCAATGGCATCCCATTTCATGTTGCCCAATCTACTTATTATAAGGAGATCATATCGATGGTGGCAAGGGGAGGAACATCATATGTGCCACCAGGTGAGACAAAGTTAAGGACCACAATCTTGGATAAGAACTATTCCAAGATCAATTTGTTGATGGAGAAGATGAAAGAATGTTGGGTTAAGACAAGATGTAGCGTAGTCATGGATGGGTGGACAAACATTAGCCATCGTCCACTCATCAATATCATGGTTACATGTATAGAGGGCCCATATTTTGTTAAGACAATTGATTGTTTAGGGCATGGCAAAGATGCTGATTTTCAATTTGAGGTTCTCAAGGAGGCTATTGAGGAGGTTGGGCCACAAAATGTGGTCCAAATAGTGACAGATGTAGCACATGTGTGCAAAGCTGTGGGGAGACTTGTTGAGGCAGCTTATAGGCATATTTGGTGGACTCCATGTTGTGTGCATGCCATGAACAATGCACTCAAGGACATGGGGAAGATTGGTTGGATTAGAGCAGTGGTAAATGATGCGAGAGATGTGCAGATGTTTATCTGCAACTACAACACATCACATGCACTCTTCAAGACCTTCAAAAAAAAAAAACTAAAAGAGAAAAATCTACTTGTGCAATAGATTGGTATCAAGGATTTGGGAGAGTAGGAATGGGGATCACAAAGCTTTAACCGTTCATCATAGCATGAGAAGATATGAAGAAGGTAGTGGTGAAGATGTTTGTAAAGAGAGTTCTCCAAAAGCCTAACATGAGGATGAGAATGATCCAAAGGAAGCTTTTTGAAGAGTATGTTCATTTGACATTTACACTAGAACACACAATCATGTTTTTTGGTAAAAAGCAATGCAAATCTATTGTGAATAATAACAATAGAGAGGAGTCTATTGCCTTGGAAGGTAATAAAAGAGTAAAGTTTTAGTGTGAGCAGTCCTTGGAAAGAAAAAGGCCATTTATAGCCTATAGAAGGTCTTAAGAAAGTGAAGTAGGAGAAGAAGTTCCCATGCAAGAGGGTAGTACAAAGAGTAGAAAAACAATCATTCAGTTGTGGCAATCAGAAAACTTGAGGAGGTGAGATGGCTCTCACAAAGAAATCGAAAAGGGATGATCTTCATCTAGCAGCCATGATAGAGAAGGAAGAGCTGAACATGCATAAGAAAGTAATTGGACGGGTAAACAAGTTTTTACTTGTTAGATTCAAGGAGATGAACCTGGACAGCAAACGAGGAAGTCAGTCTCCCAAGCAATTTAGAAAACAAAGGATTGATAAATAGAGAAAGAGGAGTATTAGAGCAAGGGGGAGCATTGGAGAATCTCTGATAGGGGGAGGAATATATGCTTATTACATTGGATGTGAGTATAAGAATGGATGTTTCCCATGGTCTTTTTGTGATAGAAGTTTAATGAACATCCCTTTGCCATTGATGTCAAAGGGGGAGAGATATAGAACGGGGGAGAGTTAGAGAGAAGAAAGAGAATTATGTTGCCATCAATGACAAAGGGAGAGATTGTTGGAAATATCGTCATTGATGTCTGTCAAAGGAAGAATGAGGAGATTGTTGAATATTGTCATTGATGTCAAGGTAAAGCATGAAGATCAGCATGACTGAAGATAACATATTTGAAAGATAGAACATCCAGAATTGATTCCAAGTTCTAATTGAAGTATATTGCAACAAATATGCAAGCGATTACCTTACAGTTAAATGTAGATTGCTAATACAAATTGTTTGAGCAGCTTTCTGAACAGACTTGTACAGATTTAAAGAAAGCAACATGATCATGAACAGCATGACAACCTTGAACAGATTCTAAGAAAGCAACGTGATCATAAGACAAACTCGATTCACAACACTAGAAAAGATCGATTCAAAATCTGAAGATGAACTTTCTAAACCAGCAGTTCTATTAGAGTTGGCAAATATGTCTGTTGTTGGTTCCCTGATAGAGTTGAAGCTTCTAGTCTATGGGAAGGGTGAAGAAGAAAGTGACAGTTTTAGCGAAGAGAGAATGCTTTTGGAACCTTGTGCTGATAGAGGCAAAGTGATTGTTATACAATGGGATAATGATTTGACTTTGGGAATGAAATTGCATTCACTAAAGATTGAAGATAAACAGCATGCAAATTCTGAAAAAGAAGAATAAATCACAAAACTGATCAGCATCGATATCTTGAAGAATCATCATCGATGTCTTAAAATCAATATCTTTTTAAGATTGCCGTTCATCAATATCAGATCGATATCTTGCAGATCATCATCGATTTACCTTTAACAAAATACGATTTCAGATTAATAAAAGCAATTTAGAATCACATTAACTAAAAATGCGATTAAGGCAAAACAAAGGTTAAGACAAATAGTTCGATTCATTTCTGAAGTGATACGATCCTTGAAGAAATGCGATTCAACCTTTGAACAATTGCGCCTCTTACAAAGTGGTGCGATTTCATTTTTTCAGCAAAAGCACTTAATGAAGTGGCGCGATTAAAAAAGGAGATAGTTGTCTTCAAGAGATGCGATTTATGAAGTGAAGCCATCCATATTTAAAATTAATCAAAAGATTGAAGTGGTGCGATTTGTCTTAATACAACTTCATTGAGATATGGAGGGGTGCGATTAAAGTTTCTTTTAATAAAACAAATTAAATAAGGAAAAAGGCATGTTAGTAAAAGGCAGATTTTAAATGGTGCAATCTCTTACAAAAGGTTGCAATATTTGATTAGCATATACATATGAGATTCAATTCAGACTTGCAAATGAGTGTGGGAGAATGATTATGCAAAAGGAAGAGCAGGAGTATATATCATTTGTGTGAGTTTTAAAGAGGCAACTTACATCACAAAGGAGGAATTAAATTGAAACAAAAGCAGATCTGTTGTGAAGATCTCATTCTGATTGCAGATTTTATAGAGGGATTATTTGCAATATCATAACAGATTTATAAGAAGCCTTATAGTAGATCTTTGAAGAAGACTATAGCAGATTTGGAGAAAATATTTTGAGGTAATTATATCAGATCCAAGAGGAGAATTAGTGCAGACTGGGTACAAGTTTGAGAGATATATTTGAGCAGATTTGTCCATCACCCATTGAAGAAGCAACATTGAAGGTGGAACATTGTTCTTGAAGTTATTATCTTTTGCTAAGTTGGTGCTTGGCAGTGGGGGTTGGTGTCTCCAGTAGGTTGGTGCCTACGAACTGTGGGGGTTGGTGCCTCTAGTAGGTTGGGGCCTACAAATTAAGGGGGTTGGTGCCTACAAATTAAGGGGATTGGTGTCTCCTGTAGGTTGGTGCCTACAAAGTTTGTAAAAGAAGAGTTTATATAAGCAATATTTTGCCGTGGTTTTCTCCTATAAGGGTTTCCACATAAATATTGTGTGTTATTGTGTTCTTCTCATGTGCCTAATTATTGATGTTGAGTGAATGGTGTTATTGTGATTGGTAAAGTTTTAAATTGGTAAAAATTGCGTTATATTGATTCACCCCTCCTGGCAGTATAACTGTGTGCTCATCAGATGCAAGGCTGGTTGTTGTTAGTTTGGTAGAGCTTGACCACGAGGATTCCAGTAATTCGAGTGATGAGGAGTTTGGAGATGATTAGAGGCCTCCCTTCACTACATTTTTGCATTTTGTACTTATTTTGATATCAATGTATCATGCTACTCATTGTAATCATCTTTATGATATGATATTATGATGTCATATTTTCGATATAATAGAAATCTCAAATTCGACAATTTCGTAATTTGATTTTATTTACTTTTAGTCTTTTAGTAATAGTATTCAAGTATTTAAAATGTTAGTATTTGCAATTTTGCTATTTTACTAATTTGCCAAAGTTTAATTTGAAATATAATTCTTAAACATCTTTTTATAAGTAGTTTTCAAGTACTATATGTATATCAATGCTGCCCCCCCTCGCTGTCATCCCCTGCCGTCCCCGAACTTAGACCCTTTGTCCCCTCGTTCTCGACAAGGAATTCCATGGAACACTGGTAATTTGATGTTTGCAATTGTTTAATATAGGTTTCCCTTTCGGAAAATGAAATTATTTAGGCTTTTAAATGCATAATTGGCTCAATTAGAGGCTTAATTAAGTCCAATTAATTAAGGGGATGCAAACATACTATGAAAATGTAAAGGAGTACATTTTCCGACACTACACCAACTATTGTTCTATCAAGAGTACAAGGAGGAGATTTCAAATCAGTGGCTACATGGAGTCATTCCACTCACAACCCATGTCTCTAACACACGCACTCCATTGTGTGAACAGACCAGCAGCATCTTAGACAAACATCCATGGCCACACTATAATGTCACAACCACAAGCAATAAGAGATGATTTATGGATGAAATTTTGCAACATAACCCTCCAAATATGCTCCCTCTCTCTTTCTTACCACCAACGCATACATCTAATATATGGTCAAAACCAAAATTGGAAACCAAGGATAGTTTTCATTACCACACACTAAAACCATGGGCAAATTTGATACCCAAATCAAGCACAAAATCTAACTCCCTCTATTCATGCGCTTGTTCCAAAATAATCTTTTCACACCTTACAAGTGTCAAAGTTGCATTTATGACTTCCATGACACAAAGTGACACTCATAACTTGCCAAGTACAAATTATAATTTTTACATTTTACATGTGACAAACAATGCCACATCAAGTGGGATGCCCATTTCCAAGTGGGCACACAATTAATACAAATTACAAAATGAACATTAGGTATGCAAGGTGGACAACACCTAATCCCAACATTGACATGCACAAATAACATTAACAAAGCTCTTCACACATGCAGAAAAATAACATATAAAAACATACAGTTTGCCTTGGAGAAAACCCACTTTCGGGTGAGAAAATCCAGCTTAGAGATAACTCTATATTCTAGTAGGAAAGAGATAAGTCCAGATGTAGAGTGCCTTCATGGCTGCAACAAGTTTCCATACAAGTTTTGGAACCTTTGACACTCTTGCAAAACAATCCCCAAGTAATTGAACTACTAAACAAGCTTACAACAATCATAGATGGACTTAACATCATCGTACAATGAGAGCCAACCTGCTCTCCAGCGATGGCCCAGCATGATATGACTTTCCTACAGCTTCCCAAGCATGCAAGAATGGAAAACCAATCACTAGAGTGGAATATCAACTGCCAAAATGCTTTGAATTGCACTCCCTGTTTGCATCAGGATGTGTTTGCTGCTTTACCGGTATTTGTTTTGCCTCTTCGTGATGTGTTCGCAAGGGTGAACAGGTGAGTTTGTTGGGGTGAATATGTGAGTTTGTTGGTGTGAACATGTGTTTGTCAGTTGTGGGAACTAGGGAACTCACCAAAGTAGGTTTTCCGATTAGATTTGGAATCTGCAACTTTGAACTAAGACTTCTCATAGATGTTCTATTCCATCCTTGACCATTCGGATATTCTCATAGAGGTTGGTACGAATTACAATGACAAACCCCTTCTCCCTATTCTTGATGACAATCAAATGAGCTTAGAAAGACATGACTACAATGTGCCAACATACGTTTAGAGATGATTTTTTTATCATACTTCCTCAGTTAGGAGGCTTTTGGTCTCCAAAAGCTCTCAAAACTGAAACTGAGAAACTTTTGCTCTAATTACTTCGTTAGGACTACTTGTAACATGACTTGGCAAAAGCAAATCCAAACCAACTTGTCCTCCGCCCAAAGGGGAACTAATCCTTGCAACACAACTACAAAACCGAAAGGAAAATGTCCATGTACCCTTGAAGGCATCACCTTGACCTTATGCTTAGTCTCTTATCATAACCTTCATATCAACTCCATGTGGTAACCATCCCAAGGAATATGGATTCATAACTTCCAATTCCAACTCACTAACCAGCTTATTAGAAACACGATTTGATTGAGAACATGAGTCAAATAAAGCATTGAACCTCCTTCCTTTCACTTTTACCTTTGCATGAAACAATTGAGTGAGCTCTTCCACTACATGAGAGCTATCAACAATTTTTGAAACTCCCTTCTTGAGTGTGGCACAAGATAGGTTTCCATCATTATTAGAGGAGTCTCCATTGATTTCTATGCCCTTTTCCATGTAAATGGCACTTTTATCTTTATGCTTCTCATTAGGAGCCAACTTAAGGTGTAGTTTCTGACACCTTTCATCTAAATGGCTATCTTTGTTGCAACGTGAGCAATGGAACTTGCCCTTACTCCTGTCCTTTGTGTTAACAGTGGGAGTAGCATTCTTTTTTCTCTTCGCTTTGTCATTTTCCTCATTTTTGTTACCACCAAACTGCTGCTCATGCCCATGCTTTCTCTCGTTGAAAGAATTCCTCTTCTTATATAGCTCAAGGTAGTGTGCATGAGCACATGACTCATCTAAATCTTGGGGCTTGGCCATGAAAACATGCCTCTTGAAGTGGCTAAATGATCCTTTAAAATATTTCATCAGCACTTATTTATCCATGATGCCTTTGCCCATTTGGACTTACCTTTTTCTAAACTCACTTGTGTAGGCTTGCATGCATTTCCCTGCTTTTATCTCAAGTAATGCCCTTGCATCACTTGCTTCTCTTTATGGCATATATAATAAAATTGCTAATGGAGCAGCCTCTTGAAGTTCTCCCATTTCATAACTAGTGGCACTTTTCTCATTTCTAACAAGTGTGCTAGCTTTCATACTAACTAAGAGCATGGCAAAAAGATTTAGCCTTGCAAAAGAAATTTGTTGATGTGGGGACAATTGGTGGAGACTGAAGTAGATCTCCATCTGGGACACCTATTGGTCCAACTGATCAACGCTAATCTTGCCATAATATGGTTGGATATCAATTTTTGCCTCCACTTTGGAGAACCTTCCCTTGCTTCTTTTTTTCACATTCTGGTTCTCTTTCTTCCATGCTCTCTTTTGAGATTCCCATTTTAGAGATTAGGACCAACATCATGCCTTTATTTGTTACACCTCCTCAACATTGAAAATCTGAACCACATCTTCTTCAAGCTTTTAAAACCTAGCTTCCTCATCACCCTCTCTTGCCATTCTCGCTCTTCTGAATCACTCTCTCAATCCAATTTTGTGCTCAAAAGGTAGCACATCTCTATTTCCACTTGATTTTGTTGTTGGCATACACGTGCACAACTTGCAAACACAAATTTCCCAAAGGAAACAATTGTTTTGATACCACCTGATCCATAAATAAGGTGGTTATACCACACTCCATCCTCAGCACATGGATAAACTTATTGCAAAGAACTCAACAAAGTAATGTCTTTAAGAATATTGACATGCACAAATCACATAAATGGTTTTTCACACTTCACACACATATGCAGAAAAATAACATATAAAAAATACACAAACTAAAATGTACACAGTTTGTTCTAGAGATAACTCACTTGCAGGTGAAAAACTCCAGCACAGGGAGAAATAACTCTCCATTCCACTATGAAAAAGGTAAGTACAGATGTATTAGAGTGCCTTAATGTCTACAACAAGCTTCCATACAAATTTTGGAACCTTAGACATACCTGCAACACGCTTCTCAAGTGACTAAACCACTCCAACAAGATTGCAATAGTCACGGATGGACTTAACCCCATCATCCCAAACATGCAAGAATGGAAAGCCAATTGTGAAAGTGGAAGATTAACCACCAAAATGCGTTGAATTCTACTTGCTGTTTGCATCAGAGCATGTTTGCCGCTTTACCAGTATATTATGTGTCACTTCATGATGTGTTTGTCCCACTAGTTCATTGGGGTGAACATGTGTTTACTGTTTAGTGCTTGTGGGAACTGGCGAACTCATGAGAGTAGGTTTTCTGAGTAGTTTTGGAATCTGCAACTTTGAATAAAGACTTATTGGAGATGCTACATTCCAACCATGATCATTCCAAGTCCCCTGCTATGCTGGTATGATGACAAATTTCTCCTCCCTATTCTTGATGACACTCCAATTAGCTTAGAATGACATAACCCTAATGGTCCAACATTCTTTTGGAGGTGGTTTTTCGGATCAATGAGGGGCTACATTGAAAAAGAAAATATTTGATTTCTAAACATTAATACATTGGCCAGAGACCAAGCCATAATTAGAGAGGGAAAGATGAAAAGTCGATAGAAAATATTTGATTTCTAAACATTAATACATTGGCCAGAGGCCAAGCCATAATTAGAGAGGGAAAGATGAAAAGTCGAGGCTTCCAAAATAGTAGCCACCCCAAAAAGAATAGTATCTACTATCTGTTGGCCCATAGTTGCCGTTGCACCAAAAGATCGACCTGTTAATGCCTGATACAACTGCCAGAGTTAACGGATCCACGGGAGGCGGTTAGTCCATGTCACGAATCCCGAAGGGAGCGCTAACCATTTGCCAACAAACTCCCCCTCAGCGTTACCCGAGGAGATTCAAACTCGACACCTTTGGCTCTGATACCACTTGCTGGTCCACAGTTGTCGTTGCACCAAAAGATCGACCTATTAATGCCCGATACAACTGCCAGAGTTAACGGATCCATGGGAGGCGGTTAGTCCATGTCACGAATCCCGAAGGGAGCGCTGATCATTTGCCAACACTATCATCTATAGATTGAGGGTTTGTGAGGGGATCAAGATCCAAGCAGCGATTGATATCTTAAATCCTGCTAGCTAGTCTTTGACAATGAATGAAGTGATTGAGAGCTTCAACCAAAAGGATACCCTTGTCTAAACTCCCTAGAATTGCTTGCTAGTCTAAACTCCCTATAATTGCTTGAATAAAGCAAAAGGACTTCCATTCACAAGGTTAGAGAACCTAGCCCCTTTGACCAAACTCAAAGGCCACTTAATTTAATGCTAAGAAAACCCAAAGGCCCCCAAGATGAAGGATAATCCAATAAACCTTATCTTATGCCTTAGCTATATCCGATTTGATGATCATCCTTTTCAGCTGTTTAGAGTAAAGTGAATGAACAACCTTGTGAGTCAAAACAATTCCATTTGAAATTTGTCTCCCTGGTGCTAAGCCTCCATGTTCTAGAGGAATAATCTCCTGGAGGAGGAATTTCAAACATTCAGTCAGGACTTCAGAAATAACCTTTTGGACAATATTGTAAAGAGCAATAAGCTGAAAATCAGAGGAGCCTCGATTGGGTTTGGTATGAGGGCAATAGAAGTTATTTGGAAAGCCTTGAGAATGTTATTTGAGTTGCAGGATTCGTTTACTACATTAGTCAGCTTGTTCCCCATAATATTCCAAAATTTCATGAAGAAATGCTTCCCAAAACCCATCTGGCCCAGGAGCCTTATCTCCCTTAAAACGAAAAAAGACGGTACTATCTCCTCATCGAAGGGAGTCAACGTCAACTGATTCTGATCCTCAGAAATCACTTTGGGAATAGCATCCAAAAAATCGAAATCCAGATTGCTGTCAAAGATCCCAAGGTCAGAGAACTGGGATTTGAAGGAACCAACCACCTCAAAGCAATCTCACCAGGCTTGGAGAGAAGGACACCAGGACTAGAGGAAATGCTAGCGATACTTTGTGTTCCTGTTGCCAAGTGAAAATATTTTATCTTACAGTTGGTGGGCTATGATACACAAAAGGGAAGTAGTGATCACTATAGAAAGTTAATGCAATGTGATCATTGATCATAGAATGAGAAGGAAAAGAGATAGAAATTCTCCCAAAAGCTGAGATTGCCGTTCATTAATGTTAGAAAATTATCTGCTGTTGGATATTATTGAAAACCTATGCTATGAAATGCTGATGAAATATTTGTAACACATGGCCTTATAAAAATATCTATGAACGGTTACAATTTACAATGTTTGGAGAGTGAATAGGCATGAAATTGAAGTGTCATAGCTGCAACCACTAGGAAAAGTTAAAGAGACAAATTGTAACTGTTTGATCAGGGATCCTTTTGTAATTTATTTGATCAATTACTTATTAATGGAATTTGTGCATGTTACATGAGAGATAACTTTTTTCTTTTCTTGGGAAATGCGGGGTTGCTTTTTAACATGGACGTGTTAACTTTTACATGTTAGAAGCTGGCTGTTATTTTCTTTTGCACCATCTGTTGTTTTATGCAATCATTTTTCTCTTCTTTGCATGTTGTCTATACAAGGATTTGGACAATGAATTGTGGCTCACTTGTTTGTGGCTGGATTTGGTGAAAAGACTTTGTGATTTCTTTTGGGTTTTATGAATTATCTATTTGTCATAGATGTACACTATAGCATCATTCCTATTTCCAAACTACTCCTTTGAGGCAGATATTTTGCCTTTTCATGATTCTTATGAGATTCCTAATTGGTTCTCTGCATTTGTTCCGTTAAAGGTCTCTGCCTTTTGTGCATTTCATTTACAAATACATAAAACCAAAGATTCCTATCATACAAGGGAACTTCCCCTCTCAAATGGAGAGGGAAATCGTCCACTTCATATGATCTTCCTGTATTTGTTGCACTTTTTGTAACTGTCTGTTGGGCATGAGTCAACAAATCCATCAAGGGGCTCCATAGAGCAAAAATAGTGCGAATAAGACTTGCTTACACTATATACTATAAAAATGTGGCTTGTCACTTTAGGGCTTAATCCACTATGTTGGTCATCATCTTTAAAGAATTAATCATCACCATCTAAAATTTATTGGGCTTTCACTGCCGACTTTATTCTCAATTTCTCTTTTGCAAGTTTAAAGCAATTGGTTGTAAATGTACATGATTGTAATCAAGGTATTTTTCAGTCAAATTCTAGAGTTGCAAGTTTAACTTTAAACCAATTGGTTGTAAATGTACATTATTGTAATCAAGGTATTTTTCAATCAAATTGTAGAGTGTGTTGCCCTGTGGACCAAACTAAAAGATATGTAATTCAATTGCGAGTAATATGCCTTGATTACACTATTTGTTGCTTTCCAGCTTGCCAAAATTTACAACAATGGCTTGCTCGCATGCTTATGGAAAACAATGTACAAGAAAGGCACTGGCAGGGGTTTGGGCATGGCAGCGACATCTTGCATGTAGAAGAGGCCACATGCATGCCTTGCATATAGGATAAGGCACTTGCATGTATGCAGATATAAGTAGATTTTTCTTTTTCTTTTTGCTAGCCTTCTATTTCAGATTTAGAAGTCTAAGTTTGCATGCATGCTGTTTCAGATTTAGAAGTCAAAGTTTAGACTTTGCTTTTGCTATTTTGCTAAGTCTTCATCTATAAAAGAAAGGCAGGGGTGTGAGTGTAATTAATTAATTCTAGTTTTGAGCTACTGCTATGTATTTTTCTTTTCAGATTTAGTGAGAAGGCAGTTGCAGGTTTGAGATTTCAATAGTGTATATTTGTTCTTCGTATTTTCATCAGTGTTTGTAGAATTTTGTATTCAGAATCTGCAGTTTTGATAGGAGTAATCAAGTTTAAGTTTCCTAGCGTTTAGGGTTTAATTGTCTGAGTGCAGAATCTGTTAAGTAGCTTACCATGGTCTGAAAATTTAACATGGTATATAGCATGTAATCTGAAATTTTCCAGATCTGTTTATGGAGTGGGCTGCTACTTGTGAGAGGGGGCCTGTCAGAGGATTTCAGTGGGTATGATGCCCTTGCCTCAATGGTTGAAATGATGCAGACTTGTGTGAGGTTGTTGGATGTGATGCTTTAAGTGCTCCAGTGATTGAAGTGATCCACATTTGTATTAAGCTGCTGATCTGAGCTATTCTTGATGAATCTATTTGTTTTTAGTGTGTTCCAGGATTTGTAGGTATGATTAGTCTGTCTTACAAAGTGTGATTGTCTAGAGGGCACTTCCAACTTTACATTTTGGAAGTGCAAATTGATGAGCACACAATTATATTGAGAGAGAGGGGGAGCGGCATTGGGGGAGGGGCTGTGTGTTAATCAATAGAACAACAATCTTTTACTTTTCAAAACTTAATCAACCACAGCAGTAACACTTGAAAACTTAACTATTCACAGCAATAACTAACATGCAAGATCTAGCAATTAAGAACATAGGGTAAACACACGATTTACGTGGGAACCCTTTCGAGAGAAATCCACAGCAAAATATTGCCTATATATGGATCTTCTTGTAGGCACCGACTTATTTCTTTTACAGAACTTCTTTTGTAGGCATCAACCCATTGAAGACAGCAATCCCCACAACCAAGCACCAACTCAGCAAGAGACACCAATATTTTCTAATGAGAGGCACCATCCTTATGATTTCCTTGGTTAGGAGGCACCAACCTCCAAATGAACAATATAATAATTATTTGAGATTTCTTCTTAGATCTGGTCTAATTTGTCTTCATAAATATGCTCACTACTTTTTCAAAAATCTGCCTTTAGAATCTCCTAGAAGTCCATAAATTCTGTCATAAAGCTCCTATAAATCTACTCATAAGTCTCTTAAAAATCTGTTCACATGTATCTTCAAAATGAATCAGAAATATTCATCATACTTTTTGCCCTTTTGGTCTGCTTTAAATATGCTATAAGTCCTCTTGCAAGTTTGCAATAATTCTGCTCTAAATCCTCTTGCAAGTCTTCAACAATTCTGCTATAAATCCTCTTAAATCTGCTCTTAGATTTGTTTTTAATTTGCTTTCAGATCTACTCTTAGATGAATGATATTCAATGAATTGCTTGCTTTCAAAATAACCTTCACAACCTCTTCAAATGCCTTCACCAAGAGGGCGATTTCATGAAACATCATATATTTACAAATTGACACAACTTCTTTTAAATGTACCCTTTCACCTTTGTCTTGGGCACTCCAATGGGGTTCGGCCCCTAGAGACATTAATATTTTACTTATTTTTAAATCCCCAATCTAGCATTTCAACAAAAGAGGTCAGCCAAACATAGAACAAATTTAATTTAATTACTTTTAATTTTCCTTCTTCAAGATGGCGCTTGACAAGGCATGGGTCAACCCATGTATAATACATATTTTTTTAATTTAATTTTCAAATTCTCCAATGATGCGCTTCACACAATTTAATTTCAGATCTTCAAAATTGAGTGACAAGGTTAAATCTTTAATTTAATCTTAACCAGTCACCCATTTGACCTTATATGTTTGCTCAAAAGCATCTTATGAAATTGATCCAAATCACGTTAAATATGCCACTCCAATATGTTGATATGAAACGTTCCAAAGTGATGATATGACATTGCTACTTTGACATCCATGACAAGATCTAATAATCTCCAACACTTGCTTTGACATCAATAATAACAAACCTTGCCAATAATTTTTTGTCTATACGCATTTGACATCAATAGCAAACTATTCATGACCTATTGACATCAATGACAATATTTTCAACAATCTCCACCTTTGTCATTGATGACAACACAAACATAACTCTCCTTTTGGCTTGCTCCCCCTTTGAGATCAATGGCAAGGGGAAACTTAGTATTTTCAAAAAGAAAACTCCTATCTGTAATACTTCCTTTTGACATCAACAACATCAATTTTCCTTTTCCTATATCACTTCCTTGTAACTCTTCTTTTATGACATCAATAGCAACAAGATGTTTTATTACATTCATATATAATATGCATTAGCTGATCTATCTTTGAATTGTCTTTTCTATGGAGTTGAAAGATATTGCATTGATTAGCTCCCCCCTTTTTCTACTTCTCCCTCATTGACATCAATGACAAAAGGGATGCTGATCCATCTTTTACCTTTCTTCTTCATGGGGTTGACAGATAATACAATGGTAAGCTCCCCTTGAAATCATGCTTCTCCTTATGAACTTATTGATACTTCTTGTGCATGGAGTGCAGTTTGCATAAGCTCATGATCATCTTGCTCTTTCTTTCTTTTCCAAACTTTGACTTTCCTTTTTGTTTGGCCATGGTATCCTCCATTTTGTGTTGTCTAGGTGGTTTCACCAAACCACTTATACAAAAGCGTGCTATATGACCATAATTGTTGCACTTATAACATATAACATTATAATCCACTAGAGGAGCACGAGTTGTAATTCTTGCTTGAGAACCCAAAACCATTCTTTGCATGAACTCTATGATCCGTCGCTTTATGACCAAAATGATTGCATGAAATAATAACCATAGAAAGAGTGATAAAACCTGGTCATGGGCGTTTGTCTTGAAGGGAATGATCCTCTATAGTTACCTCTGTCCTTGTGAGGGATATTACCTTCTTCCTTCTTGGTACTCTCACTATTGATGGATCTTTTGATAACATCAACATACTTCTCTTCATTTAATTTCTTTGATGTTTGAATTGTTTTAGAATTTTGTCATTCATAGCCAATACCACTCCTATTGAACATAGGCTTTTGAAATTTGATGATGTCATCCAATATTTTTTCACTCTTCTTGTGCTTCAAGTTCCTGTTTGATTGAGCCGTTCTCTTCAATTCCTTTCTTAGGGAAACAATTTTGGATTCCAACTTCTCACAATTTTCTTCCTTTTTCTTCAATTGGTTTCTCATCTCATCTTCAATCCTTTTTGCTTCTTCTACTTGAACTTTCAGATCTTCAATCAACTACTCCGATTCTTCAAGACTTTGTGATAATTTTTCTTTGGCTTCACCACCCTCTTGAATTTGTAGTCCTTGTTTCATGTTCCTTCTTCTAAGCTTCTTGATTTTGCTTACAGCAAAAATAATTTCTCCTTCGAGATCTATCTCTCCTTCATCTTTGCTATGTTCTTTTAGATCTCTTTTTTCTTGTCTTCATCGCTCTTTTCTTCCATCGCCATGAAGAGTATTTCTTCTTTATCATTGTTAGAAATTTCTTTGTTGCTTTCCTATGATGAGCTATTGTCTTCACTATGTTCTTCTAAATCTCTCTCTCTCTCTTCTTTTCTTTTGTCTTCATCATTCTTTTCTTTCATCGCCATGAAGAGTATTTACTTTTTATCATTGTTAGAAATTTCTTCGTCGCTTTCCTTCGATGAGCTATTAACTTCCTTGGAATAAAGGCTCTTCTTGTACTTTTGGAAGTTCTTCTCATGTTGACCTTGTTTGTAACCCTTCTTATATTGTTGATATCTTCTTCCTTTCTTTATGTTATAATCCTCTTCATCATCGTTGCTTTCACTCTTGTGGACACTTCAAAGAAAAATGACCTATTCTACCACAATTAAAACATATAAATGGTGAATTACCTTGGTACTTCTTGGATCCTTTCTTTAGCTTTCTCTTGAAGTGGGCTTCTTCTTTACTTGTTTCATTGTTTGAGCTATCACTTGGTACATGCTCTTTTTTCTTTCCCTTCTTTGATGCTTTGAAGGTTGCCTCTTTTTTAGATGGTTTCTCTTCAATCTTCATTTCATAGGTAGTAAGAATCCCATGCAACTCATCCTTTGTTAGTTTGTCTAAATCTCTTATTTCTTCAATCGCTAGAACCTTGGAATCGAATCTCAGAGGTAAAGACCTTAATACCTTTTACACAATCATGACTTCTTCAATTGTTTCACTGACACCTCTCATTGTGTTCATGATCTCATTAACACGAAACAAATTGGAGGCTATGTTTTATTCTTCTTTCATCGTAAGGCTTTCAAATTGTCCCTTATGGGTTTGAACCTTTGCCTTCTTTACTTTATCATCTTCTTAGATATTCTTTAGCTTATGCCAAATCTCCTTAGTTGATTTGCAATGCATTACTTTTACAAATTTTGATTTGGATAATCCACATAAGATCACATTCATGGCTTTCACATTGTTCTCACTTTCCCTCTTTCCTACTTGATCTGTTGGGGAAGACACAAGAATTGTACAACCATTTACCATTGATTGCCAAATATCAAACCTTAGGGAACCCAAATAGGTTTTCATCCTTATGCTCCAAAAGGCATAATTTGTTGCATTGAACAATGATGCCTTGATTGACGAGAATCCATATCCTTCTTGATTGGCCATATGTGTTCTTTAGATCTTCCTTCTAGTGGTTAGACTATCTCTGAAGGAACCTACTTTGATACCAATTAATGAGCAGACAATAATATTGAGAAGGGGTCGGGGTCGGGGCTGGGGGCGCGGGGTGAATCAATATAACAACAATCTTTTACTTTTCAAAACTTAATCAACCACAACAATAACACTTGAAAACTTGATCATTCACAACAAAAACACACATGCAAGATCTAGCAATTAAGAACACATGACGAACACATGGTTTACGTGGAAAACCTTTCGGGAGAAAACCACGACAAAATAGTGCTTATATATAGATCTTCTTGTAGGCACCAACATACTTCTTTTACAAAGAGACACCAATCTCTTCTAATGAGAGTACCAACCTTGTGATCTCCTTGGTTAGAAGGCACCAACCTCCAAATGAATAATATAATAATTATATGAGCCTTCTTCTTAGATTCTTCTTAGATCAGCTCTAATTCAACCTCATAAATCTGCTCACTACTTTATCCAAAATCTGCCTTTAGAGAATCTCTTAAAAGTCCATAAATTCTTTTATAAAGCTCTTATAAATCTGCTCATATGTTTTCAAAATGAATAAAAAATATTCATCATACTTTCCGCCCTTTTGGTCTCCTTTAAATATGCTATAAGTCCTTTTGCAACTTTGCAATAATTTTGCTCTAAATCCTCTTGCAAGTCTTCAACAATTTTGCTATAAATCCTCTTAGATATGCTCTTGGATTTGCTTTTTTTTTCGCTTTCAGATCTACTCTTAGATGAATGATATTCAATGAATTGCTTGCCATTAAAATAAATGTAACAACCTCTTCAAATACCTTCACCAAGGGAGGCAACTTCATGAAACATCATATATTTACAAATGGATGCAACTCCTTTTAAATGAATCCCTTCACTTTTATCTTGGGCACTTCAATAGGGGTTGGCTCCTAGAGACATTAATATTTCTTATTTTAATTACTTTTAATTTTCTTTCTTCAAGATGGTGCTTGACAAGGTATGGGTTGGCCCATATATAATAAATATTTTATTTATTTTAATTTCAAATTCTCCAATGAGGCGCTTCACACAATTTAATTTCTGATCTTCAAAATGGAGTGCCAAGTTTAAATCTTTAATTTAATTTAAACTTAACCATTCACCCATTTGACCTTTTATCTTTACTCAAAATCATCTTATGAAACTGATCCAAATCACCTTAAATATGCCACTCCAATATGCTGATATGAAACACTCCAAAGTGATGATATGGCATTGCTACTTTGACATCCATGACAAGATCTAGCAATCTCCAACACTCGATTTGACATCAATGATAACAAACCTTGCCAACAGTCTTGTCTCTATGCCTTTGACATCAATGACAAACTATCGATGCCCCTTTGACATCAATGACAATATTTTCAACACAAATTGGAGATTCTATTAGAGGAGGTTCATTTTCGGAGTTACGTGGAGACAAAGGTTGCAACTCCTATTGACCTTGTTGAGTTGGTTGAACATAACAAAAGGTTGGCCACAACATAGCAAACCATCCTAGATTTAATGAAGGACCATTTGCTCCCTCACATCATAGAGAAGAAAAGACAAAGGAAATTTACGATGCCTTGATCACTCTAACAAAATGTTAACATTCTTTGCAAAATGTTGCTAAAGAACAAGGTTAGTGCTCCATGCATGAGCAATATAGGCATAGTGGTCAATTACCTTATGAAGACCATTGTGTTTTGAGAACAACTCACTACTATTTGGCTTAAGGTAGAGAATGGTGAGTTGGTGTTTGTAGCTATAAATGGTTTCTTTCCATCTTGGGATTTGTTTGTTTAGGGTGTATGTGGTCGTGAGAAGCTTATTGCTTTTGAGGAGTTTTGGGGCAATTTTATTTAGGAGATCAATTTGGAGATTGTACTATGATTCTCAATGTCATGAGAAGGGGAAGGGCAAGCAACAACGTAAGTAGTTTGCAAGGAGCACAAAAGCTTCAATGGTGGATGAGCTTTCATCCAAGCTTGAGATAATCTTCGTCATGGTGTTATACCTTTCCACTAGCAATCTTTTTGGTGTAGGGTGGTATGTGGATAGTGAAGCATCGAGACATATGAACATCAACAAGAAGGATTTCAACAAACTTAAAGAGTAAGAGGTAAGTACACAATTGCAACATAGTGATGATGCTACATATCCAATTACAAGGGCATGATTTGTCTCCTTCTACATGACTTTAAGCGATGTTCTTGAACTTCATGATGTCTTATATGTTCTTGGTTTAACTAAGATTTTGCTATCAATTTTATCCATAACATATCTTAGGTGTGGTCGAGTTTGATGATGAACAATTCATTATCAAAGATTGTAGCTAACATGCTTGTTGAGTTTTGGTTGGAGGTATGTGGGGGCACTGTCTATCCAACCGTCACGATGCACCATAAGCATCGATGGTGATAGAATGTGCCCAACATACATGTGTATATATTCGTCTAGCATGTCAAGACATGACATACATATTGTTTGTTGGACCCTCATGCTCCCCATTTGATGTAAGACAAAACAACCCTCAACAATGCATGCTCTAATTTGGAACATATGCAACATACCGTACATAATCTACACCAAATACTTTAAGCTCTAAAATAAATTTGTTAAAAAAATATCATTTTTTTAAATATTGTAGGCAAACCACTGAGAAGCATTGTGACCCCTATATTCATGTGATATTATTAATATTTATTATAATAATGTTATAAATTATATTATTTTAAAATTTGGAGATAAACACTTTTAACTATAGCTATGAACCAATGAGATCACAGATGGGGGATCTCATCACCAACATGAACACTCAATAATAACATCCCACCTTGGTGGCAAAAATTACAACACCACAATTTGACCATCACATTATGTCATTACCAACTTTAAAATTATAATTATAATAATATAATTTTATTATATAATTTAATTAGGTTGAGAGGTTTTTTAAAATGACAATACTAAGTTATATTGATATGTATTTAAAAAAAAGAGAATTTTCTAGTATTTAAAATAAAATAAAATCATGGTCTTCATACTCGAAATTGACTTACTCTTGGTAGACCAAAATCTTTCTACTATGACAAAAACTCAATAAAACTTGAGAACTTAAAAAAAATTAAATTTCTAAAAAAACATAAATGTTAGGTACAATACAATTATGAAATGCATCAAATGAGTTATAAAAGGATGGGTATGAAAGGATGGGTCATACAAATGAGAAGGGTTTAAGGACCCTAAAAAATTTAAATCTTCTGAGGTGTTAAATTATTATAGTCTTGAATTTGATTTTTGTGATCATTATGTATATAAAAAGCAAAATTGTGTTCAATTTTCTTCTAATTTTTATTTATCTTTTAGGATGTTGGATTTAATCTATTATGATGCATTTGATCTTATTAATGTTTTTGAAAAGATAAGCAACATTTTTAGGGTGCAGTACCCTTCACAAGGGGCCCAAAGGGCCAAAGCACAACATAGAACAAAACAAATTTGAACTATAGAAACAACCAGAAACAACAAACATACATCTGTAGAGAACAGAGAAACATAAAAGGAACAACCTAGGAACTAAGGGGGGCCAAGCCAACCTCTAGAACTCGAGGACCCAGAGAAACAACGGGTTTGGGGAGGCCTTTCTTCTTGCGCAACACAACCGACCAAGGAGGCTCAGAAGCAACCATCGAGTAGGGCAAGGGGGGAGGAACATCAACAGCCACCACGAGCGAGGAGCCACGACGCAACAAAGACATCGACAACAACAAAGAGGAGACCAGAGTGAACGACGTAACAACTGAGACGAGTGAGGGAGCAAGAAGTGACTACACATCGACAACAGACCAGTGCAGAGGATCAACAGAAGAGGGAGCCAAAAAAGGAGCTAAGGGAGGCTCATACCCCAGAGGAGGGACAGGAAGATCGCCCTCCTCAGATGAATCGTCATAAGAGACCAAAGAGGTAGCATCGACTGTGAGATGATCCAGCAGAGCATTCTTCCACCAAGTAGCAGCACCCTTGCGTCGAGCAAGAGGGCAACTCGAGGCCAAATGACCAGTAGCAAAACACCTCCTACAACGAAAGGGGAGGCCCTCGTAGTCCAAAAGCTGCGACCAGGGTTTGTCCAAAACGATCAAAACCACCTCACCATGGAGGGGTTTGGAAATATCAATATCAACCAAAATATGGGCAACCGTGGTGTGCCCTAGATCCCGAGACGTTGAGTCCACCTTGAGGAAATGACCAATAGAGTTACCAATAGCTTCAAAACAAGACAACTCCCAAAACTGAAGAGGCAGATTCAGGAGATGAATCCAAACAGGTCTGATGTTCAATGGCTCAGTAAGCGAGTTGAAGGAGCGCGACCAAGGCCTAATGGACAGGGAATGGACACCCCACAACCACCCCCTATCCAGCACACAGTCCCGATCCGTAGGGGAGGAGAAGGAGACAAAGAAAAACCCCCGAGCACTGGGGTAAATCTCAATCCGACCTGAGACAATGGGCTTCCAAGAAACAAAAACCCACTCATGTAGATCAGGGAGGGAGGGCCATAGGCCATTAAACCTGCAAACCGCACCTTGCCTCAAATAATACTCTTCATTTTCAGCAACTTCAGGACCACAGACAACCACGGGGGAAGCCTGAGCACAAGGCAAAGGTTGAACCTTTGAGGGAGCAGTTGCAGACCGTGAGCCAACCTTTGAAACAACCTCTGAGAAAGACTTCCTTCCAGCAGGAGCACCCGAGGAAGACGACACCTTAGGGACAGAGGCCACACTAGGAACAACCAAACCAACCCCCAACAAGGAATTGGGCGGATCCCCCGCAGCACAACCCCTGTCACCACAAACCTTTGCAGCCACAACCTTGTCAACAAGGGCATCACCAGACCCGCAAGGCACACCGGAAGGGAAAGACCCGCCCACGCTAGCATTCCTGCACAAAGAAGTCTCCGCCAGAGAGCCAAACGAATGAGCACTAGACAGAGGGCCGCACGAGGGAGACACGACCTGGGAGCCAACAAAAAACGCCAGGGGGCCAGCCGAAACAGACGAGCTAACCTTAGCAACTACAGGAGGCCGATCTCTCCCACCCAGAGACAACGCATGAGGAACACATGCAGATCGCCCGCCATTATCAATTTGAAATCGCCTGCCATTGCAAACGCTCGTGCAATCCATTTTTTTTCAAATTGATCTTATTAATGTTATTTTGATTTTCAATTTTGTATATTATGTTTCTTCTATTGATGATTATATTAGGACACGAGTATATTTCCTTAGAAGTAAATCTGGAGTCTTCAGTCATTTCAAAGAATTTAAGGCTCTTATAGAGAATCAAATTGGTAGGAAGATGGAGATTTTGAGGTCTAATAATGATGATGTTTTGAATGGTAAATTTTAATAGATTTTGTAAGTATCATGGGATAGAAAGACATAAGACAATATTGTACACCCCTCAACATAATAAAATTGCAAAAGGAATGAATTGATGGAGAGGGATAGGAGTATGTTGAGTGAGGTTGGCTTAGAAAGGTTTTGGGTAGAAGTAGTTGCCACAACTTGCTACTTAGTTAACAAGTCTCCTACATCAACTCTTGTTGAAAAGACACCTATGGAGGTGTGGTCGAGAAAAAATCTCTCATTGAGACATCTTTGAGTCTTTTGGTTCCAAGGAATATTCACATGTGCCTAGGGAGAAGTGGTGAAAGTTGGAGAACAAGGTTGTAAAATTTATCTTCATTAGTTATGGTGTTGTTGTGAAAAGATACAAGCTTTGGGACCTTATGATTGAGAGAGTTTTGTATAGAAACAATGTTATATTTAAAAAAATTAAGTCTTCTTCCATAGTATTGTTGCTAGAGAAGGATGGAAAAAAATGTGGTTCAACTAACCCTAAGCACTGAGAAGATTGAACAAGAAGCCTATGAAAGACTTGAAGAGAAAGAGAGTTGAGATAGTTTTGAAGAAGTGATAGAACCTCTACCTTAATCATTGAGGAGGTCCAGTTGGTAAAGAAAACAACCCAAAAAGGTATACTTTGTCTAATTGCAGATCTATTTTTTGTTTGATTACTAACACTAATGATCATATGACTATCAATTAGGCTATGGGTATGGATGATGTTGAGTCTTGGAAGGTGGCCATTGGGTAGGAGATGACTAGGAAAAAATCACATGGGACCTAGTATCTTTCCTTGATGGATGAAAGCTAGTTGGATGCAAATGGGTGTTAAAAAATGGGTTTAATGGTAATGTTGAGAAGTAGAGATTAATAATGAAGGGTTTTTCCCAAGTTGAAAGAATATATTATGGTGAATTTTTCTTCTTAGTAGCAATTTTGACATCCATTTGATTTCTATTCTCTTGTTGTAGCACATGACCTTTATGTTGAGCAGATGGATGTGAAGATAACATTCTTTCATGGTGAATTGGAGGATGATTTTTATATGACACATTCAAAGCACTACATTGAGAAAGGTAAAGAACATTTGGTCTATGTTGGCTAACAGATTGGGCACCTAGCAATTTTATCCTTGACTCTTAACCCTAAAGGTGCAATTGTTACCAATAGCTCCGAGTTAATCATTATTTATGAGAAACAACTACTCTGAATTTTATAGAGGTACAACTCCCTCATATTTTCAATATAATCTTGAGAAAACATTAAAATAAAACTGTAGGCTTTTAACCTGAAAGCAGTAAAGGCAATGAAAGCAAAATATCACTAACATCAGCACAAAGACCAATATTCACCACACAACATGTAGATAAACAAATTCCAACTCAATATAACCCTAGAATGAAACCAATTATAGAGATAAAACAACCATACTCACACATGAATTACAAATGAGAAAGAATAACTTAAACGAAGATTTAAGGTATTCCAATTATCTCCACAAAAGCCAAATGTGCATAGACGATTAGAGGTTTCAATATTGACTGTTATATTGAAATTGAAGAAATTAAGTATAAAAAATGCTAAGAGAGTTTTTGTTGTCTTAATTACAAGCATATATAAGTGAGTAATTGCTTCGTTTAAAGATAACTATAAAAAATAAAAGCCTTTTCGAACAACTGAAAAATAGAAAAGGCAACTGAAAAGTCATGACAGTGGCGCTTCATTAACCAGTTCATCATTCTATTGGGTTGATGATGTGGCAGTCTTCTTCTTGAAGGTGTCGAAAGCTTTTAAGACATGTGACATTTCCTTATGCTGAGGAATGGTGACATTTCCAACCTAGAGCTTCCTTATTGTTCTATTGTCTCGTCCTGCTCCAAGCCTCTTCTCATAGGCAACAACTCTTCCGGTGGATTGAAATAAGACTAAGTTAGCACCACGAAATTTATTGAGGCTTTTAGAATTGAAAGGTCATGTGTTAATGACATCATAAATTGACTTCTTAAAGTTATCCTTCAAAACCTTTGCATCTTCATTGCCACTTCCTTCTTTCCCAAAAGGTGGTAAATTGAATGTAGAAATATTCTTGGAGATTTCTTCATTAATTGTGTTACACTCCATTAATATCTTGGAAAACTCCTGTAAAATTTGCCTAACTACATAGAGCTTCCATTCAATGCTCTTTTTCCATATCATATAGCGGCTATCAGCAACATGTGGAAGGATTTTTTCATTAACTAGCTTCTCAGGCCACAGGTTTATCATTCCCCCAAGTTCACCCAAAGTGTTAGTCCACACTGTATCTTTATTTTTGGTTGAGGCGATATCCTTTTCCACTTCTATTTTCAAAAGGTATGCATTTTGATGCACCCTTTCCATAAATGAAATAAATCGACTTCCTTTATTTAGTACATTCTCAGTCCATTCATCTATAGCTTTCCCAAATGTCTTATAATTTTGTATCTTATTCACCACCTCTTTTCCAACTGTTGATGTTGGGTCAAATGCAACCTCAACTTGGGTAACAGGCTGAGGAATGATGTTGAAGACAAATTTAAAACATTCAGTCAAGACCCTAACTTGACCTTTTAACTCATCTTTTCTCTTTTTATCTTTGGCAGTGTGTTCGACCAACCTGGTTGCTGTTACCTAAAAGTTTTGCAAATCTCCATCCCTTGTAGATGGTCCTAAGTTTACCCTCGTGACATTGAAATCACTAGTTGTAGCTTGGGTAACTTCCTTCTGCATTGAGGGATGAGCAACCTCCACACAAATATTTCCCGTGTTATCATCTTCTAATAGCCTGGATGTAGTTTTTAGTTTCTTAGGCTTGGGAGTCCTTTGAACTAGTTGCCCAACACGATCTTTTTTTAGAAGACTCACCTTCAAACCATTTTCCTTTTCCTTGACAATGTTTCCTCCAACCAAGAGGAGGTAGGAGTGACAATTGATTTAGAACCAGAGGAGCCAAATAGAGTTCTTCTAAATGGAGTGATAGAATGCTCCTATTCCTAAGAGGAGGATGGAGTAGGGCCAACCCTAGGAGATTCATGTGCCTTATCAGCAGAAGGAAACCTATGAGGAAGATGATGTACTTGCATGAGATGGAGAAGTGGAAACATTAATCGCTTCTTCCTCATCTTGTTGAGAAATATCAGGGGCATCTTCTCCACATGTTTTCTCTGGTAAATTACCCTTTGGAGGCTAATCATCCCCATCACCCTGACTTTCCAATGGTACGCGCCGTGTAGTAGAAGATGATGTTCTTGAAGTTACAGGAGGTTGACTACTTTCGTTGTGAGGATGAGTGCTTTGTGACCTAGTAGGAGGACGTTGCTTCTCTACCTTTTCCTTAGCAACCCATTCTTTTGTTCTCTTCAAGACAACCACAATTTTTGCCTCTATGGTCTCTATCTCTTTGATACCCCAATCCATAGTTACAATAGGTTGGATAGCAATATGTTTGATAAAGATAGGATCCACCAAATCCTATTCATCATCTTCAATATCTTGGACATCCCAGTTTAGTTTGAATAATCTTATTTGCCTCAAAGACAATCTCATCCAACATCTTCTCCTTACTTCATATTCATCGACACAATTATCCCAATAATACTCCAAGTTTGGAATATGATGAAAACAAAGACCTAGCTATAAGTTATTTTTTACAAAGTTTTTACTATGAAAAGGAAACCTAGGCTCATGGAAATGCAGGGTGTACTCGAAAAAGGTCCCTCTCGATATTGAGAGCATCTGACATAGAATTGCATGAGAAAAAGCCAAGTCCAATGGGAAATTGTATGCCAATCTTCTTCCTTTCTTAGCACCTCTTTTTACCTCAACTAGTTGCATGCAAACTTCAATCAACACAAATTTATCTTGAACATACCTAGGGAGTTTTAAGGGAAGACCATCAAAACCTCCAACCCTAATGTATGGGAACTGTTTGAATTGAATGAAATGGCTACCATAATTACCAATCAACTGTGAGGCTTCATGAGTAAACCTCAGACCAACATCTCCCTCAAATTCATGGGTTACCCTCATAGTGAAAGTATAAAAAATGCTCTTGTGATGGTGGAAGCTCTTACCCGATTGTAGTTTGTCATAGTAATAAAAAACTGGGACATTGGTGCAAGAGCACCAGGAGCTTCATAAGTAGGCCTTTTGTCATTTTTGGATTTTAGGTTGGTTTAGGTGTTTTTGAGTCAAATAAGGTCTTTCAAGGTCATTTGGGATTATGTTGATCCATTTTGGAAAGTTATAGGTCTATTGGTCCAAAGTTGTAGATGTAAAATTGCTAAAAAGTTGTCATAAAGATTTCATGAAAAGTGGTTAAGTGGTGATTAAGGAAAATTAAAAGATGGGGCCAGTTACAAACACGAGGAAAGATGGAAATTGTATAAATTTGATCCCAAACTCGTTTTTGGGGGGTTGTTAAAACATTTGAGCAAAGTTTGAAGCATTTTGAGTAAGATTTTTGTGTTTTCAAAACGTTTCGGTCTGTTTTGCTATATGGTACAGCTTGTATGGACAATGTAATGGTTTGAAAGCTATTGGAGATTTTCAAGCTATGAATCTACTTTATTTTGGTTTTTGTTTCATTTGATTTCATTGGGTTTTGAGCAAGATATGGCCATTTTGGTGAAGGCTTCCCTAATCTAACAATGTTTTCCAGAATTTGCAGTCTAAAAACATGCTAGTATGGCCATGCATGGTATAGTAAGGACCTGCAACCAATTGCAGAAGATGAAAAATATTTTACTCTCTCATTTGCATTTGGTTTCAAGAGATTTCATTACGTTTTATGCATTTTTTGTAAAAATTGTCAAAAACCTTGCCTAGGGTTTCTAGTCAACTTGTTTTGATAATATCTTGAAATCCGTACTGTGAAAAATCATGAAAGTTTGTCAATTTTTTTGTTTTTATATATATTTCATGTTCCCAAAGTTTCAGATCCCTATCTTTTGGTTTGATATGGTTTTTGCTTAGCATATCTATTCTTGACTATGTGACATGACAATCATGAAGGGTAGTGAAAGTTTGTTTGCATGCCATCAAAAAACAAGATTGGTGCACTTTTATGATTGGGAAAGGTGTGAAGAATATGTATGAAGGTCTTTCAGACCAAATCTAAGTCTAAAAGTGTTGATTGTGCATATTCCTTGTTGGGAAGGGGTCTTAGAGCACTCTTGAAGGGTTAGACAAGTTTTATTGTGATTGTCTTAAGAGGACTAGTTTTATAGTCATTGAGTAAGTGTTGGCACCCAAACAAGTTAGGGTTTGTTTTTGAGGCTAGGTGTTGAATACCCATTGGAATCACCTTTAGAATGTTTGAAAGAGGCTCCCAAATCTGTATTGAGGTTTTGAAAGCATTCCAAGTGGATTTTCCTTAGTTCATTGAAGTCATATAGGAAGGTGTACATAGGAGCAACAATAGAGAACATGCAAGAGCAATTTTTCTTTTGGGTCTATTTTCATGAACTCTGTCCTTCGTCTGCATCAAATTGGTATTAGAGAACAGAAGATCTTGATGGTAGGAAGAAATAAGTAAATGCTACAAGAGGCTGTAATAGTTTTGTTGTTTTGATCAGTTTGGAAGGTGTGCATTGTGTGGCAAGTTGTGTGGGTGGTTCAGGCAGGACAAGCCTAGATAGGCTTGAAGGAAGGAGAAGAGTAAAAGTGATGCTCAAAAGAGAAGTTTCCAAAAGACTAAGGTGAAAAAGACTCAGGTGAGGTGGAGTTGCCAAAATATTGAGGTGAAAAAAGACTCAGGTGAGGTGGAAAGATGGAACTAGAAAAATTGCTTATAGGAATGAAGCTTATGGAAGAGATAAGGAAAAGGAACCAGCCCAAGCCACAATAGGATGTTGAAGCAGAGATAAAAGAGATAAGAGAGAGTTTGGACAAGTTGGACATCATACGAGAGCTACTGTAGGGAATAAGATCACATGGATTCTTTATAGAGATTAAGAAAAATGGTGAAGTGGCCTCTTAAGAAAATGATGGAAAAGAGAAAGAAGCAACAAGAAGGTAACAAATTGAGGAGGCGACTAAAAGTACTTGACAAGCCATCCAAGGAAAGAGATGTGGAGGCAAGTAAGTCTCATTTTTTTGAAATTAATGAAAAATTTGAGTGTGTAAATGCAGGCATAACAGTAAATGAGGAAAAAATCCTAAGTGCAGAAGATGGAATACTCTGTCATCCCGAGGAAGGTGAGATACTTGGTGAATGCATATTGAATTCTGTTTTTGATAGTGAAAGGTTGATGAATAAAGAATGTTTTTGATGACATGCATGATGAATTGGATGCTTTATTATTGGAAGAAGTGGATATGAATTATGAGTTGTTTGCAGTAGTAGGACAAACTGAAAAGTTCAATGATCAATGCAGCCCTGAAGTGCAGCATGAAGTATTCAGTCCATATATAGAGATTGATCACATCCTTTGGAAAGAGATGGCAGGTTTGGAAAAGGAGGAACACTACTTTGTGTATGAAAGTCAAGAGCAATTAACAACTGAGATGGAAATGTTAGAAGATGCTATTTATCAAAGGAGACCCTTGGAGGACAAGTTCAGTCCTAAGTCAACAATAACACACATGGAGGATCTCTTGGGTGTTGAAGTGGAGTGTATGGTGCAAGGAGACAAGGAGGAGACCTCAAGGTCTCAATATTTTATTTCTAATCTTTCATTGGATTATGTATGTGCAGGTTTGTTAGACAAGGAGATACAAATCATTGAGAAACAGGCTCTTGAACAGGATCAGGTTTAGAGGAGGTTTCCAAAAGAGGAATACCTTGCAAGGAAAAAAGAAGTGAAGGAGCTAAGAAGACAACCTAGAACAAACAAGTTGAGGACACAAAGACAAAGCCAAGAAGACATCAAGGCAATAGTGCAAAAGAGTTGGAAGACTAGGAAGAAAGCGAAGGCCTGCACTCAAGTGGACTTGAGTTTTTTTTCTTCCCCTTGGGTGTATGGTGCAGGAGCACCAGGAGCCTTGTAAGTAGGCCTTCTGTCATTTTTGGATTTGTATACGAGTGAATTTGCACCCCTTCCGCAAATTCCCCTTTTACACATCCTCACCTTAGAAAACCAAATCTGAAGTCGAAATTCCACATCACCCAACTACCTTCCTTCCACTTGGCATCTGTTTGTTGTGTCGATGGGAGAATATTTGTCGAGGATGTGCGCACAACGCGCAGACGTTTGCATGGCATGCTACTGGGTGATCCCACAATAGTGGTTTACAATTTTTGGCCAAATCAGACATTGAAATTATTATTTTTAACTAAATCTTCACATTCAGGCACCTATAGTGGCTAAACCGTGAGGAATTTGAAGATGATGCAAACTAGAGTGTTGTCACATTTTGTTTGTAGATTCTAATTTAATTTTTTCAATTTTTTTGGAATCAGATTGCACTTCTTTTCCCATCTCCCACGAAAACTGGTCTTTTTCAGAAAACAACATTTTTAAAAAGTAACGTACACCGTATAACACAACTTTTTTTCCATGAAGGATGAAATTATAATTCTTTCGAATTCAGATTTTTAACTCTGATATCTAGTGCTTCCACTTGGTTAGATAGTTTTTTATTGAATATTTTTTCTTTAATCAAGTTTCAAAGTCAAACCAATTACAATTCAGACATAGCACGACCGTATAACGCGTAACATTTTTTGTATATATCAAAACTCATTTTTTTTTTGTTGGATCAAGGACTTCAATATCTGGTGCACTCATATTTTTCAATTTTTTTCTTTCGATAATCTTCTATTTTTCCACGTGTGCAGAACATAGAGCTTGATTTTCGGTGAAAACCCTATGTTTAATAAAACTAAAAAATCAAATACATAATAAAACCAAAACATATTAAAATTATATTCATTGGATGGCTCATTTCGAGGACTGCCATAATCATTTGAAATAAATTTTAAATGAATTCATTTGATCCCCCAAAAGGTAAATCAAAAGTGATTTTTTATCACCATTTTGATAGGTGTAAAGGAGACTCCGTTATAGGTATGGTTTAAAACTAGCGGGGTTCTATCCAAGGGGGTTTGATCTAAGGTGGTCCCTCTTTAATTGGAATCCTTAAAATGGAACTCTTTAAAGCTTAAATCATTATATTTTCTAAAAATATGCGATTTCAACAAAAATTATAATCTCCTAGAATCTATCCTTCATGAATTCCTATGTCTAAAGTTGGTAGAGGCGTTACACTTTCGATTGGGGTCGATTTGTAACACCCCTCTTCAACCAAACGACCCCGAAAATAGCAGATTCTTTCCACTTCTTCCTTCAAATTCATTCATTCTCATTCCATTTCATCCTCTTAGTAGCTCTTCACGACTTCTTGCATCTTTCTTTCACATTCTCAAGCATTTTCTAGCATTCTCTTCACTAGCAAACAACACTTCAACACTCCATTGCAACAACAACACTCCATCAACTCCGAAAAGAAAGTGTTAAGCAAGCCATAACAAAGTGGGCTTGGAGTCTTGCGAGACCTCCCTTCATCACAATTGAGGTTGTGGTGACCTTGCCAAGTCCGCTTTCTCCTCCATTGGCTAGTGAAATTTTGGGTGGAGGTTGTAACGTTTCACTCCTCTCCTTTGTGATTTGGTTGAGTAGCTATTTACTATTTTGTAGTGTTTATTACATCTCTACGTTCTCTACTTCTTTATTGCATATTTCTCTCGTTGTTATTTGGCTGTCCATGGAGGTGGAAACACCAAAATGGGGGTTTGATTGTGGTAGACCCCTATACAGCCCCAACAATTTTCCCCTCTTTCTTGTGTGTAGGTGAACGTGCATTTAGAGCTAGTTGGCGAACTAGCGCCTTGGTGAGATTGCCTTTATCACTTTAGCTCTCATCTATCTATTTTATCATCTCCATTCGTACCTTTCATAATTTATAGTTTTGTTTTGCTCATTTAGGAGTACTTAGCTAGGTCGTCAACTTGTTTTCTAGCGGTTCATATTGTACTTTCTATCCTCTGGCCGTACGAACACCAACACACCTATGAGATGCCAGCGGGTCGTGTTGTCGTCCCAAAACCACACTTACATCCTCAGAGAAAGAGTTGTTTGGGGTACAATATCGACTTTGAAAACTAGCTTGCCTAGCCTAAACCTAGATTTTGGGTTTGAAAAGTGATCGAAGTACATTATAGTCCTCATCATTCTTGACTCCTGTTTCAAGACACCCCTTTAGAGTGAGGTAAGTTAGGGCAGTCCCTCGCTCTCGACTCTCCGTGACTTGGAGCCTTGACGTGGTTGGTCCCCCTCTCTTACATTTTTGGTGAACCAGATGTGAAACAACATCTGCTCATTCATTGGTGTTGAGACTTTTCTCTTATACCTTGTGATCATTGTACCCCTAAGTGTTGTGAAAATTTATGAGCATCACAACCTAGTCCACAACCTCCAGGTATATTGTTAGGATAATTTTACGAAACCTTTCGATGGAGAAGACGAAGGTCACTTATGGTATCTCTACAAGTCTCTTTTTCGGATCTGCCTTTGGTCTTTTTGCCCAGGAGCAGTTGTTGAGGGGCGAGGTAGGATTCTTTGACAAGACCGACCACGTCCCCACTCCTCCTGCATCTCCTACACCATCATCAGTAGATGAGCATGAGATTGTCCACATTCCTTCAAAATATATCTCAACCCTTAGCAAAGGGTTGGGTGAGTTGAAGAATCACCTAGAGAATGACTTGAAGATGGCTAGGGCCGTTAAGGTTATTTGCGAGATAAAGTATATGGTGGGAAAAGACCGAACAAGTATAGTGCTCCTAGCTAGCCTCTCTAGTTCGACTGAAGCGTGTGCCCCTTTAAATAATGCTAACATTGTACAAGGGGCCGCTTTTGAGGAACATGAGAGACAGTTAGGAGTATCGATGCCTCCCACATCTGTGTTTATGGATGACACAGTCCCTTCGATCAACGTCCCCTTGGCCTCTGAGAGATCTGAAACTATTAAAGTAAATAAAATACCCTTAGGTTTCAGTTTCACCCCTCCTGTCACCTCTAGTAGTGGAGGTTTTGGCAGGTTGAGTGGTGGGGGATTTGGTAGTGGTTGTAGCTTCGGTAGCGGAGGGGGTGCTAGCGGAGGTGGTTCCAGTGGAGGCCATGGTGGTGGCTTTAGAAGCAAAGGTGGCTCCGATGGAGGCCTTGTTGGTGGCGGTGGCTCCGACAGTGGTTCTGACATTGGCCAGGTCGACGGTTCTGGAGGTGGCTCCGATGGTGGTTTCGAAGGAGGTTCTGCTAGCCCTATGTCATCCAATGACCCTATTTTGAACACCCTTCTTCATAATATGGGCAAGATGAAAAGCCAGCTGGCGAGTCTCTCCCAAGCCTCTACCCAACATATCTTTCAACCCTTTTTCTGACATAGTCCATTGTCGGTAGCAATCTTAAGTACTCCCTTCCCACAAGGAATGGAGATTCCCAAATTCAAAAAATATGGTGGCAAAGGGGACCCGTAAATACATGTGTCCACTTTTAATGCCCTATGTACAAATTTCTTCCATCACAATGCGTTGATGGCAAAATTGTTCCCTCGATCTCTTAAGGATACAATACTCGAATGGTAATGTTCCTTACCAGAAAATTCCATTTTCTTGTTTGATCAACTTGTAAATCAGTTTCTTCGATAGTTCCAAGCCAACATTGGACCGAAGATGACCTTTTTGGATCTCATTCGATGCAAGCAAGGGGATAATGAGAAGATTACTGATTTCATAGCGCGGTATCAAGTGCTCTTCTCACAGATCTCTTACCCGCTGCCTGATTCTGACATGTAGAAGGTGTTCATAGTGAACTTGTAAAGAACTTGGTAGGAAAAGTTGGCCTTGATGAAATACCCTTCTTTCACACATCTGTGTGCAACGCTATGAGAATATCAATAGACAATAGTTCAGTTCGGGGGACCCTCCTTGCATTCCTGTTCGAAAGGTAGATCTATTGTATCAATCTCAGGAAAAGGTAAGCCTCTTGTGAATGTAGTAGCCGCTATGAATGATAACGGCCTTAGACGCAACCGAAAGTTCACAAAGTTAGCAAAATCTTATTCTTCCATCCTACAAAGGTTGCTGAGGGATAAGATCACAACCTTGGAGAACCCTAAGCCTCTCAAGGAACCTTTCCCTAGTTGGTATGATGCAAATGCCTTATGTCAATATCATTGAGTTAACGAACATGATACCAAACGATGTATGCACTTGCATCACAAGATACAAGATCACATAGAGGACGGTACTATTCATCTCGATGGGAGTAAACAAAATGCAAACAAATCGGTGGCGAAAGCGAATAGTGAGTTGTAGATATACACAGACCCGTTTTCATCGCATTCTTCCAACATGATTATCAATCCCTCTAATTATGTTACTCAGTCTGAAGCATATATTAATATGGTTAAAATTACTCTTGAACAACCTACAATCGGCTCACCGGACGTGAAATTTACATCGCAGGATATGCCATTGAATAATAAGCCTTCTCCCCTTTACATTCTCGCTCGCCTTAATGGGAACATTGTGACATGACTCCTAGTTGAACCTATGAGCCGAGTGAATGTCATTACATAAGAGACATTGTGGATGAACTCATTACAAAAGGAAGAATACGAAGAAACAAATTCCATGATTTGTGTGCATGATGGCCTTGCTCTTAAAACTTACGGTTTGATAACTCTGTCCGTCCTAGTTGGACCCAGGTCCATAGACACAGTCCCTGATGTTATTTCAGAGTCAGATTTGTTCAGAGTGAAGTTAGGCATACCTTGGCTAGCTTCCATGAATGGAATCGCCTATGTCATTCACAAATGTTTAAATTTCTCCCATGAAAGTGTTGTGCATGTAGTGCATGACATTGGGTACTAGTCGTTGGTATCCTGTGGGGGATATTCATTGGATCACTTTTGGCCTGCCCCGGTCGGTCCGCTTCCTCCGAGAATAGACCTACTTTATAGGAGTTATGTAAAGTACAAGACCAGGGGCAAAGGAAAGCCGAATTGGACCCTTCTAGTAGCGCAACAACAAGTTGCCTCCCCTTCTCGAAAGGGAAAAGAGAAGTTTCCTCGTCCCCGAGATGGCTCTCCTACTCCCCTTTCCAGAGAAGAGTTCTGGATGAATATGTCGACACTTTACCCTTTGAGTCTGATGATTCCAGCTTGGTGAAAACCCAAGGTTGGGATATCGGATCTCTCTACCAACCCCCTTAGACCTTGGTACTACTTGTATGGCAGAAAGAAAGGTCCTTGTGGGGAATCCTCTATGTCTCAGCTTCCGCGGCCTCCTACCACTCCTGCTACAAAAGTAGTAAACAGGAAGAGGCCTGCTGTCGAGGCACTAGAGCCAACTCTCGCCATTGTTTCTCAACTCGCTCCTCCTGCTCTCGTTCAGGAGCCCGTCCCTCCATTGGAAATAGCTATGGTGGACATGCCCATGGCTGAGCAGGAGTCTTGTGCTCCTTTGCAACCTACAACCTCTAGCTCGAAGAGTCACAAAAACCGTCTTGCACGTGAGCGCAAGCACCAACGAAAGGCTCTCGTGGCTGAGTAGGCCGCCTTGTAGAGGAAGGAAGTGGAGATGACCACCCCTACTGCAGGGCCTCTTGCTGCGTCCTCCTCTCTCTTCCCCTCTCCTTCCGTTCAATCAAGATCTGTATCACTCCCGACTCCTATTGTGAGTGCGCTTGAACCCAAAAAGGTGCAGGTGTTCGTCACTACTTCGGTTGAGCCATCCTTGTTGATGTCTCTTTTAGACATCCTGCCTTTCCCAAAACTTGTGGACATGCTGAATACTTCGGTGGTGTCTGCCGCAGTTTTCTCCTCCTCTTCCTTTGCGCCTCTCGCCTCATCTGTTGGGATTTCCCATACCCCAACGAAGCCGAGGGTAGAGGTTGGCCCTTCCAACAATGGAGGGCGTAAGAGGAGCCCACCTTCTCCAAAAGGCGGTCCTGTGCTAGCTTGTTCCATCCTAGTGACGAAGCCAGCTTTGGCTTCCCCTAAGTTTATCACTGCTCCTGAATCACTCGTTGAGCCAAGCGGTGAATCTCAGGTACAGTCCTTTCTGTCCATTGAGGTATGACATGGCACTCTAGTAAAGTGCATGTTTAACTCTCTAGATGGAAGTTTCAACTTTGTCAACGATCTTCGCGAAGTTGTTGACCATAGCACCACAAGAGACGAATGGAGAAGATCTTGAGGGGCCTTCTTCCTTGGCCCTTGTCAAGGTAGGGTTAGAAGCTCTTCCCCTTAATATTCCACCACTACAGGCTCATCCTCCTTCCCCTTATGATGATCTAGAATGGGAAGCAGATGACCTCTTGGTCGATCAGTGTTAGGGGGAGGCCTCTTCTTTATCTTTAGATTAGATGTGTGTGTTGTAATGTGTTCTCTCGTGCTTGTGCTATGTGTTCCTGGATGACCCTTGTCACCCTTGTTAGTGCTTGGATACATGAGTGATTTTGTGTCGTAAGCCTTCTTCTATCTATATCATCATTCTTCCATGTTTGTGCTTGATTTTTCAGAAAATTGGGGATGATGCAAAGTGTTGGGGGCATTTAGGCTTCCCTTCCATGTTGACCCAATTTTTTAATTTTTATTGTCTTTCGTGCATTCTTCCTGATTTGGTTGAGGATTGATGATCTCTGGCCTTGCACTGTGGTTACCTATTATTTATAAATGCATGAGTAGATCTAACCTCACGAAACTAGATCCCCCTGTGTCCTCTATTTGTGATTACTTCTCTCTCACTCTTCTCTTATCTTTTTCTCTTCCTTTCTTGAGTTGTCCTTCTCATGTGTGATAATGTCATTTCTATGATACTCCGATTTTTAGAAAACACATTCATTACCAACAAAACTTTTCTCGAGAATCTTTGCAAATCTCTTCAAGAATCACATTCTTGACTTGGATCCCTAACAAAACATGTTTCCTTCATCATGGGTTCGCAAAGAAAGAACTTGAGAACTTTCCTTCGAGGTGGAAGCAACTTTGATCTTCCCCTCGTGAGGGGGCATTTTCTTCCTTTCAAATTCCTTGATGAAGTGAACATCTTTCGAAAGGATTCCTTGATGATGAAGTGATCTCTTTTGCACCTTCAAACAACGCGTCCCTTGAGTGGACCCCTCTTCACATTGGGTCCCCGAGGAATCCCTTTGAAAACTTTCCAATTTGTTGATGGTATGCGTGACTATTCGCTTGACTGCCTGCGTGGCCGCTTTGTTTTAGACATGCTTTATTTGTGGGTAAACATGTCGCTTTACAGGTGCACCTATAAATCCGCTTTTCAATTCAAATCTACTGATTCCTCTCCTTTGGGTTTCCTCTTTGAAAGAGATATTGGGGGACGCCTCTTTCTAGGTCTACGGGCCTATAAGGCGCTTTCATCTGGGTTTCCTTCATGTGAGAGATCTTGGGGGATACCTTATTGCAGGTCTACGGGCCTGTAAGGCACATACTTCATGGGGCTTCCTTCATGTGAGAGATCTTGGGGGCTACCTCCTTGTAGGTCTACGGGCATGTAAGACACTTTCATCCAGTGGGATTTGTCCATCGTTGGTTCGAGGGCCTTCGATGTACCTTGTGCAACTTCAAAGTTCAGTGGGGCTATGGAGTCTTTTGTTCTGTCCTGTACTTTCGAGCTCGCCAGATCGCGGTCTGCTTCCTTGACAATTCAGGTATACATTTCTAACCCTACTAACTCTTCAATCTACTTTATCGAAGCACTCATCAGTATTCATGGTGACTAAAGTGGGGGCAAAATGTATAGGAGTGAATTCTCACCCTTTACACAAATTCCCATTTTGCACATCCTCACCTTAGAATACCAAATTCGAAGTCAAAATCCCACATCACTCAACTACCTTCCTTCCACTTGGCATCTATCTGTTGTGTCGGTGGGAGAATATTTGTCGCGATGCATTGTTGTCCCTGACAGATTCTTGCGTCTGAAGTTGGAAGAGGCATTACAATTTCGATTGGGGTCGATTTGTAACGTCCCTCTTCGACCAACCGAACTTGAAAATTTCATATTGTTCCCACTTCTTCCTTCAAATTCATTCATTCTCATTCCATTTCATCCTCTTAGTAGCTCTTCATGACTTCTTGCATCTTTCTTTCACATTCTCAAACATTTTCCAACATTCTCTTCACTAGCAAACAACACTTCAACACTCCATTGCAACAACAACATTCTGTCAACTCCTCAAAGCAAGTGTGAAGCAAGTCATAGTAGCGTGGGCTTGGAGTCTTGCGAGACCTCCCTTCATCACAGTTGAAGCTGTGGTGACCTTGCCAAGTCCACTTTCTCCTCCATTGGCTAGTGAGCTTTTGGGTGGAGGTTCTAACATTTCACTCCTCTCCTTTGTGATTTGGTTGAGTAGCTATTTACTATTTTGTAGTGCTTATTGCATATCTACATTCTCTACTTCTTTATAACATATTTCTCTCTCATTTCTATTTGGCTATCCGTGGAGGTGGAAACACCAAAATGGGGGTCTAACTGAGGCAAACCGCTATACAAACCCGACAATTTTCCCCTCTTTCTTCTGTGTAGGTGAACGTGCATTTGGAGCTAGCTGGCGAACTGACGTGTTGGTGAGATCATCTTTATCACTTTAGCTCTTATTTATCTACTTTATCATCTTCATTCTTACCTTTCATACTTTACAGTTATGTTTTTCTCATTTAGGAGTACTTAGCTAGGCTGTCAACTTGTTTTCTGGTGGTTCATATTGTACTTTTTGTCCTCTGGCCATATAGATGCCAGTTCGTCGCGTTGTCGTCCTAGAATTGCACCTACATCCTCAGACAAAGAGCTGTTTGAGGTACAATATCGACTCTGAAAACCAACTCGCTTAGCCTAAACCTATATTTTGGGTTCGAAGAGTGATCAAAGTACATTATAGTCCTCATCATTCTCGACTTCTGTTTCAAGACATCCCTTTAGAGTTAGGTAAGTTAGGGCAGCCCTCCGCTCTTGGCTCTTCGTGACCTAGAGCCTTGACGTGGTTGGTCCCCCTCTCTTACAAGATTTTAGGTTGGTTTATGTGTTTTTGAGTCAAATAAGGTCTTTTAAGGTCATTTGGGATCATGTTGATCCATTTTGGAAAGTTATAGGTCTATTGGTCCAAAGTTGTAGAAATTGTAAAATTGCTAAAAAGTTGTCATAAAGATGTCATGAAAAGTTGTTAAGTGTTGATTAAGGAAAATTAAAAGATGGGGTTAGTTAAAAGCATGAGGAAGGATGGAAATTGTATAAATTTGATCCCAAACTCATTTTTGAGGGGTTGTTAAAACATTTGAGCAAAGTTTGAATTATTTTGAGTAAGATTTTTGTGTGTTTCAAAACATTTCGATCATTTTTGCTATATGGTATGGCTTGTATGATCCATGTAGTGGTCTGGAATCTATTGGAGATTGTCAAGCTATGAATAGTTTTTGCAAGATATGGCCATTTTGGTGAAGGCTACCCTAATCTAACAATGTTTTCCAGAATCTGTAGTATGAAAATATGCTAGTATGGCCATGCGTGGTACAGTATGGACCTGCAACCAATTGGGAAAGATGGAAAATGTTTTACTCTTTCATTTTCATTTGGTTTCAAGAGATTTTATTACGTTTTATGTATTTTAGAGCATTTTTTGTAAAAATTGTCAAAAAACCCGCCTAGGGTTTCTAGTCAACTTGTTTTGATCATTTCTTGAAATTTGTATTGTGAAAAATCATGAAATTTTGTCAATTTTTTTGTTTTTATGTATGTTTTATGTTCCCAAATTTTCAAATCCCCATCTTTTGGTTTGATATGGTTTTTATTTAGCAGATCTATTCTTGACTATGTGATAAGACAGTCATAAAGGGTAGTGAAAGTTAGTTTGCATGCCATCAAAAAGAAAGATTGGTACATTTTTATGATTGGGAAAGGTGTGAAGAATATGTATGAAGGTATTTCAGACCTACTCAAGGAGTTTTGAAGCTTTCTTGGCCATTATTTGACAACAATTGAAAGTTGAACAAATCTAAGTCTAAAAGTGTTGATTGTGCATATTCCTTGTTGGGAAGGGGTCTTAGAAGGTCCTACAGACTTGAAAAAAGGAATTTAGAGCACTCTTGAAGGGTTAGACAAGTTTATTGTGACTGTCCCAAGAGGACTAGTTTTACAGTCATTGAGTAAGTGTTGGTACCCAAGCAAGTTAGGGTTTGTTTTTGAGTCTAGGTGTTGAATACCTATTGGAATCACCTTTAGAATGTTTGAAACAGGCTCCCAAATATATATTGAGGTTTTGAAAGCATTCCGAGTGGATTTTTCGTTAGTTCATTGAAGTCATATAGGAAGGTGCACATAGGAGCAACAATGGAGAACATGCAAGAACAATTTGTCTTTTGGGTATGATTTCATGAACTCTGTCCTTCCTCTGCATCAGACGTCCTCTCATGGGTACAAACTTGGTCTTAAACTTGGCTAGGGCCTTGTAGTAGCAATAACATAAATCACATATGAAGACATGGAGAAGGACCTATTAATTTGGAAATGGATGATCATGTGATGTACCTGGTGACAAATGAGTTGACCCTAGTTCAAGAATTGAGTTCCTCCCAATATAATTTGAATGAATAAGTACATCCATTCCTTAAATTCATGGGATTTATCGTTTCCCCTTAGCCTATGTAATAGCACAATCATATTAGAAATTTCATTCACAAAATGGTTCCTATGTAGGTTCCTAGGAAACTGGGATTTACCCCCCTCAGGTTTAGCAAGCCATTCTCTAGCAATCGTATTTCTATACGACCCTTTCTTTTATGAAAAAGAGGTTTGTGACAATATGAAACTAAACATCAACTGCTTTTCTCTCTCCAATATCTTCAGACACGAGGCAAAGGTGTCTGTTTGTAATTTCACCACTAATCTTTTATCTTTAGTCCTTACTTATTGGGTTTCATAGTCCTAATGACTTATGCATTTCATTATCAAGTCTAGGCATTGAATTGCAATAGGAAAGGCGACTACTTGTAACAACCTGCTTTCGATTAATATTTTTGTGATTGGTGGAGGATTAGGTTTTCCGATTCTTTCCCAAAATTCATCTAAGCTCATGTGCCCTAGCTTAGTATTTCCAATTTCCTACATAGTGTTGGTTAAATTGGAAACATACTCATAGCCCTAGTACTGGTATTTCATTATGACTAAAACCCTAGGGCACATACTAAATTCACAACGAAAAAACTTGTACTAGTGCATTATTTTTTCAAATAGAATCAATTCCAAACAATTCATATCTTAGTTTGATATAGAAAACAATACCTCTTAATGCATCACTAGCTCTGGGACCAACAACTCCAAGAGTTCATTTTTTCACTATACTCTAGGTCTTTTTCTTGCCTCGACTAATTTGAGTGTTCCCCAATAGATCAAACTACTATAACCTTCCCTAATTAATACCAAGTGGAGTAGTGATTAATTTCCCATCTATCGAGCTTGTTGCATGTAGCCTTTCATGTATTCGTTTCACTTAACCATTTTTTAAATATTTGAAAAAGAATGGCTAAAGACACTTTTTCAATAGAGCGAGTAGTTCTCATAACTTCTTCGGGAGCTGATGAAAGTTTCATAACCATTATAACCTTCTAAAACTCTATGTCCTTATGTATTCAACATATTGATTTTAGAACAAAGCCTTCACCAACACTTGAGAGGAAAGAAGAAAAGTTGTCACAACCTCATTGGAGACTGACAAAAGTTTCAATACCCTTACAATTTTTTAAAATGATTTAACTTAATCTTAACGAAATTTGTAAAATTCAGGACAACTGCATTGGACACCAACAATCTTTCTAGAATTGATATAAACAAAAGAAAAGGAACTTGGGTATGTCAGACAAGAGCATGGCCGAAAGAGTTACAAAAACCACAAAGAAGATCAACAACCTCATACTTAGCGAAATTTCAAATAAAATGCATAGTTTTTATAAGGGAACAAAAACTATGGTAATAGTTGGTTCTGATTGGGGATGAGGACTATCCAAGACGAAGAAGGAACCCAAAAGTTAACGAAGCATATCATTGCCTTATCTATTGGGAAAAAGAGACAACATCCATGACAAAATATAGACCAAGAACTCTCAAATGACCAAAAAGTAGGAAACACACCAAAATACAATGAAAACACCTAGACTAACTATGTATAGAGGGGACTTATATGGATACTCATATTTTGTATAACTTGAGGTCTTTCCCATTATACAAAATAGGCAATGGAGTATCATCCAGGTATGACAACTTGAAAGTATTCAGGCCGTATTCATGAGTAACCTTAAATGGACCTTTCCAAAAGGGAGTCGAGCTTCTTGTGTGCACCCTTAGAGTCTCTTCTTTTATCCCATAGTAGAACCAAATGTCCAATCATAAAATTTCTAGGCCTAGCCTTCTTGTCAAAAACTTTATTGACTTTAGCTTGGTGTATTGTGATCTTGTTTATCATCTCATTCCTTTGTTCTTCAATCTTTGAAAGATACAAAATCCTCTTCTCCAAAGTGTGTTAGAACAATTGATCTTCTATTGTAGTCTGTAACTTCTTGGTTGAGAACTCAAATGGAAGAGGTAAAACATTGCCTATCCCATATACTAATTCAAAAGGAGACATGCCTATGGCCTTCTTAGGTGTTATCCTATCTACCCATAATGCTTCAAAAAGTTTCTTTTGCCAATTTTTATGACTTTCATCTACCAATTTCTTAATAATGCTTATTAGATTTTTATTACTAGATTCCACCTGGCGATTCCCCTGAGGGAGATAATCCACATAATCTGATAAAGAAATTCCATGTTCATACAAGAAAAGGGATATCTCACTGGAAGAAAAGATAGTAGCATATCTGTGACCAACTTGTAAGGTATTCCAAATATTACTAAAATATTCTCCTTAATGAAGTCATAGATTACCTTTGAAGTTGTTCTTTTGACAGGGATGGCCTCCACCCATTTGGTAAAGTAGTCAATAGTAGTAAGAATATATGTATTCCCAACACTAGATTGGGGACTAGTAGGTCCAATAAAATCCAAACCTCATTGTTGAAATGGTTCTTTTATCACCACAAGCCTTAATGGAAGTGCTGGTAGTTGAGGTCTTCTTACGAACTATTTACATTTTTCACAATTGGCCACCCAATAATAAGAATCTTTAAACATCTCGGGCTCGTAATAACAATGTCTTAAAATATTGAAAGCAGTCATCGTAGAATAAAAATTTCCACCACATGCCTCATTATGAAATGTCTCTAGTAATCTCTTTTGTTGAATCTTATCAACACTTCAGAAATGTGCCATCAAATCCTCTTTTATAAAGAGTGTCTTCCCAAATAACATACTTAGCTGATTTCAACTTAAGATTCGTATTTTGCTTGGGAGATAAGTTCTTTGGACATTCTCCATAGGTAAGATAATATGCAATGTTTGAGAATCACTCATCTTGAAGGCTAACGAACAACACCATGGGAAGATCTTCATCATCTTTTTTATATTGATTTTCATCCATCAACTTACATAGCCCCCTTCCTCTAACCAACTTGGTGGGCTTAATATCTATATCGTACTCCTGGACTTTAGCTACCCATCCTCTCCTTCTATTACAATAAACATCTTGTTGAGTGAGTACACTCTTGACATCAATATCTAGTACATAAACAATTGAATGTGAGTGCAAAATATAGAAACAAAATTGTTTGACTACTTTAACCACAACAAATGCATGTTTCTCGATTTGAGAGTAATTAAGTTCATGTTTCTTTAAAGGTACACTCATAAAGGAAATTGGTGCCTAAACATTTTAGTAATTAGCTTGCAATAAGATGGTAGACATTGTATGCTCAAAAGCATAACAATAAATAATGAAATCCTTATTGAAGTCAAGATGGACTAATACTGGAGCATGAGCAGTTGCTTCTTTAATTCCTTTGAAAGCTCCTTTTCCAACTTCATTCCACATACAATTCTTCTTCTCCTTCACCATATCCACTATATTTTTAGTGATTTTAGAGAAATCGAGTACAAACATTCTCAAGAAATTGAATTTCCCCAAAAAATATTTAACCCTAGTCCTATTTGAAGGTAGACTTAATTGTGAAATTACCTTAACTCTCTCTAGGTCAATAATCTAATTCCCTCTTTTGATACTATATTCTTGAGTAACTTACCCTTAGTAACCCCAAAAATGGATTTCTTAAGATTCAAAGAGATGTCACGTTCCTTACACCTCTGGAGAACTCTCTTTAAATCTTTCAAGTGATCTTCTCTCTTTTTAGAAAACACTGTCAGATCATCTAAATAGATAACAATAATTTTATTCCTGAGATCACCAAATGATAGATCCATAGCTCTATGAAAGGTGGCTCCAACATTGATGAGCCCAAAAGGCATTCGATTGTAGGCGAAGGCCCCCCATGGAGTAGTGAATGCTATTTTATGTTGGTCCTCCCCTGTAACACTAATTTGATTATATCCTGAGAAGCTATCAAGCATGGACATCATTTTCGAACCTGCCACTATTTGGAGGATACGATCCATCATAGGGAGCAGATAGTTATCCTTTAAGGATGTCTGATTGAGATTCCTAAATTCCACATAAATCCTTATCTGCCCATTTTAATTTCAGACTGGAACTATGTTGTCCACCCAAGTCGAGTGATGGATTGGGTATATAATTCTAGCCTTCAACATATTGTTAATCTCCCTGAAAATAACATTAGTAACCTTGGGGTTATAATTTATCTGTTTTTGTCTGAAAGCAACTATCTCTTCCTTCAATGGTATGTGATGCTTGAATTTTCACCCATAAAATTCTTTAAATCATCGTAACACTAGGCAAAGACTTCCTTGTATTTAATTAAAAATGCCACCAATCTTTTCTTTTCTTCAAGAGTACAACATTTCCCTATGTATACTAACTTTAGAGACTCAACATCTCCAATATTCACAGCTTCATATTCCCCAACATTACTCATGGATTCATTCATTTTCCTTTTAATTTCTGGATCATGTCTATTAAAAAAATCTTCCAAAGATACTAAACCCTTGGGAATCTTATTACCTTTTAACTGAACAATTCATCCAAATCTTGTGCATCGTCTGAGCAAAATTCTTTACAATCATTACTGCTACCCTCAAAAAAGGTTTGAACGAATATTTCAACATTCTCTAAGAAGGCCTGAATTTGTTTTGCATTTTCAAATACCCACCAATGGTTAACATTATCAGGGACACTAGGCCTATAAATCATTTCAATCCTATAGGACCTCTTCTTAAAATCAGGGTGAGGAAGTAGCAAGGAAGCAAACATTGCTAAATAATTGGCTTGAGAGTTTAAGTCCCTAGGTATAGCTTCTATAGAGAAGGCATCAAATTATTCAATAGAATCCCCTACTTTATTTTGATAGTGCCTCAGCCTTTCTTTTTTTACAACGAATACCTTGCATACTTGTTTGACTATTAATTCAGCATCTCCCAAGACTTTAAGCATTTTAATTCCCTTATCCTTTGCCTCAGACAACCCCAATAATAGGGCTTCATACTCTATAGTATTATTAGTATTTGCAAAATACAACTTGTAAGAAAAAAAAGTCTCTTGTAGGGGCAACCAAAACCACCCCTGCTCCTGACCCAGAACTGGAACAACTCCCAGGAAACTCCATTATCCACAATTCAGAGGATATATCTGAACAAATAATTTTAGTGTTTTTATTATGGTTAGAGAGGAGCACATAATTCCCAAACTTGGATTCTTCATAGAGAATTTGTGATCTGGGATCTTCTGATTTAAGTACTGAAAATTTGGCCTTAGGTTTAGGGTTCAAGCGTACCTTCTTGTTTCCTATTAGAATAGTGGCATAGGACTAGTCTAACTGAATCTCACCTCCCAAATCTTGGAATGTTTTTTGCTCAGGAGCATACCATAATTGGCAGGGATATCTGCCACTAAGATTATGAGCTTCAACCTCTTGTTAGGGTGGGCTATCGACACAACTTGAGCATCCTTAATTTTCCCTATCAAAGGAACCTATTTGGATTCCATTGAATACCATTTTTTAAAGGTTTTTGTCAAATTTAATCCTAAAGAACGTGTAATCTGTGCTAGCATAACATTATTTGAGGCACCATAATCAATAATGTAGTTGATCAACCTAAATCCATTTTCAAATAGGGAAACATAAAATGGGTTAGGTTTGCCTTCCATAGGACTTGATGCAGGCACTTTATTGCTTGAGGCTAGACTAGATGTTGGATCTTCAACATTAACCATTTGTTCATCTGGGGCCATATGAGATTCCAAACGTCTAGATTTTACATATTCCACTAACCTCTCTAACTCTTTAAATTTTTCTCTTAAATATTCTACTTGTGAAATCCACACCTTCAATTTTTTGTAAAATTGAATTATATCAAATGATCCCATAGGTTTTTTGGTAGATGAGGCATTTAAAAGTTTTGGAGGATCTTTCATCATTCTCCAATGTGTGTGAGATGTATTTTCACCTTTAGAAGTAGCCTTAGCTTTACTAAGTAAAATTTTATGTTGACTTCGAGTCATAGTAGCATAGGTGGGCTCATCCAAAGTGATGTAGACATCTCCTCCTCTATCTTCATTGGGTTCAAATTCAAAATATCCAATTGCAGAGTTGCCATACTGATTAGAAAAATCACCTTCACCAGTAACTTCTTCGATAACCTCTTTCATGGTGGTCATTTGCATAAATCAATTCATTTCAAGACATTTTGCCCCATTATGATTCAAAGTGAGATGAAAAGAACACATGTTCTTCTTATCTCCTCCTGAAGGTGCTTCTATTGCTAACCTTTGTTGAGTAGGAGAAAGAGGAAGAGTATTGTTTCCAGGCTGGAAATCTCCTCTTCTTGCTATATCTTGGTAAGGTTGGGTGTTCTTTGGAAATTTTCTTTTCAAAGCAATTATATCATTGGCCAGTCTTTGTATCATGGGGTTTGAGGAGGTTCAGGCCTGCGATTTATTAGAGTGCATCTCTCTCTTCCATTTGCTTGCTATAATAAAATCATCCTCCAACTCTATGGCTAATGTTTGTGCAACTTCCAAGTTAGCTAGTCGTGCCCTTTTCAAAAGGAGACTAATATCCGAATGTTGTGCATTAATAAATAAACACTTCTACATCTCCTCTGGAGGTCTTTTAGAAACATCGATTCTATTGGTCGGTCTATTAAATTTAGCCACAAATTCCCTTAAAGGCTCGTTTCTTTCTTTCTTTAGTTGGGTTAATTGTGCTATCAACGTGAGGTCATCATCCACACTTTTGAACCTATTTTCAAATTTTGTTTTCATGGTGTCCCTATTATTGATAGAAGCATTGGGCAAATGATAAAATAATTTTGCAATGAAATTCACTAGAATCCATGAACAATTGGATTGCCACATCTTCATGTTGTACACCAAGCACAACAAAAGCGAAAAATAAAGAATTTATATGTTCTTTTGGCGAGACCTTCCCATCACTTGTAAATTTTGGGAAATTCTTACAGGAACCCTTAGAAAATCATTTAAATTAGCACCCAAAGAGAGGGGGGGTGGGGTGGGAATTGTTGCTCCCCATGGGACTGGTGGTTGGTTAGCCATATTATGAGGAAAGCTAACAGACAAAGGAATAATAGTTCTATGCAATATCAACACTTGATAGGTAGAAAAATCTGGGGGTGGTCTGGTTGGAGAGGGGGATCTAGTCTTGGCATTACCCTTTCTTTTGGGAAGAGCAAAATAAGGAAAATTATATTTCTATAAAGATTCAAAGAAAGAGTCAACAATACCTTTATTCTTATCCCCTCTGGTATATCTTCGAGAATCTAGGATAAATTTTGAACTATTCAAAAAATCCTAGATAAGACGACTCAAAATTATCTTTCTTTCAGTTTCCCTAGCAGTTGCCAAAAATATTTTGGCTAACAAATTGGGAACCTAGCAATTTTATCCTTGAATCTTAACCGTAAAGGTGCGATTTTTACCAACAACTCTGAGTTAACCATTCTTTATGGGAAACAAATACTCTCTGAATTTTATACAGGTACAAATCACTCTCATATTTTCAATATAATCTTAAAAAAACTTTAAAATAAAACTATAAGCTTTTAACCTGAAAGCAGTAAAGGAAGACAACCCAATACCGGATTTTTTTTGATATCAGATGCAATGAAAGCATAAATATCACTAACACCAGACAAAGAAAAAATATTCACCGTGCAACATGTAGATAAACAAATTCCAACTCAATATAACCCAAGAATGAAACCTATTATAGAGATAAATCAACCATACAGTCACACAAGAATTACAATTGAGAGAATAACTTAAACACACAGATTTAAGGTATTCCAATTATCTCCACAAAAACCAAATGTGCACAGATGATTAGAGTTCTCAATATTGACTACTATATTGAAATTGAAGAAATTAAGTATCATAAATGCTAGGAGAGTTTCTTTGTCTTAGCATGCAAGTATGAATATTGGATCAAGGCTATTGAAGAAGAACTAATGTAGATTGAGAAAAACCAAACTTGGAAACTTGTCCCAAGACTAGCAAACAATAATGTGATTGGAACTAAGTGGGTATTCTAAAAAAAATTGAATGGGAATGAAGAAGTGATAAGAAACAAGGCTAGGCTTGTGTGTAAAGGCTACTCACAAGTAGAAGGAATAGATTTTGAGGAGAAATTTTCTCCGGTGGAAAGGATGGAAGCTATTAGGATGTTTATAGCTTTTGCAACACACAAAAAATTCAAAGTATATCAGATGGATGTGAAGTCTACTTTCGTGAATGGTGAATTAGAAGAAGTATACATTGAACAACTAGAAGGATTTTAGTTATCAGACAAATTGGATATAGTCTGTAGATTGAAGAAATTATTATATGGATTGAAGGAAGCTCTTAGAGCTTGGTATGCAAGGTTGGATAGGTACTTGATATATCAAGGATTCGATAATAGTACCACAAATAGTAATCTTTATTTTAAATTTGAAAAGATCAAATCTTGATTGTGGTTGTGTATGTTGATGATATAATATTTGGAGGAAATTAAGCTATATGTAAGAAATTTGCAGAAGAGATGTAGAAAGAGTTTGAGATATCAATGTTTGAGGAGATGAATATCTTCCTTGGGCTGCAAATCAATTAGACATAGAAAGGTATATTCATTTCACAATCAAAGTATGTCAAGGAAATTTTGAAGAAGTTTGGAATGGAGGATTCTAAAATGGTATGTACTCCTATGGTTATTGGTTGCAAGCTAAGTAAGAATGATGAATCTCCTAAGGCCAATCATAGCAAGTATAGATCAATGATTGGAGTACTGCTATGTCTAACTAATACTAGACCATATATCATGCATGTATTTTGTCTTGTGACTAGATTTAAAGATTATCCTATAGAATCACATGTTGCAGCAATGAAGAGGATATTCAGATAGTTGAAAGGCACTTTGGAACATGGTTTGTGGTATCCAAGGGATACTGATTTCTCTCTAAGTGCTCATAAAGATGCTGACTGGGCATGTTGCGTGGATGGTAGGAAAATTACAAGTGGTGGTGCATTGTTTCTTGGATGCATATTGGTGCCTTGGCTGAGAAAGAAGCAAGACACATTGTCTTTATCTATTGTAGAGGCAAAATAAATTGCAACATCTTGCTGCAAACAAGTGTTGTGGATGAGGCAAAACTTTAAGGATATAAGAGTGGTATATGATGAACCAATTTGTATTTTTTATGAAAATGCAAGTGATACTACCATTTCAAATAATCTAGTGATGCACTCAAGAACAAAACATATCTCAATTCGGTATCACTTTTTGAGAGAATGGTTGCAGAGAATGAAGTAAAGCTTGAATATGTGCCTACAAAGGATCATGTTGCTAACATATTCACTAAGGATCTTCCTAAGGATACTTTTGAGTATCTTTGGGAGAAGTTAGGGGTTATTTCCCATCCTTCTTTGAACTAGATGTATAAGAATATGTTTCAGTCTAGTGGGTTTCAAGATTCATTCTTTTTTCTAGATTGATGTTGGAGGCTACCTCTCGGGGGGAGTAGATAGTGGAATTATTGATTTTTGTAGACAGGGGGAGTGAGTGTTGTCATTTATTTGTATAGTGGTTGTTGATTGGTGTGGTTTGTTGTGTGCTCCTAAGGGGGAGTATGCAAAGCAAAGGAAAAGATGTTGCAGAGTAGGTACACGTATGATTAAAGTGAAAGGGGGGAAATAGATGTAAATGTGTCACCCTTTGCCATTGATGTCAAAGGGGGAGAGAAAGTCACGTGAAAAGAAAAGTAGCTAAGGGGGAGAGTAAGTAAAATGTAGAAAAATAAAGATTTGATATGAAGCAGTATGTTGGTGATCATAGTTGTTATGTTTGTTATTGATGGTTTTTCACATCATATGTTGCCATCAATGTTAAAGGGGGAGATTGTTGCATGTATGTGTAGTTGGGGTTATCACTGATGTCAACATGCTTATGTTTTTATTGTCATTGATGCCAATTGTTGATGGTTGAGAAGTTGTGATGATTTTTTGATATGTAAACGAGTGATGGTTGAGAAGTTGTGATGATGCTTTGATTAGTTGCATTATGTTGTCATTAGTAAGTGTTACTGGTGTCCACCTCTAGTGTTTTTTTGATAAGATTTTGTTTATGGATGTATAGTTGAATTGTAGTGTTGCAATTGGTTTAGTGGTGACGAGGAAGTTCTGAAGATGATGAGTATGTGTCTTTGGTGCTCGGTTTCCAAGTGCTTTTGAAAAAAAATGAATAAAAGAGGAAACAATGTGTTGAAGACATGCTTGTGTAGTTAGAATATGTTGGTCAAAGGTGTTCAAAGATCTACTTTTGTGGTTCGAATATGTTGGTAAAAGGTGTTAAAAGATGTTATATCTAGAATTTCTTGGTTTGGATCATTGTGTAGAGAAATTTGTGCTCAACAATGTGTGAATTATATGTTTCAATGGCGTCAAGGAGAAATATTTTTGCTTCACATTTCTCCATAGTTTAGCTTTTGATCTTGCAACTTTGGAAGTATGTTGATAGGGTTCATATCTACCTTCAATCAAAGTTGTTCATGGTTAGGTTCTTCTAAAGTTTATTTCTTGAGTTACAGTGTGTGTAAGATTATATAGGTGAATAGGATGAGATTTTTCTTCAGATGAAAGTCATTGCAAAGGAATTTGTTGAATTTCAGGGTGCTCATGGAATATTCTAGATTGTGTTCAAGTGATGTATGTTGTCTGTGAGTTGTCTTTGGATCAAAGGAAGTGTGTAATTAAGTGTTTAATGGTGTTTACATGGGTTTGACTGACCTTGGGTGTTTACACTAATTGTGGATTTTCTTCAATGACTGTGGAAGCATGGCATGGTATGTATGAGTGTATTTAGGTCTGAGTTAAGGTGTGATGTGGTCTGCCTTTATTCCTTTCCACCACGAGAATTTTTTGGTGTCGAGCTAATTTGAATTTGCATGGTTGAGGTGTATAGCCAACCTTGGAGAATGTTTTCAAGGTTGAAGAAGGTATAAATAAGTGTTGTGTTGATGGAGGATTTGTGTGTAGAGTGTGTGATGTGAATTGTAGATTTGTGAAGTGTGAGTTTATGAAGTGCAGTGCAAGCTTCAATGAGTTAGACTATTGGAAGCAGTGAGAAAAAGGCGGGTACAATATTTAGAAAGACTACAAATGTGTTGGTAATTTTGTGGTGGACGTTTCTGTTGCATTGAGATATATTTCTTGCTTTAACATCCTTTTTTTTTTCTGTAATCTGGCAATGAGCCATTCTTTCTTTTGGGCAGTGAACCCTCTGGTAGTGAGCTTATTGTATTCGGTTTTGAAATCACTTTATATTGTGAGGTAATCCTCATAGTAGTTTTTCCCTTCTTGGGTTTTCCACACAAATCTAGTGTTCTATTGTGCATGGTGTTGATGTGTTTCACTTTCTTTTATTTGCTTTCATGCTTAATCAAATTTATTAGATTAAGGGTTAATTAAGTTGATGTGGGTCTAAATGTTTATGAGGGTTTTGAAGTTTTAATGTACAACTAATTCACCACTCCTCTCAGTTGTATTGTGCATTCAACAATATCTTAAAACATAAATTCATTGCATAAAGTAGTGAAAGCAAAAACATGACTTTAAGGATCTCCTTTTCCATTATACTTTTCAAATATTTGTGCTTCAAAGCATTATGGGAGGGGTGTAAAAATAATGTGTAATGCAATTGGATTGCATCTATAGTATGGTGTGATTAAAGAGTGTGAAGAGCTACTGGTTAGATTGGTAATTTGGTTTTATAGCTAGCCAACATTATGCAAAAGCTAGTTTAGAATAGGGTATGTACTATGTGTATGGATAGTGGAAGTCTGTGAAGTGGAAATATAGGTGTGGTAGAGAAAAAGAGTTGAGAGGAACCAAGATTTGATCCAAGGAAACCTAAAGAAAAGTCACTTGAAGGCACAAAACTATAGCCATAAGTGTTTTTGTCACCGTATGTACTATTGGTACTAATATTGACATAGAGAGTTGTGTGTTAGTAACACTAGATTGTGCATCATGTAGGTTTCACAAATGAGAATTATAGGATGCAGAATTCTTGTGTATAATGTGTGCTAGTCCATAGAGAAATTCAACTATTTTTCAACATGAAATTAACATAATGCAGATTGTATCCATAATAGATGTTTCTTGTGTGAGAGTATCATTAGCTAAAAGAGTTGAAAAATTAAGAAAGATTTAATCTGATGGTTGTATTTGTTTAAATGGAACATGTAAAGAAGTTTCATGATCAAATCCACCATCTGAAGGAGGAGATGTTTGTGATGGTAAAGTAGGATCAACAAAAATATACTTATAATAGGAATTTGGCATTCCTATTGTGAATTGTTCTTTTGATAAATCTAGTCTAATCTAGATAGGTGTGTTAAAAGGTCTAGATTGTGACATGTAATTTCAAATACTTCTTTTGACCGTGCCACAAAAATGAGGTATTGGATCATAAATCTCATAAGAGTTTTTACAATGCTCAATCTAACTATCATTAGGAAAATAACATAAAGAAGATATTTTGGTTTTGTAATGTCACAAAATTGCACCCTAGGGGAAATTTCACATTTACGTATTTGGGCTTGCATTTATTATGCCTAGGAAAATTTATGATAAGAACCTCATGGGTCGAAATTTCACGATTCCAACTCCACGAGGACCAATGACAAAGCGATAATAGTTTGCCACTATATTTCTCGAAAATTGGTGTTGGATGCATTGCATGGAGCACAAATGTTCACATGACACACTATTGTCCACATGGTTTTCCGAGTTTGAAATGTGGAATCTTGGAATCTTGACTCGTGACACATGTCCCTACAGTAAAAAATCTAAGCGTAACAACTCGTCCCACCTCTTGCAACAACAAAACTCTTTCGTTCCTCTCATTTTGGGGGTTCCTTCTCATTCAGATACTTGAATATTTCAATCTTGCTCCATTCTCTAACTCTTTCTTCTTTGATCTTTCTTCTACAATAAAGCTCTGCTGGAATGAGGTCCCTCCAACAACTAAAGCTCTCTTACAAGCATTCAACAGTGTGTCTATGCATTCAAGAGGGGGCCAAGCACTGTTGGTAACACTCTCTTTTTCTTATCTATTTGCGAATAGATTACTTTGTTCACTTTTCTATCTTGTGGTATAGGTTCTCCTCCTTGAGCAAGGATTTCTTTTACCACTCCTTATTTGTTCACTTTGTCTACTTTTCCTATCAATTTGGCTATTTGTGGAGGTGGGAACACCAAAGTGAGGGTTTGACTACAACAAGTCCTGAAACAACCCGAACATTTTTCCTTGTTCATTTTGTGTGTAGGTTGCCAAAGTGAAGCTTGGGGAAATGTTTCAAGCATGCAATTATTTGTAAGTTCATCCTTGGCTCTCCCTTTTATTTTCTATCATTTCTCGCTTTATGTTTATCTATTGTTGTTGAACAAACCTCGGGTTTGAGTATGGTAGTAGGGTTAAAGTATTTCTATTCAAGGTTTTGGTTCTCTATTTGCCTTGGATGCCAGCATGTCCCATGGACTCTAATGTGCCATGTTGGTGTCCTAATACCATGTTGTAGTTCTTTAGTTGAGGACTCTTCCTTTCGTGCCAGAGATCTTAAAACCTCGCTCTCTTAGATTTTGAAGCAGTCTATTTGAATATTATCCTTAGTATGAAATTGTTTATAATTGCTTCATTCAATAACACTTGAGGTAGTTTAGGGAAGTTCACTCCTTGTGATTCTCTTGAGAATGAAGAGACTCATGAGCAGTGAATCCCCCTTCTCTTACATTTTGGTGAACCCGACGTGAAACATGTCAGATCTTTTTTTGTAATGTTTTAATGTTTATGATAAAAATTTTCCTAATGAAGATTTTGATATGTTGGAAGATTATCTAGATGATTTCTTAGAAGCATATTCCTCTATCTATAGATATTTCTAACAAACTTATTCTTCACAAACATCCACTTATTCTACACCGACTGAAGAGTCAGTGAATGTTGTTGTAGTCTCTGTGGATTCCCCAAGGCTTAAGAGACCCATTGTTTACTTGAATCCAGCTAGACCTTCTCCTAAGAAGATTCATTCTATTTGTGGGGTCCTATATTATGATGACTCAATAGATTTGTATACAAGGTTTGTACGAGCTACAAATTCTACTTCTTATAATGTCGTAGTGCACACATATAATACTTGAAGAAATCAACATAAATTGAATCAACAACCTTTATTTCCTACACCTCAACCTATTCAAGTTCCTACTTCTTTACCACCTTCTCAACCAAGTCTTCCTTCAACAGCTAAACCCGCGACTAAAGCACCTGGAGACTATGATCTTGTTGAGAAACTTCGTGTTACTCTAGCTAATATCTCACTTTGGGATTTTATTCAGACTACTTTGATTTACCAAGGAATGCTTTAGGAAGCCTTGCAAAAGATCATCTTGCTTGCTTTCATTAGGATGGTAGATATTAATGCGTTGATGGCTCATATTCATGCGGATTTGTTGAATATTATGTTCTATCCACAGGAACTCCCACACCTAGATGTACAAAAATAAGTGAATCCTCTAATGATCATAGTCAGTCTTAATAGCATTAGTATCAGACATAAACTCATTGACACTAGTTCATCTCTCAATGTTTGCGGTATGGATATGTTACCTAAGATTAACGTTGTGTATAGGAGCGAATTTGCACCCCCTAGGCAAATTCCTCTTTTACATATCCTCACCTTAGAAATTCAAATTTGAGGAAAAAATTCCACATCACCAACCCACCTTCCATCCACTTGGCATCTATCCTGTGTGTTGGTGAGAGAATATTTGTCGGGGATGCAAGTGTGGCGCATAGACGTCTGCACGATGCACTATCGTCCTTGATGGATTCTTGCCTCTAAAGTTGGTAGAGACATTACACACTCGATTGGGGTCGAATTGTAACATCCCTCTTTGACCAAATGACCCCAAAAATTGCAGATTATTCTCATCCCACCTTCAAAAACATTCATTCTCACTTCATTTGAGGCTCTAGCAATTCTCTACACATTCTTCTTGCAATCACTTCACTTCTTCACTCTCAAGCAACATTCTAGCACTCCAGTTTTGAGCATTGCAACAACTTTGAAGCTCCATCAACTCCACATTGCAAGTGTGAGGCAACTTTAAAAGTGTGGGCTTGGAGTCTTGTGAGACCCCCCTTCATCACCGTACGGTTGTGGTCACTTTTCCAAGTCCATACCTTACATTCTCCTTCCATTGGTTAGTGAGCTTTTGGGTGGAGGTGGTAATGCTTCACTCATCTCCTTTGTTATTTGATTGAGTAGCATAGTATTGCTTTGTAGTGTTCATTTCAATCTTTACCTTCTATTTCATCTATCACATATTCTACTTCATTGCTTTTTGGCTGTCTGTGGAGGTTGAAACACCAAAATGGGGGTCTAATTGAGGCAGACCCCTATACAACCCCAACAGTTCTCCCCTTCTTGTTTTTGTGTAGGTGAAAGTGCACGTGGGACTAGCTGGTGAATTGGTGCTTTTATAAGATTATCTTCGTCACCCTACCTTGTATTTACTTGCTTTATCATCTTCATCTTTACTTTCTATATTTTCTTACTATGTTTTTCCTGTATCAATCAACTAGCTAGGCTGTTAGTAGGTCTTTTAGTAGTTTCTATTGTACTTACTGATTTCTGGTCGTGCAAACGCCAACATGCTAGAGAGATGCTAGCACACCACACTATCATCCCATAACTGCATTGCCATCCTCGAACAAAGAACTGTATGAGGTGTAGTATCGACTCCAAAAACCAGCTCGCCTAGCCTAAACCTGAAACTCAAGTATAAAGAGTGACATAAGTACTACACAATGCTCTTCATTCTTGATCCCCATCCTTTAGAGTGAGGTAAGTTAGGGCAACCCTCCGCTCTCAACTCTCTGTGACCTGGAGCCTTGACGTGGTTGGTCCCACTCTCTTACATTTTTGGTGAACCCGATGTGAAGCAATGTCTACTCAATTCGTCGGTGTTGAGAATTTTCCCTTATACCTTGTGATTGTTGTGGCCCTAAGTGTTGTGAAGGTTTATGAGTATCACAACCCAATCCACAAATTTTGGGTACATTGTTAGGTGAAGTGTGCCACACCTACCAATGGAGAAGACGAAGGTCACTCCTAGTTTCACCTCTAGATTTTCCATTGGTTTAACTAATGATTTTACCACTGGTTTTCAAATGAATTATGTTGACGAGACGGGTTTTTTGGAAGAGACCACTCGTGTGCCTATTCCAGCATCCCCTACACCTTCATCCATAGATGAGAATGATCCTATGCATGTTCCCGCGGAAAACCTTATGACATTAGATAATAGATTATTGGACCTTGTAAATCACCTAGAGAAAGCATCGAACATGGCGAGAGCCGCTAGGATTGTGAGTGAAGTTAGGTAGTTTCTAGGAAAAGATTGAAAAGGAACAAAATTTCTACATGGCCTCGTCAATTTGACCAAAGCTTATGTCCCTTCGTATAGGCCTAGATTGGGTACCACCTGAGGAGAGGTGATCGATGCCTATGAAAGAAAAATAGGTGTATCAATGCCCATTATGTCTATTTGCATGACCGAATCAGGGCCCTCAATCAACATCTCTTCCACTCCCTAAGGACCTCACACTATCAAGGTGAGAAAAACACCCCTTGGGTTCAGTTTCACCCCTCCTTCCGCCCCTGGCAGTGGAGGCTTTGGTGGAATAGGTGGTGGCGGTCTTGGTATCGGAGGTGGCACTGATAGAGATGGCTTTGGAGGAGGTCATGGAGGTGGATTTGGTAGTGGAGGTGGCTCCAGTGGAGGCCCTACTGGTGCTGGTGGCCCCAACAGTGGTCATTGCGGTTGCGGTGGTTCTGGAGATTCCACTAGTCCCTTGCCATCTACTGACCCTGTTTTGACTGTCTTGCTTCAGAATATGGGTCATATGCAAAACCAGTTGGCAAGTCTTTCCTAGGCCTTTGCCCAAACTATCTTTCAATCCTTTTCCAACATAGCCTATTGTCAATGACAATCTTAAGCGCTTCCTTCCCACAAGGAATGGAGATTCTTAAATTTAAGAAATATGGCAGCAAAGGGGACCCACAAACACATGTTTCCACCTTTAATGCCATGTGTACAAACTTCTTCCATCATGATGCATTGATGGAAAAACTATTCCTTTGATCTCTTAAGAATACAACACTCGAGTGGTACTATTCCTTACCTGACAATTCTATTTTCTCATTTGATCAACTTGTAAATCAGTTTCTCTGACAGTTCCAAGTCAAGATCGGACCGAAGATGACCTTTTCGGATCTCGTCTGATGCAAGCAAGGGGGTAATGAGAAGATAATTGATTTCATAGTGTGGTATCAAATGCTCTTTTCACAAATCTTGTACCTATTGCCCGATTTTGATGTGTAGAAGGTGTTCAAAGGGAACCTGTAGAGACCATGGCAGGAAAAGTTTGCCCTTATGAAATAGCCTTCTTTCACACATCTGTGTGCAACATTATTAGAATATCAAAATATGATATTTCAATTCGGGGGATCCTCCTTGCACTCCCGTTCAAAGGGAAATTCCATTGTGTCGATCTTGGGAAAAGGCAGGGCTTTTGCGAATGTAGTAGCCACAATGAATGATAATGGCCTCAGATGCAACAAAAAGTTCACAAAATTAGCAGAATCTTATTCTTCCATCTTGCAGAAGTTGTTGAAGGATAAGATCATAACCTTGGAGAACCCTAAAATTCTCAAGGAACCTTACCTTGATTGGTATGACACAAATGCCTTTTGTCAGTACCATCGAGTCAACGAACATGATACCGAATGTTGTATGCACCTGCGTTACGAGATACATGACCACATCGAGGATGATACCATTCATCTTGATGGGAGTAAAAAAAATGCTAACAAATCAGTTATGAAAGAAAATAGTGATTTGCAGATATACACGAACCCGCTTCCGACTCATTCTACTAACATAATTATTGATCCCTTCGACTCTACCACTTAGTTTGAGGAGTACATTAACATAGTCATGATTACTCCCAGCACACAGTCTATGACTGGCTCATCGGATGTGATATTAACCTCGTAGGATGTGCCCTTGAACAATAAGCCCTCTCCCCTCTACATTCTCACTCATCTCAATGGGAATATTGTCAAGGGTCTTAGTTGACCCTGCGAGTCGAGTGAATGTCATTATGAAGGAGACATTGTGGTTGAATTCATTGCAAAGGAAGGAGTATGAAGAAACAAGGTCTACCATCTATACACACGATGGCATTTCTCTCAAGCCGTATGGCTCAATAAATTTTTCTGTCCTAGTTGGACCTAGGGCCATAGACACAACCTTTGATGTTATTCCAAAATCAGATTTGTTCAGAGTGAAGTTAGGCATACCTTAGGTAGCTTCCATGAATGGAATCACTTTCGTCATTAATGAATGTTTGAAATTATCCTATGAAGTTGTTGTGCATGTGGTGCCTGATATTGGATACCAACCATTGGTGTTCCAAGGGGCCAACTCATTGGATCATTTTTGGCCTGCCTTGGTTGGTCCGCTTCCCCCAAGAACAAACCTACTTTACCGAAACTATGTAAAGTATAAGACCAGGGGAAAAGGACAACCGAATTTGACCCTTTCAATAGTACAACAACAAGCCACCTCCTCTTCTCAAAAGAGAAAGGAGAGGCCTACCCATTCTTAGGGTGCCTCTTCCGCTCCTCTTTCTGAAGAAGAGTTTTGGATGAATTCTCCTGGATTTTATAGGAGAAGTCTGATGGTGCTTTCTTGGCACAAAGCCAAAATTATGATATTAGACCTTCCTACCGTGCCTCTTGGACCTTGGACCTACCTATACGGTAGAAGGAAGGGTCCCTACAAGGAATCTTATATGTCTCGGTCTTCATGGCCTCCCACCACTGTTGCTTCTAAAAAAATGAATGGGAAGGGGCTTGCCGCTGAGGTGCTAGAGCCAACTCCCCCCATTGTTTCCCAATCTCTTCCTCCTGCTTCCATTTAGGAGTCTATCCCTCTGCTGGAAACGATTGTGATGGACACCCCTATGGGTGAGCAGGAGCCTTCTATCCCTACATAGCTCCCAACCTCTAGCTCAAAGAATCATAAAAATTGACTTGCGCATGAGCGTAAGTGCCGATGAAAGGCTCTGATGGTTGAGTAGGCCGATCTGCAAAAGAAGGAAGAGGAGGCAATCGTCCCTATTTCAGGGTCTCCTACTATGTCCTCCTCTGTCCTCCCCTCTGCTTCTGCTCAATTGAGTTTAGTCTTGCTTTTGGCTCTTGCTTTGAGTGTGGATGCACCTAACCCTAAAAAGGTGCAGGTGTTTATCGCTCGTTCAATTGACCCACTCCTTTTGATGTCCCTTCCGGAAATCCTACCTTTCCCTAAACCTGTGGACTTCCCAAATACCTTGATGGTGTCCGCTACGGTTTTCTCCTCCTCCTTTGCACCTCTTGCCTCATCTATGGGGAGTTCACATCCCCCAACAAAGCAAAAGGTAGAGGTTGGCCCTCCCAGCAATGGAGGGCATAAGAGGAGCCCACCTTCTTCAAAGGGTGGCCCTGCGCTAGCTTGTTTTGCTCTAGTGACAAAGCAAGTCTCAAATTCCCCTGAGTTTGTCACTGCTCTTGAGTCACTCGGTGATCCAAGTAGTGAATCTTGGGTGTTGTTCTCTCTGTCTATTGAGGTACGAAATGGCACTCCTATAAAGTGCATGTTCAACTCACTGGATGAAGTCTCGACCTTGTCAAGGATCTTCACAAAATCCCTGACCATAGCTCCACAAGAGCTGAGCGGAGAAGACCTTGTAGGGGCTTCTTCCTTAGCCCTTGTTGTGGGAGGGTCAAAATCTCCTCCCCTTAATATTCCACCACTACAGGCTCATCCGCCTTCCCCTTATAATGATCTAGATTGGGAATGGGATGATCTCTTGGTCGATGAATGTTAGGGGGAGGCTTCTTCTTTATCTTTAGATTAGATGTGTGTGTGTTGTTCCCTCGTGCTTGCGTTATGTGTTCCTGGATGACCCTTGTCATCCTTGTTGGTTCTTGGATACAAGAGTGATGTTGTGTCCTAAACCTTCTTCTATCTGTATCATCATTCTTCCATGTTTGTGTCTTGATTTTTGGCAAATTGGGGACGATGCAAAGCGTTGGGGGCATTTAGGCTTCCCTTCCATGTTGACCCAATTTTTAATTTTTACTTTGTCTTTTGTGCATTCCTATTGATTTGGTGGGGATTGATGATCTTTCACCTTGCACCGCAGTTACCTATTATTGATAAAGCATGAGCATATTTGACCTCGCGAAACCAGATTCCCCTCTCTCTTGTGCTTTCTTTCTCTCTTCTTTTCTTGAGTTGTCCCTCACATGTGTGACAATGTCATTTGTGTGATACTTTAATTTTTAGAAAATGCATTCGTTGTCGACGAATATTTTATTGAAAACCCTTGTAAACCTTTTTTCAAAAATTGCATTCTCGACTTGGACTCCTAACGAAACACGTTTCCTTCATCATGGGTTTGTAAAGAAAGAACTTGAGAACTTTCCTCCAAGGAGGGAGCAAATTTTTCTTGCAGGAGAAGCCTCAACCTTCCCCTTACGAGGGGGCATTTTCTTCCTTTTGAATTCCTTGATGAAGTGAACATATTTCGAAAGGATTCCTTGATGATGAATTGATTTGAGAAAAAATGTCTCTTTTACACTTTTAAACAGCGCGTCCCTTGAATGGGCCCCTCTTTTATTGAAGGGTTCCCGAGGGACCCCTTTGAAAGTCTTTCAACTTGTTGACTATCTGCGTGATTGTTTGCTTGTTTGCATAGGTGCCTGCTTTGTGTTCTTTGGCATGTTTTATCTGCGGATTAACATGTTGCTTTGCAGGTGCGCTTGTGAAGCTTCTTTCCAGTCTGACTCTCCGAAGTCCCCTTCTAATGGGTGTCTTTCATGAGAGAGAACTTGGGGGATGCCTCCTTGCAGGTTTGGAGACCTATAAGGCGCTTACTATAATGGGTGTCCTTCATGAGAGAGAGCTTGGGGGATGCCTCCTTGCAGGTCTGCGGGCCTGTAAGGCACTTACTACAATGGGTGTCCTTCATAAGAGAGAACTTGGGGGATGCCTCCTTGTAGGATGTGGGCCTATAAGGCTCTTACTACACTAGGTTTCCTTCATGAGAGAGAACTTGGGGGTTGCCTTCTTGCAGGTTTGTGGGCCTATGAGATGTTTACATCCTGCAGGATCTATCCATCGTTGATTTGAGGGCCTTTGGTGTACTTTGTATGATTTCATAGTTCTGTGGGGCTATGGAGTCCTTTTGTTTGAAACTCCCCAAGGAGAGTACCTATGGAGTCCTTTGCTTGCCCTATGCTTTCGAGCTCGCCAGATCACGGTCTGCTTCCTCAACGGTTCAAGTATACATTTCCAACCTTTCAATCTACTTTACCAAGTGCTCATCAATACCCATGCTCGCTAAAGTGGGGGAAAAATGTATAGGAGCAAATTTGCACCCCTTAGGAAAATTCCCCTTTTACATATCCTCACCTTAGAAAATCAAATCCAAAGGTGAAATTCCACATCACCAACCTGCCTTCCATCCACTTGGCATTTGTCTTGTGTGTCGGTGAGAGAATATGTGTCGAGGTTGCAAGCATGACACATAAATGTCTGCGTGGCGCGCTATCGTCCCTAACAAATTCCTATGTCTGAAGTTGGTAGAGGAATTACACACCTGATTGAGGTCAAATTGTAACATCCCTCTTCAACAAAATAACCCCAAAAATGACAGATTCTTCTCATCCCACCTTCAAAAACATTCATTCTCACTTCATTTGAGGCTCTAGCAATTCTCTACACATTCTTCTTGCAATCACTTCACTTCTTCACTCTTAAGCAACATTCTAGCTCTCCATTTTTTAGCATTGCAACAGATTTCAAGCTCCATCAACTCGACATTGCAAGTGTGAGGAAACTTTGGAAGTGTGGGATTGGATTCTTGTGAGACCTCCCTTCATCACTGCTGCGGCTATGGTGACTTTGCCAAGTTCGTACCTTGCATTCCCCTTCCATTGGCTAGTGAGCTTTTGGGTGGAGGTGGTAACATTTCACTCCTCTCCTTTGTGATTTGATTGAGTACCATAGTATTGTTTTTTAGTATTCATTGCAATCTTTACCTTCTATTTTCTTTATTGCTTATTCTACTTCATTGCTTTTTGGCTGTCTGTGGAGGTGGAAACACCAAAACAAGGGTCTGACTGAGGCAAAACCCTATCCAACCCCAATAATTTTCCCTTTTTTCTTGTGTGTAGGTGAATGTGCGCGTGGGACTAGCTGGCGAACTGGCACTTTTGTGAGATTATCTTTATTGCCCTAACTTGTATTTCTTGTCTTATCATCTTCATCTTTACTTTTTGTATTTTCTTACTCTATTTTCCCATCTCAATCAACTAGCTATGTTGTTAGTAGGTCTTTTGGTGGTTTCTACTGTACTTAGTATTTTTTGGCCATGTGGATGCTAATGTGCTAGAGAGACGCCAGCACGCCGCACTATCATCCCATAACTACATTGCCATCCTTAGATAGAGAATTGTCTGAGGTGTACTATCAACTCCAAAAACCAGCTCGCCTAGCCTAAACCTGAAACTCGGGTCTAAAGAGTGACAAAAGTACTACATAGTGCTCTTCATTCTTGATCCTCATCTTTTAGAGTGAGGAAATTTAGGGCAGCCCTCGTCTTTGAGCTCTCCATGACCTAGAGCCTTGACGTGGTTGGTCCCCCTCTCTTACACATTGATTCTTCTTCCTTGGCTACTTCTTTATACATTCATGGATTCGATAATGTTGGTTGATAAGCCCTAGGCACGATAATATTTCCCTTGCGGCTAGGATCCATTGCCCTACCCACTTTTGTGTATGCAATGTATGCCCCCTTAACTTACAATATTCTTTTGGGAAGAACTTGGATTCATGATATGGAAGTCGTGACTTCTACTCTGCATCATTCTTTAAAGTTTGTAGCTAATAATCAAGTGGTTATGATTAAGACTGACCCCAAAGTGGTCCATCTTTGTGAGTTGGTGGTTGTTGGTCGAGCCTCAATTGTTTCCACTCTTAATAATTATATTCCATCACTAACCTTTGACATGATGACATGTTCCTTGATAGTACCATTTGTGAAGATTATCCTCGAAGCGAGTGTGCCTAAATAGGAACAACCTAAAGCATAAAGTACTAAGTGTTCCCTATCTAGTTCTTCAAAATAAAATGCATTTTTTGGTGATGATTGGGAATCCTTAGAACTCTCTAAGTTCTTCATTGGAGAATACAAAGTGAATCCCGTCCACCTTGATCTTCTAATAAATTAGAATACCTTCGCTAAGAAAGTTGATCAACCTCTTCTTGAGAAGGAAAGGTGATCCTATTGAGGAACCCAATTGTTCCCCTATTAACGAGGATGACCAAAGTTTTGATGGGGTGGTTAACATTTGTAATTCTGATGAGAAGGATGGTTGTGGTCTTGTAGACACGTTTGAAACTAATTGGTGGAATGACGCTCTCTACGTGGAACCACCTCCTTTCAAGGCTTTGCAAATGCATTATGGCCCTAGATACAGGCTCATATCTAAGTATGGTTATAGACATAAAGGTCTTGGGAGTATTGAACAAGGAATTCAGGTTCGTATCCAATTTAAGCCTTACAATCATAATTTCGGTTTGGGATGCTCTATCAAAAAATCTAGACAAAAGCCATGGTGGAGTGTTAACATGATTTCAGTTGAACCTCTCAACTTAGTTCATCCTGAACCGATAGAAAATAAAGTGGAACTTGATGAAGTTCATCTAGATGCCTTTTCCTTGGAAGAAGGATTGGAAGAATTCTTAGGTTCCTATTCCCATCTGCCTTCTTTTCACCATAAGCGACGATTCTCGTATCGCTTGAATAAACAAGCATACTTTTGAGAATCTATTTTGAATATGGACGAGGAGGCTCCTTTATCTAACATTGATTATGGTGTCGATACCTCATCCTAAAGATCGTAGTCCTCTCCTTATGCAAGATACTCTTGAAGTTTTCATGGATCCTAAATCCCTTGAAAAGGTGATTAAGATCAAAAAATTCCTTTCTTCTGAAGAAGCTAAGGAGGACTCTGGCCTTTTACATTCTCATCTTGATATCTTCACTTGGTCATATGAGGAAATGCTTGATATTGGTGAGTCTATAGTGGTTCAAAATATCATCCTATGTCCTAATGCCAAGCTTGTTAAGCAAAAAAATTGAAAAATTAATCCCAAGGTTGCATTGTTGGTTAAAACTGAGATAAAGAAGCTATTAAAAGAAGGATTTATCCATCCTATCGACTACTTGCCTTGGATTTCAAATATTGTTGCCATTAGTAAACTTGATGGCCTTATTTGTATATGCATTGAATTTCGTGACCTCAATAAGGATTCTATTAAAGATAATTCTTCATTGCAAATATCAATATGATTGTAGACTCGACTGCAGGCCATGCCTTGTCCCTCATGGATGGCTTCTTGGGCTATAACTAGATTCATATTAACCCAAAATATCATTATAAGATAGACTTCACTACCCCTTGAGGTACCTTTTATTATGTGGTCATGTCGTTTGGGTTAAAGAATGCAGGCACAACTTACCAATGGGAAATGACCTTAATCTTTCATAACTTCATTCACAAAATCCTAGAAGACTACATTGATGATATCTTGGCGAAGTCCATAACTCATCAAGATCACATAGGAAATATTCATCTCATCTTTGAAAGACTTTGAATCTATAAGATGAGGCTCAATCCTCTTAAGTGTGTGTTCGGTGTGGACGTAGACAAACTTTTGGGATTCATAGTTTCTCATCATGGGATCAAAGTCGATACAAACCAAGTTGATGCAATTGTTAACTTGCCTCCACCTAGAAACATTTCTGAATTACAAAGTTTGCAAGGGAAAATTTAGGCAATTCATAGATTTATATCTCAGTTGGTTGATCATACTCTTTTCTTCACTCATCTATTGAAAAAGGATGTTCACTTTATATGGGATGATGAGTGTCAGAAAGCTTTTGATTCAATTAAAACTTATCTAGCCAATCCTCTTGTATTAATGCCGGTTATGCATGATAGACCCTTGCTACATCATTATATGCTTTGGCAGCCTTGATTTCTTAGTACGATGATGCCGAAAGAGAAAGAGTGGTCTATTACATTAGTCATGTCCTTGTTGATTATGAAATTTGTTATTTCACCATGGAGAAACAATGTCTCGCTCTCGTCTTTGCAACATAGAAGTTAAGACATTATCTTCTTCATGCTGAAACACGTCATTATGAAAAGTGATCTTTTGAAGAATTTATTTTCTAGTGCTGACCTTGCTAGAAGGTTAGCAAAATTTGTAATGTTGCTTTATTAGTTCGACATAAAGTTTGTAACTCAAAAATCAATAAAGGGTCAAGCAGTTTCTGATCAATTGGCAGACGCTCCTTCGCTCCTTCCCTGGTCTGGACTTGTTTCCTAATGAAGATATTTCTTGTGATTAGTCATGATATTATATGGGAGATGTATTTCAATGGATCGAGATGTCAGACTGGCTTCGGGGCAGGTGTAGTTTTGATCATTCCTGAGGGTAAGCTAGTTCCTCTCTCCTTTCGATTAGATTTTACTTGCACCAATAACATCGCTAAGTATGAATCCCTGATTGCTAGCTTGTGTGTCACTATCACATTAAACATAAAGCATCTTTGTATACATGGTGACTCTGAGCTTATTGTGAATCATATCATGAGAACATATCAAGCTAAGCAAAGTAAGTTGTGTTAGTATTGAGACCTGGATTTTTCCTTACTTGATCGATTCTCTTCTTTCACAGTAGATAGTGTTCCTAGGAGGGAAAATTGACACGTGGATGCCATGGCGAGCACTACCTCCTTGGCACCCTCAAATAAGGATACAAAATAATACCACTTTGTGGTTCATATTCTTTGCTCTCTTGCTATTTGTGATCAACCTGAAGCTGATTCTCTTTTGTGCACTCACGTAGACTCGGGAGAATGGTATTTTAACATTTACAATTATATGAAGATTGAAAATTTTCTCGATGATGCAAAAAAGAACGATCGCACTCGGATACAATTTTTTTTTCAATCCACTATGTTGTCTTATCGAATGTTCTTTATTAAAAATATTATAATGGTATTCTCCTTCATTGTCTCACTAAAATGAAAATACCCCTTGCCCTTAAGGAAGACCATTCAGGTTTTGGGGGTGTACATTTTGGTGGTAAATCCCTGGTGTGAAAACTGATCCACATGGGATACTTTTGGCGAACAATGGAACAAGATTCCTTTGATTTTGTTAAAAAGTGTCTGCAATGTCAACATCATAGTCATCTTTTTCATGCTCTTGCTCAAGAGTTGCAAAATCAGACCTCTGCTTGGCCTTTTGCAAAATGGGGGTTGGATATTATTGGAAAGATATCACCTCCTTCTAAAGGACATTTCTTTATCATTACCGCTAACGATTACTTCATGAAGTGGGTTGAAGCTATCCTGCTCTGATCCACAAATACTGAAGCTATTTGTAGCTTTCTTCTAAACAACATCATTGCTCACTTCAAATTGCCTTTCACCTTTGTTTCTAATGATGGTACGCCATTCAAGAACAAGGAATTAAAGCAATTTTTGGAGAAGTTTCATATTCAACATAGATTTTCTACACCATATTATCCTCAATCTAATGGTCAAGCATAAGCATCTAATAAAATCCTTGAGCTTATTCTTCAGAAAATAGTAAACAAACACAGTAAGGACTGGCATATTCAATTAACTTACGCTTTGTGGGCCTATCACATGAGTGTTCATATGATGACAGGAACAATGCCTTACAACTTCATGTACGGTGTTGAAGTTATCACGCCTTTAGAGTTGGGAATTCCCTCTTTGCAAGTTCCCTTAAAGGGCTAATTGATGACGAAACTTATTGATCTAATTGTTTTCATCAACTTGAGTTGCTCGATGAGCACCATTTGTAGGACCTTGATCATCTTAAGGCTTATCAATGATCATTATCTAGGAAGTATAATCAAGATGTTCTTCCTAGAACTTTCAAGGTAGGTGACCTGGCTCTCTATGAGAATCAGAGAAATGTAAATGCATCATTGGATCAAATGGGAAAAATTACTCCTAATTGGTTAGGCCTTTACATCATCATCTTCATGTATGGTTTTCATGCCTATGGATTGTCATCTATGGATGTAACACCTCTAAAATAACCTGTTGATGCAATGCACCTTCATCGATAATATGTGTAGTGCCTATGTGTAACGTTCACCCCTTAGGATTGTAGCGTGTCATATGTTGTCATTCCTTCATCAACACACTATGATTTTTTTTTGTGTTATGATACAACCATGTGTGTGTGTGAGAGACATACATACGTGTGTTCTACTATGCTTTGTATCCATACATTATATTACATATTTTGGTTAGGAAATTAGATCATCATTGTATTTAATTAACATACATCCATGTGTGTTTATTGAATCATGATAGCATATAATCTAAACATAAATCCATAAATACAACATCCATCACATAATCATATGTGAAACTAAAGAACATACACATGAAACAAGAAACACCATAATGTCATAACCAATATCTCATGTATATATATATCGAATGTCATGTACATGTATCATGCCACTGTCATCAAAAAATAAGTGGTGGTTGTATATGTGTATCAATGTCTATCCATTAAAATTGATCTATAAAATATATGTGTCATCTCTACAAAAATGATATACACAAAATTAGGTGTCTACACTCTAGGTGCATGGCTCATTGAGCCCTCTAGGTTTGGTGGAGGTTGTCATTGTGATGGAACGGTAGAGGTAGAGTGAGATCTGTGTGATCGTGAGACATATATCACTGCACATAGCCCTTTGATCTCTCCTTAAAGGGATGCTACTTGAAGCTCGACTCGCCTAAGTGCATCCTGTAGTTGTTGATCCCCCGTTGGCATCACAACTTCCACTTGCCTTGCAAATTCATCAAGTTGGCTCTGTAGAGCATCACATGCCTGGTCAAAACTATCTCCTCTCATCATGAATGCATCTCACTCAAACAAGGCAAACCGTAGCTCTGTCGACACCTGGTCTCTCTGTCCTTTGGATGATCTCCACTTGCCTCTTCTCGTATGTCATTCTCAGGACCATGATCGGCTTGAATAAGTGGGCATGTCACCCTAATAATCTTGGCTGGTACGCATCTAGGACAGACCCCTAGATAGGCATAACTGGGGCCATCTTTGATATGCACTACACTATCAACACAGTCCATCCATGAGTGTCCAGTGCATCCACAAAGGGAGTAGACCCTTAAAATAGAAACATATACATGAGATGAAAGTTGAAAGTACTGAAACAAAATGACAAAAAAATATTGTACTTGGGTCCCTTGGCTACTAGTGTGGGTTAGTGGGTGGGGTGACGATAGGTCCTATGTTGCCTGCATTGGGTGCTACTCTTGGTGTCATCAAAGCTATCAGTGGGTCAATGGATGGTGTTGGCATCGCTACTGAGATTGGGACAATGAGTGGAGGAAAAGACATCCTCCATTGCCACCTTGGTCTCACCTCCATTGTACCAGCTACCTCCTATTGTTGTTGTTTCTCTTCACCTATTTCCATCTGCCTTCACCTCTGTATTGGTGGTGCATTGCCCTATAGATCAGGATCCCCCCTGGAGGAATCTGCTATGAAGATAGCCATAGGATGATGAATCAACCACCAAGTACAAAATCCTTGCACCACCCCTACATCATCAACAAGGTGCACCTCTGGTTGGTCTCAATCATTGACGTCGTCATTAGAAGGGATGATGTTAGTGATGGATGGTTATTGATGACCACTCAACCCTGTGACACTCCTCATGGGTCGTGTGTAAGAGGGGATAACAAGATGAATAATTTGGATAATACTGATTTATCATATAACCCTTCGCCAGTAGGAGGACATAATCACAAAATTAATGTGACATAGAAAAAAACTGTCACACTGCAGGTTCCTAAGGTACCCGCTATCATCAACCCACCGAAACCACCTATAAGACTTCCATCTAATCTAGTCAAACCTTAATGTATCTAATTGAATATGCCAAAACTATAACTATCTGTGCCACCATTATCTAATAAGCTCATACCAGTGAGCCATCAACACTAAATAATCCCTCGCCTAGGGATACCCGACTGGTTGGGTGCATATGATATGAGCAAAGGTCCACACTTGTAACAAGGTGCATGTAGTCAAGCTCTGGAACTCATAGTGCACGTACCTCCCTAGCTCATGGTACAGGTGTGCAAGCATGCTTGGTACCCATGTAAAAACTATCCTATGCTACTCCATCGCTCTATAATGTGCACAAGGCCCCTGTGAAGGTGAGAGCCTCATGCATCCATAGCGACCCACATGGCCACAGTGACAACCAACACCCGTCGAAGTAGGAGGACCACCATGTTGCCTCACTCAAACCAACTAATGTAGATGTGACCAGTCCCGTCCCCGCTATCATCACAACTTGAGCAGTATTGGACTCCCTCTGCCCTCTCTCATGTTGATTGTGTATCATCTATTGTCACCCATTGTCTGCGGATGAGGAGACTGAGGATGCAGTACATTTTCTCTAAGGTGATGGTTATCTCTCCCGTCAGGAGGTGTGAAGTCGATGTGGTGGAACTCCATTACTCCATCAATTCCATGATCATGTGATTGTGATAAAGCATCTCATACATGGTGTAGATGTGCCAGAAAATGACTCGTCATAGAAGCATCTCCTCATCATTCAACAAGCATCGAACCTGGTCTCAGAAAAGGCATAGCACCTACCCACTGGGATGCACTCGAATCTCTGGGTAACCCTACAAAAAGTGAAAAAAGACCTAAATCAGTATACTGGGAATGAAAATTGTATCTTGGTCATCAATTTTTTTATATCTAGTGTCTTTGGGATGTAGGCGTGCCACATAGACATCTGTGCGACACGATGCCATTCGAGGTCCGCCATTGAAGCTGGCTAGATGCCAGAGCACCTGGTAGACTCCAGCGCACACAAAGGTCTCCAACACACTATCAAGACACCAAAACATGAGAGGGATGAATGCACACATGTTGGACACATGCATTGCAATTTCACCCTAAACCTAGATAAAATCTCAAAAAATGCACAAAAATAAGGTTTGAAGACTCACCTGGTCCACCTCAAGACCCTCGACAACATCTTGTCGTAGTTGTTCCAATCTAAGCTCCTTGTACTCTCATCTACATGAAATTTTGTTGACTATTCTCTCACAAAATTCAACAAAACTCATGTGATGAATAGTGAAAATGACCCTTCTAGGGGCCCACCTAGGTATATATAGGCCCCTTGGGGACCATTTTTCTTGGACGTCATGGTCCCCCATTTTTCCTTATTTTTCCCCACCTAGCTAGGGGAAAACTTAGGAGGGGACATATATTCACCTCTTTACCATATTTTTCTTTGAAACCACCAAATTTTTTCTTGATCATTTTTCTCGCCTTGGTAGCTTCTTTCGATTTTCGTGTTGACTTAAAATTTGAGTTTTGCATAATCAAATTTTGCAAACATTTTCATGACAAATGTTGTATGTTTTTCTGAGTTTGATTATTGGGGGCATATCTAGTATTTTCCTGCTTGACCTCTACGTCCTCTACAATATCCTTTTGGCACACAAATCTATAAAATTTTCAATTTTTTGTGTTTGTTTCCTTTTCAACTTTAGTGCGATTGATTTTCCCAAAATTGAGCCCACTAATGTGGGGGCAAAATGTAATGTCACAAAATTGTACCCTAGGGGAAATTTCACATTTACACATTTGGCCTTGCATTTATTATGCCTGGGCGCATTTATGATAAGAACCTCATGGGTTAAAATTTCATGATTCCAACTCCACGAGGACCAATGACGAAGCGAAAATAGTTTTTTACTGCATTTCTCAAAATTTGGTGTGTTGGATGCCTACACAACATGCGAACATCTGCACGGTGCGCTATTGTCAAGTTTGAAATATAAAATATTGGAATCCTAAATCGTGACACATGTACTTGCAGTCAAAAAATTGAGTGTAATGGCTTGTCTTGCCTCTTGCAGCAACACAACTCTTCCTTTGCTCTCATTTTGGGATTTCTTCTCATTCCGAGACTTGAGTCTTTCAATCTTGCTCCATTCTCTAGCTCTTGCTTCTTTGATCTTGCTTCTAAAATGAAGCTCTACCAGACTGAGGTCCCTCCAACAACCAAAGCTCTCTTACAAGCATTCAACGGTGCATCTGTGCGTTCAAGAGGGGGTTGAAGACTGTTGGTAACACTCTTGTTCTTATCTATTTGTGAATAGATTACTTTGTTCACTTTTCTATCTTGTGGTACAGGTTCTCCTTGAATGAGGATTTCTTTTACCACTCCTTATTTGTTTAATTTGTCTACTTTTCCTATCTATCCGACTGTGCATGGAGGTGGGAACACCAAAGCAAGGGTTTGACTGCAGCAAGCCTTGAAACAACCCCTAATTTTTTCCTCATTCGTCTTGTGTGCAGGTTTCCAAAGTGAAGCTTGAGGAAAGGTTTCAAGTGCACAATTGTTTGTAAGTTCATCCTTGGCTCTTCCTCGTATTTTTTGGCATTTCTCGCTTTTTATTTATCTATTTTGTCAAACAAACCTTGGGTCTGAGTACATTAGTAGGGTTAAAGTATTTCTATTCAAGTTTTTGGTTCTCTATTTTCCTTGGATACTAGCATGTTTTGTGGAGTCCAACGTGCCACACTGGTGTCCTGATATCACACTATTGTCGTTTGGCTGAGGGCTTTTCCTTCTATGGTAGAGATCCTAAAACCCCACTCTCTCGGATTCTAAAGCAGTGTATTTGAATATTATCCTTAGCACACAATTCTTTGCAATTTTTTCATTCAGTAACACTTGAGGTAGTTTAGGGTAGTTCGTTCCCTGCGATTCTCTTGAGGATGAAGATATTCATGAGTAGTGAATCCCCCTTCTCTTATAGGTTTTTATGTTTAATTTTTTTTTTCTTGTATTAAAAAGAATGAAGTTCATTTTCACGAATGTTGAGTTCACAAAAAAATAGTGTATAAAATTTGATTCTTACAAAGGAATAAAGCTTCCTTGGGAATCAATGATCCATAATGACATTAGGATGAATTAAAGGTTCTTCTACCAATCTTGATCAATCTTTTTATGAAATGATTATAACTAGAAAGAAATGTAATGTTTACATTTCAACACAACATAAATATATCTATTGGTGTAAATAAATTCTTGTACCTAGTTAATTCATTATTAGGGGACTTAGGGGGTTTATTTACATGTTAAGTTTACTCAGGTCCTACGAGGGAATATTTCTAGAAGGTGTTAGTTGTTATTAGATCTTATCTTATCTTTTGACTTATAACACATGTGTCCTAGGTAGTTATGATATGTTGTCACATGACATAAGATCAAGACACTTGTCATAATCTTGTATAATCCCATGTCTCACTGTGGCTATATAACCAAGTGGTCTCATATGTAAACCATACAATGTATTGGATTTAATTTCATTGCACTCTTGAGCATTGCATATTGATCTCTTGTGCTTTCATGAAGTGCCTAGATCTTGGGTGGCTATAATCTTCAGCTAAATCTTGCATGGTATAGAGTTATTGTTTATAAAATCTTACATAGTATCATATCTTGTGGGATTGCTTCTTGTTAGTTTTTATTGAGAGATTTAGGCTGCAAATCTTGGTGGATCTTGAAAAGCTGAGTATGCTTTTCTCTTGCATCTAATGGTGATTTGGAGAATTAGAAAAGCTTGAAAGAAATACCAGATTTGGGGGTTTCCTCTTTGTGGCTTTCTATTGCAAGGTAAAAGTACAAAGTTGTGCCGCACTTTATAAATAAAACAACCAACATTGATCCAACTTTTAAACTTGAACCACAAAAAGTGGCATATATGTTTTGAATTTTGAAATGATGTAAACTAATAAAATGTGTATTTTTTAGTATATTTTATGTTGTATTTTTTTGAAAAAAAAAAAATTATTTGAATATAGTTTTTCATAAATTTACACTATAATTTTGTCGCTAATAAAATGATGAAAAATGAAGTTACATGAGATGTCAATATTTATATAACAAATTTTATTTTATTTTTCTTCAAATTTTTTGTCTGTATTTATAACTTGAAACTTTAGTGCATGTATATATTTCTTTCCAATTTTGATAAATATATATTTTTAAATAAATATTAAAATGTACATGTATTAAAAAATAGTTGTTTCCATTCAACGTCAACTTTCATATTAACTATTTATCTAAAATAGAAAAAAAATTATGACATCTTGATATAGATTCTTTTATCTAGTACATCATATTTTTTTCAATTTTTTTAATGTTTTAATATTTTTCTTGACATGGTAATCAACCTTATATTTTTATTCTTATAACCTACTTTTAGTAAAAATAAAAAATAAAATATAAATAATATTTAAAGCAATATATATGTATTTATATATTTGACAACTACACTTATTTTTTTATATTATTTTTTTATTGGTAAGTCGTTACCATGATGGGGTAACACCCATTTTTAAGTCTATTTTATTGGATGACTTCCTCGTTATGTTTTGACAAAGGCCAGCGTGTCATGATACGGTTATGACCATCATCGATTTGTGCTTTACGAAGTTAGGACCCATGCTAACACAACCACCACGTATAACATCGTTCAACACCTCCTTATGTGGTTGATACTAACAGTGCACGTCCAAAAACTAATTGTCCTAGTTTAATGCCATTTATTGGTCTACGCCACCATCTGCCAAAAGACAGGACTTGACATGACTTCTAGCGCACCAAGATTGTTACTTAGTAGATTTTGAAGATTTACGTGTCTTTTCAGATCTTTGATGTTCTCTCACCTTCTTACAACTTGGGTTTTCATGTTTGAGTGCAGAAACTTATAGCCATAGCTAACATGCCTCTGTGAGTCTTAACTCCATTAAAGTATTAGTTTCTAAGTTTTTAGTTTTTGTTTGATCCCTTTGGGCTGCAATGGATTTTACCTTACCATCACACTTTCGTTGCTTTGTTCACTCTACTTCCAGACTATTTGTTGTTGATCGACTTAGGTTGAGAATGGGAGCAGAAGTCATTCTTGCCAGTAGTGTTGGGAAAAATAACAATCCAAGGGGCTATAATCGTCCTCTATGATCCTTTGCATTGTTGGCATGATTTTGGGTGGGCGGATTCAAACAAGACAATGGAAAATGTCACCGCAACACAAAGATCTCTCCCAGTTTGTTGGCAGGTTGTTGGGGCTGCATATCTTCAGAGATATGGTGTCCAAAATTCCCAAAGAGAGCTTTGATCCAGCCCTTTTGGGTGGGATTTGAGCAATACATTAGGTTGCCTACCAAGGGGAGGAATTCCTTAGCCGTCCGTACTGTGCCAGAGACCAGGACATTTGAGGATACCACTTGCCAGTATCACTGATACTATTCCGAGGTGGCCAGTGAAGAACCTTATGAAGCTCCTTCGCCATATACCAGCCAAGAAATCACAGTGGCTTGACAGTTTTTGATGAAGGTCGCCAGCTACATCGGAGATAAGCCTTCTGCTCCACCTCATTTAGCTTTTGTTTCTTACTGTAGCTATTTACGTTGACAACAAAGGAGCCTTGGTTCATTGTCGAGCCCAATAGTCATTGATTCAAGATTGTGCTCAGTAAAGTTTTTATAAATTTAAGCACCAACTTTTCGATAATAGCATATATTCGTTGTTGCCCACCTTGGTGAATGTTAAAGTGGGATCAAAATGGGATATTGATAATTTCTTACTTTGTGATGGGGAAAAAGATGGGTAAAATTTACTTGTTAAGATACTGTCCTTATGAAAGTCTATTTACACTTTGAACTTCCACATAGAAATATTTACAGCCCATTTTATAAAAACATGCCTTTAAAATTTTATTGGTTTCAGAATACCCTTTTGCATTTTGAACAGGCAACTATTTGCAGAGTTGGTTTTTACATAGATTTGGTTGAAAAAAGTTAACTTTACTATGTGTGGATAGAAGGAGTCATAATTGTTGAGGTATCCTAGCAGCTTTGTTTCAAAATACCAAGATAACTGTGTGCTAGTTTTCCATAAAAGCAATGGCTCAAGATTTCCATATTAAACTTGGCTTACTGTTTTGGGGTCCCAGTAGGATAGGAAACAAGAAAACTATTAACGATTCAGGGAAAAATATGATGAGAGGTTCCTTAAGACATTAACAAAATAAGATAACAAATTATGGTGTTTCCTATCCCAGTTTTCACCATTACCGCTCGAGCACTAGGAGCTTTCTGTATTAGCTCCTTAAAAGGGGGGTTGCTAGTTATTACAGACAGAGTTTTAACTAGCTAAAAGTTGCATTGAAAAATGATGCTTAAAGATCAATTATTTTACATGCCACCACTTAAAATAGAGTATAGCCTATAGAGCTAGAACCCTACCTTCTCCTTGGGATCACTTATTTTTATTTGCTGTTCAAAAATTGATATTAACAACGAACCTAGAGTTTTGGCGATGTTAGGTTACTTAATGTAGGCTGAATTTACAATGACTATATTAAATTTTCATGGTAAAGCACAATTGACATGTTAACCCCCATGTACTGTGGGTAGGTAAGCCCACATTTTATGCTTCTCAGCATTTTAAGACATCAGCTGCATACTAAGGCAGCCTTCATGAGCCTATCGAGTTTGCATTTAGTTGCACACTACTTGATTAAGTTTCCACTGTATTTTTTCCATGAAGATTCGTACTTATTTACTAACTGGGTACAAATGTATTAGCAGACTTAATAAGGGGTTTCCCTAATCGGAACCAACCTTCAACTCCTAAGCTCGTTCCTTTACAACTTTCAGGATTTCACTCATATCAGGATCCTAACAAGACAGTTCTTTTACAATTTTTGGGTCTTCAAATAGCTTCCCCCAAAGGATTATTATTTCCTTATACTGGTTTGGTCCATTTCCTAGCTTAACATTTTAAGCCTAGACTTGCTACATACATTGTACCTTGCTTGGTTTCACACTTTGTAATCGGGTTTAGTGTTTATGACTGGGACCTTCTCACTGTGCGATGGCCTGTATTGGACATGTGTGAGCAATTTCTTTGCTTTAGGTAGCACTTGTTTAAGAATTTCAGGAGAGTCTAGTCAATTCTAGATCAACCTACCATTTGTAGTGTTTGAACAACCTCATTAATCTTCTTATTGGAAGATCTTATTTCATGCAAGTTTAGTACTTTAGTAAGTTAATGCTTCAAGAGTAGCCTGGCCTACCGGTTTTAGAATATGAGTCAGCATGGTCGGTTATACTTACCTATGCCACTACTTACCTGGCGATCATTCTTTTGCTTTCCTTTCTGGTTCTCGGTTAAAACTACCTAGTTTTATTGGATTCCTTTTGGTTTGCCTCTGATAATGTGATGGCTTCAAGACTCGACCAAAGATTTGCTTCCATTTCAAATTTGACCTCCTCTTGTTGTTCTATGCCTTGGTTAGCCAAGAAATCTGCTGCTTTATTTGCTTCTCTATAAGTGTGGTTTGTTGTCTGGACCTTTAATTATTTAATTTTGCTTATTTTGGATTGGAGGATCCAGTCCCCAATTTGACCTCTTATTATTGCGTTGATACATAATGTAGAATCACTTTCTTTGCAAAGTTGAACCCCTCTAAGAATCCCTTCAATTTTTTCTGCATTATTTGTGGCTATTGGTAGTTTTACTGCATGACACCTTCCAGTTGTCCATGGTTGTTTCTGATTATACATCCACAACCTGCCTTGCCAGGATTTCCTCTGGCAACTTTGTCTGTATTTAGCTTAAGTCTTCCATGTTCTGGAGGTTTCCATTTGGCCTTCAATCTTTCTTTTTTAGTATCAGGCTTGAACTGATAGAAGGGAGGTACTTTTTTTTTTTTTCCAAGCCTTCATTAGTTCTTCATCCTAGGATGTGAATTTGAATTTTCTTTGCAACTTTATGTATGAGTTCATTTTTTTTGAGATATTCCTTTCAATGTCTTCAAGTAGCTCGCTGGTTTCCTTTTATTTATCTTGAAAGATCTGTCTATTCCTCTCTTTCCAGATATTCCATACTAAGATAGAAGGGGTTTCTTGCCATATTAATCCCCAAAAAGTGTCTTTTTTGAGGTTTGGCCAGCTGAGGAAGAAGTCTCTTAGATTGTTTGCTCTTGGTGTGCTCTAGTTTAGATTTCTTTATAGCCAGTCCCAACAGTGTCTTGCATAGGTGCAGTTCAAAAGGATATGGTCTGCATTTTCCTCATTATGTTTGCACAGGACACACCAGGTTGGGCCTTCAATCCCTATGGCTCTTAGTCTATCTACAGTTAGAATTCTTCTATGTGATGTTGTCCACATGAAAGCTCCTACTTTTGGGAGTATCCACCTGCCACAGCATAATTTGTGTGGCCACTTGTTTTCTCCTTCTATCATCTGGATTTTATAGCCTAGTTTCATCGTGTACGAGCTAGATTTGGCCCCACACAAGATGATCTTTTCCTTTTGGTTGTTTAAGCACACCTTCCTCTCCTTCATTATTTCTAGTAGCTTCGCCTTTTTTGATTCATTTAGTTGTATGGATTGTAAATCAATCCATTTTTTTATGTTATTGCTATCAGGGACTATGAACTCTCTAACTTTTTGACCATATTTATCTCTTAGGGTAGGGATATGATCTTTTAATTCTGGTATTTTTTCTATTGCTTCATGTCCACCCCAAGAGTCCAACCAAAAATCAGCTTCTTTTCCACTGTTTATCTGCCAGATGATGTGATCTGTGATTAAGTGTCTGCAGTTTAGCATAAAATTCCATAGATGAGATCCACTTTGTGGATTTTTGATTGTTAGGATCCTTTCGGGGTTGTCAGAATCAAGGTCTTTCTGCTGTAATATTTTGCACCAAAGATGGTGCGGAGATTGGTACATCTTCCAAACTAGTTTCGCACCTAGGGCTATGTTGTGAGCTCTTAGATTCCTTATTCCTGCCCCACCCTTAGATTGAGGTTTGCAAACTTCATCCCAATGAACTAGGGGTACTTTGTGTGTTTCATTGGGTCCTTCCCATAAGAAGTGCTTTAGAATGCTTTCTAGGCTAGCAGTTTCTTTTGACGTTAGTTGCATGGTGGACATGGCATAGATAGGAATTGTTGAGAGCACTACTTTGATCATTGTGATCCTTCCTGCGAGAGTGAGCCATTTTCCTGTCCAGCTGAGGGCTTTATCTCTACATTTCTCTTTTATCTGCTCCCAAAGCTTTGTTCTGATAATACCTTTGAAGATAGGGACACCAAGATATCTGCATGGGGTGACATCAATTGGGTAACCCAAGAGGTTTGCAATCTTTTTTTGCATCTTCTTCTTTGTGTGGAAGAAATAAATTCTTGATTTATCTTCATTTATTTGTTGCCCTGAGGCAACCATGTATTTTTCCATACATTTTCTGATATTTGTTGCTTCCTTTATCGTGGCTTCTCCATAGAGCAGCGTGTTGTCTACAAATTGCTGATGAGTGGAGGCATCGATGTTTGGAGCGTCTTGAACGCCTGACCAATCCCCATCTCTTTGATTTTTATCAATGTTCTTACCCAATGCTTCTGCCATTATCACATAAAGGAAGGTTGATATAGGGTCACCTTGCCTAATATCGTTTGTGCTTTCAAAGAAACCGCAGGGGATGCCATTGACTAAAATGGAATACCTGGCTATCGACATACATTGATATATCATTTGTATCCATTCCATGCAAAAGTCGAACTAGGCCATTACCTTGATCAAAAACCTCCATCGAACTCTATCATAGGATTTGCTTATGTCGAGCTTGATCATCATACTTTGGATCTTCCATTTGTTAATGGAATGTAAGACTTTCGTAGCAATGATGATGATGTCTGCTATGTCCCTTCCTGGGGCGAAACCACTCTGGTTCTCCAAGATTGTTTTGTCAAGTAATAATTTGAGCCTATTGGCTAGAGCTTTTGAGATGATCTTGTAGATAGTGTTGCATAGAGAAATATGTATTTTTATATTTAAAAAAAATGTTATTTACATGACTAGGAGTTGTTGAAACATCAAGTTTTTCAAATAATTTTATTTTTTTGATAATTTGGCTTCAAAGTGGTGCAACCTATGCATTTATCTAAAAATTTCAGTTGGAAAAATTGTGGACTTATCTAAATTAGCTAGAATTAATCTAAATAGATCATATGTTTGAACATAATTGATTTTTAGTTAGAAATACTTAAATTTAGTTGTGTTGAAAGTTGGTTAAAAGTGTGACACAGATTTGTACTTTTACCTTGCAAGTTCAAATCAAGGCTTGTTGGTGCAAATCTCAGCTCACCATTGAGTTCAAGAGGTTTTGAGAAAGTCAGTTTTTCCTTTTGTTTTGTCCAAATCAGACATATGAGGCTAGATCATGAGGGTTTGAAGTTGAAGTGTGATTGCCAAATCCATAAGGTAGCTACATTTTTGGATCATTTTGGGTCAAATCTGACCCTTCCATCGTGTCCAAAAGGCCCAAAAACCCCAAGATTGACTATCAAATCATCAAAATCAAACAACTTTGCCTGGAGCCATCAAGAATTTTTTTCCCCTCCCCAGTCATATGGATCGTACTATCACCATTATTGCATATTGTAGAAAAATCAACCAATTTGGTTGAAAAAAATGGATTGTAGAAATAAATTTTGGAGGTGAAAATTTCTTTTAAAGTTTTTTTAATAATTTTTTTCAGAGTTTTTATAAAGTTTTTTGAAAAAAATTAATTTAAAAATCAAAAGTATTACATAGTACCTACGCATGTAGGTACTATAAACCTGCAAACTTGTGGCTAGGTCACTCAGTCAGTGACACATGGCGTGTATTCATTGGTCATGGCCCCACCTTTCACCTTCCATCACATCAATCGGTTGATCAAATAAATCAGTGACAGTTTCAAATATCCCACCAACTATTTGAGAATATTTCAGCCCAAAAAGAAGATTCCACCGCAGATTCTCATACCACCGACAAACTTGAATATTCCCTAGCATATTTCGTTTATAAGCATAATATGTGGAGGGAGGAATATTCCATTTGGTGGGCCGAAGGACGTCAATTTTAATCGTGTAAAATGATGAGGTCAGCAGTGATATCATATTTTTCAAAATTTTGCCCCCCCTCTCCATTGGAGTTTTTAATTTTGTAGTCCAACTTTGAAGCTTCATAACTTGGTCATCTTGACTCCTTTTTCAACACAATCATTTTTGATTTGGGGTATAATTTCACACTCTACACAGTTGTGCAATCAGATTTTGATTTTGGTTCTTGATTTTTCCAGAAATTGCAGATTGTTGTTGTCAATCAAGATTGCACCCTAGCCAAGATAAACTTAATTATCCAGTTGAAACATGGAAACACTCTCATATTGTGGGTAATCTACGATGAGAGTGAATCTCCAGAAGGGCTGGTTCCCCTAGAAAATCACCTAAACTACATAATTTTATGAGGAAAGGGTTTAGAGATATGACAGAAAATGAAAATCCTAAACCTATGGATGATTCACCAATTTTTTTCTTATTTTGATGATTTTACTCACAACCAATTTCTAAAAAAAAATTAATCTTCACAATCCCAACTAAAACATACAACTCATAAGTAATTTGTATGAAGGTTCAAACTAAACACAACCACACAACTTAAATTATATGAAATTTTGCACACAAAATCACAATAACAAGACTTGAAAAGGATTCATTATTTTGAATCACAATTGACATCAAATTTCTACTACAAACATGAGGCAAAATATGAGAAGGAAACCTCTGTTGTTTATTGAAACTGAAGGAGTATGCAAAATCAAAATATGAGTACAAAAGTGTTTACAAACTCTCTGCAAAATGGACAAGAGAGGAAGAAACAATAATCTGAACTTAGAAAAAACTAAGTTTTTTTCCAACTTATATCTCCCAAAATGCCTCCAAGAATGAGAAGGAAAAAATATGAATGAAAATCTCTCCAAAAAAGAAACTCCAAAGCCATTTTTGAGCTCAAGAGAAAAGCCTGAAAAATAGGGCCCAAAATTGATCCAAACTAATTGAAAAAGATGGTAAGATTCCCTCCAAAGCAAGTTGACCCAAAAAGCCTCAAAAAATTAGGATTGAAATGGTTGAAGATTGAAATAGAATCTCCAATTTGCTTAGTTTTTTCCCATTTCACCCAAAACTCTAACTCAAAAAGGAAAGCTTTATCCACCCTTTCTTTTATTTAACTGCATTTTTAAAATAGCAAATACTATGATAATTTATAAAATATTATCTTAATACTGCTTTACATCATTGCAATTTTGATTTTACAAAAAAGAAAAGCTCGCCTTGGATTTTGTCTTGATTTTGCAAAGTATAAACCTTCCTAACTTGGGCTTTTGAATTTTCAAAATAAAAAATATATCTCCTTTAATCTTTGATTTTCCTATAAAAAATAAAAAAATAATTCTAAGGCACAAAGACATAAGTTTTGAATACATGTGCAAAGCGAGGTATTAGTTGAGGCATTTTAATTTTTAAAACAATGCGGTGAAAATGCCTAAGGTCGACTTAGGTAAAACTTTGCTAACCCTAGAACAAAACACTCAAACTCCACCTTTTTCACATCATTTCACTTTGACATTTTAGAAGAAACAAGGCTCTGCTGTTGGCCGCTATGAGCTAGGGTTTGGAAAGCTCGAACATACTCCATTTCATGTCGATTCCCCATTGCTTGATATTGAATCTCTTTAGGAAATTGATGGTGAGTGCATTATTTTCACCAAAATGCAGAAATATTTTCATTATTTCCATTCTGAATGCAATCGCAAGGGTTTTAGCCACAACTTCTACCATTTTCTGGTGCATTTCATTTGCTTCACTTGTCGACACTTCCCTTCACCTTGAGGTTGATATTTTAAGATCTCACGAAACTTATCACCATGGGTTTTAAATGCATTTCCTGACAACACAAAACAAGGTAAGCTCTTCATGATTCGAGCTTGGCATTGTTTCTTTATTCTTTATCACTCAGATGCTCGATTCGAGCTCAAAAGTTGTAGAGAATGAATGTACTTCAGTGCCTTTGTGTGCTATGGGTGTGAAAGACTCCATGAGTTTTATTTCTCTCTGCATTTTAGTTTACCATGTTAAATTTATGAGGTTGTCCTACACCTTCATGGCTACGGCTATGAGTGAAAAACTCTCTCCATTTTCTAAAAAACTCAAGATATAAACCTCTCTCCACTTTTATTTCCCCATGAAAAAAAAATGAAAACATTCGCTTTGCACACATATTTTCCTCTATGCAGAAGCATTCTAGACTTCGGCCCTATGGAGTTTGTAGCTGCTAAAACAATGAAAATTGAATGTTGCTCTCTATATTTTCATCTTTTATCTCCCCATTGTTTCTATTTTGAGCTAGGGTTTTTTGTGAAACACAAAACCAGTAGTAACTTTGGATGGAAATATTGTGTGTGGGTTTTCACTATGAATGGCTTTGAAGCTCCAAGCTCTAAAAATCATTATTGTATTCTCGTTGCTTTCGAATATATTAATGGCTCTAGTATGGATTTCAAGGCACCAAAACATAGTGATATGACTATCAAAAAATGGTTTGACTGCATTCCACCAATGATTATACTATGCCATTTAGAACATTGAAAACCCGCACAAGTCAATGGACTACCCCTTTGTTTAGAAGGCTTGATAGTTAGCTCATGCAATGATTGCCATTTGAAGAATGCAAGATATCTAACAAATGTACAGTGAATGTTAATGACAATCTATCTTTTGAATAATACCTCCTCACTGCATTACCTATCTTGACACTCAAACCATGGCATCTTTGTTTCAAAGCAACAATGGACTGTCACCCTAATATGATAACTAGATTATGACTACTTTTAGCCTCTTACAACCTACATCAAGTTACAAACTGCCCTCCATGGAATCATAGATTATTGCACAGATACTTGAAAATGCATGCTTGTCTCTCATGAAATGACACTTTCCCAAACAATGCATAATGCCTTTGAAGAACTCAAACATAGATAGAGGAATATTTGAAACATTTGAATGCTTTTATTTCCTTCATGGTGAAGCATAGCTCTAAGTACTTACAACTCCTTAGACTTGTAAAGAAATGAATGTTTTTGTCTTCCTTGCTATGACTTTATCAGTTCCATTCTTTACTATTTGTTCACTCCTTATGGCCATGTACTTCCCACACTTTATTTCTTAGAAGGAATATGATTGCTACCCCAAATAAACATTGTGAGCTTTGTAATGAAAGATTTGTGACCATTCCACATTAGCACTTGTGAACAATGCAGTCTTCTTGTCTCTTATGTGTAAACATTTCTTGCAAGATACCTTGATGAATTTGTATGTGATGACCCTTTATGATTTACTCCTTCAGTTGAGATGTTTCTTTTGAGCATTGTGAATGTGTTTCCTATCTCAAACCCCTCTTGAAGTTAAGGGGCAACATGTTGGGTTCAACCCTTATGGGAGTCCATTTTTGCACCACATGTTATGATATCTTTAGAAATGGATCAACAACATGATTTATCCTATACCTGCACAGTGAAAAAACATGTTAGATAAAAAACATTGAAGCTCAATGCTCTTGTGATACTTTATTTTTTAGGCTCTCTTGCATACTTCTGATGTTTATTCAACTGATTCAATACATCATAGGAAATGTACTATATTTTTGTTGATAGGGTACATAAGAAGACTCATATCCAGAGCTCTAACAACTTTTCTCATTATGATGCAGGTTCACTCAAGATCTGGGGCAAGGAGGGGCAACTGCAATGAAGACCAACACCAAACACCAACAGGAAATGATGGATATGTTTTTTCTTATATGCTTCTTTTCCTTTTTTTTTAATCTTCAGATGCATACTACATTCCCTGTGTTGTGTTGGTTCAACTATTCCCATGACTTGTGTGGGACATTTGATTACTCCTTTATTTCCAAGGAATATGAAAAACAATATTCTTGTAATATTGTGTATACTTCCTCTTGCAAAAGGAATGAACATTGTAAAGTGAATGAAAACATTGCAAAATGAATGAAGCAAAATTTTATAATTCATGTGCCCTCCTTTATGCTGCAAAGCTTTGAATGGAAAATTGGATGCTTCCTTTTTTTGAAACACATTGCACAATAAAAACTAAACTCTTTTACTCAAACTTTAATATATGCAATGGTTAAGCAGAGCAATTTTTTAAAAAAAATCCTTTCACCTTAAAATGAAATTAAATAGCTCTAGCTCTACCAAATTGAACTATAGGTGAAATTTTGGCAACAATTCTCATAGGTGTTGTTGATTTATTCTCATTTTCAAAACTTCTAGGGCTCTGTTCTTGCTCCTACGATAATATTTTTGAGTGATTTTTTTTTGAAAGTGCATAATTTTTTGTGTACTTTCTAATAGTGTGATCAAATTGATCCCATCCTTTGTAAAAAATTATTTGAGCTTGTGGCCTACTTTTCCAATCTGTAGGCACTAAGATCAAGTCCATTCCATTGTTGTTGGCAAGTGGCACCTATAATGGCACTAAATATAAAGTTCCACAAATCATATATTTCCTGGGGGGTGTCTTGATTGAGTAATTTGGGGCGGGGGGGGGGTAATCTTGCAATGGTTGGTTGATTTCTTTTGCTTGGTTTATGTTATTGCAATGGAGAAATATCAGATTGAACTCCTAACTCCACATAATTCTGCTACATGGAGAAAATCAGTATGGAATTATCTCATGATGAAAGGTTTAATAGGCTATCTAAAGGAAGCCATTCCTCAACCTACCGATGCTAAAGAATTGAAAAAATGGGAGCTTGATCGTGATAAAACACTTGGATGCATATGTTCATTAGTCTCATTTGATTTATAATTTCACGTTGAATCATGTAAAACACCTAAAGAGGTTTGGGAGGCTTTTGATAAATTGTATGGTAAAATAGATAAGATTAGGGGATATCAGATTGATAATGATTTGATGAATCTTGATTCTAAAAGTTTTGACCACAACTGAGACTACATATCCAAAGTTAAGCAACTGAGAACACAACTGAAAGATTGCAACATTGATAAGGATGATATACAATTGATTCTGAATGTGTTATCCAAGCTTGGTCCTGAGTGTTCAGTATTTATTTATGGATTTCATACCCATCAAATTTCTATGGGAGCATCATATGTTGATCCTAAGTTTGATGACTTTGCAAAGCTTCTAATCCAAGAGGAAGCTAAGTTAAGGAACATGGGTATAATCAAGTCTTCCAAGTCATAAGCATTGTTGGTTAGTGAGTATAAGGTATAGAAAGAATCAGGGAATCTTGATAAGAAGCAAAAGAAGAAAAAGAATAAGCTACATAAAGAATCTGAATCTTCTCCCTCAAAAGGGGAATCATCTAAGAAGGAGAATCCTACATGTGCATATTGCAAGAAATCAAGGTATGATGAACACCAATGTTATTCAAAATATCTTGATGAGTTGAAGCATCTTCTTTAGAAGCATCAAATCAATAAATCTTCGTCATCAAAGGGTTCGTATTCATCTTCTTCAGTAAATACCAATAGACATAAGGGGCAAGCACTTGTTACAATTGTAGATTCTAAGTCAGAGAGGTAAATACTCAATTCAGGAGCCTCACATCACATGGCTTCATCAAAGAGTATGTTCTCTTCATTTGAGTATTGTTCATCACCGCACATCCTGATGGAAAATAACACATATATGCATGCTTGTGGGAAGGGATCCATTGTCATGGATGATAGAGCATTCAATGATGTTCTTTGTGTGCCTTCATTGTCAACCAATATCCTTTCTATCTATCAGATCACACATGTGGAGCACGAAAGAATGTTGAGTTTACACTGGATTCTGTCATAATCCAGGATTTGCATAACAGAGATATAGTTGCAGTTGGGGAGGTTGATCACCAATCTCAAGTCTACACCTGTATACATCTAAAAATGGTCACATTTAATCAAGTCTGATAATTAATTAAATATGAATTATTTAATTAATATTCTAAATTCATCTACATATAAATAAATTTAATTATTTATTTATATAATTCAATTTCTAATTCTTCTAATTTAATTAAATAAATAAACTTATTTAATCTTCTTCTTAATTAATTAAATAAACTGTATAATTTATTTATATTAATTATCACAAGTTTGAATTTCAAATTCAAATAAAAGAATATTCTTCTAAACTCATTATTTCTAATTCTTCACTCCACATTTAATTAAACACTTTCCTCACTTCACACATAATTAAATATTTTAAATATTTAATTAACTTCATTTTTCATCTCTCACACATAATTAAATATTAATTATTTAATTATGGAAGCTTCTAAATTCATTGTCACATATAATTAAATAACTTAATTATTTAATTATAGGATTTATCCTCAACTTCCAACAAAATCCTCATAAATGAAATGGCCAAATGGCAACTTTCCTTCATTTTTGAATGGAAGAGGTTGTGTAGGAGGAAACATTTCCCATTTTTCTCTGTAGCTTCCATCTTTCTCTCAACTTCCAAAATCTTTTACCGTTCATCTTGATAGGCTTGATTTCAACCGTCAATCTTTGCCAACTAGACTTTTGCCTCAAAAACTCTATAAATATAGCCTCTTTGTGCTTTGAAAAGGATCCTAGATTTGGTGAATTTAGCGTGATTACTATAGTTGCATTTTATCCAGCATTTAGCCATCTTGTTTTCTTAAGCATAACATTTCATCCTTCATAGCATTTTAGTTTCATATCTTAGCTTAATCACGTCATGATCATTTAGCAATAGACATGCATGTTGCATAATATCATTCTCTAAGTTGTCATTCTACCAAGCTATTGCTTACACCAACTCAGAGCCAACAAGTTACATCAAATCCTTGGAGATAGAGGACAATGGGAGGTTTTTGAAGGAATTGTTGTTTTAGAGTTTGTTTTATCTTTAAATTAGTTTTCTATGATATAATGTCGCATTGGTGCGTTTTTTTATCTTTTAAGTTAGTCCACATATTCACACACACATTTTTGGTGCCCACCGTGGGGCCCTTGCCCCATTTAAAAAAAAAAAAAATTGCAGGTTTTCTAGCAGATTACGAACTAGAATCGTGGTTTAGCGCATACGAGACACGTTTTAGCACATCCCTGGAGAAGTTTAGTGCATACAACGAATGTTTTAGCACTTCAACGCTCTATTTTAACGCATATCCCTATTCTTTCAACGCATTTACGTTTTGTTTTAGCGCATACTTGAATTTATTTTAGCGCATTTATGCTCTGTTATAGTGCATTTATGTGTTCTTTTAGTGCATACAAGGAACTATAAATTTAATTCTGATTCTGACACGTCCGCGGACAAAGATTTTTACTTTCTGCATAAGGTTAAAATGAAGCAATCCTAGGGTAGACATTTAAATCTAAAATTAACCAATCCTAGGATAGCAACCAAAAAATTAATTTATCTTGGTTAAAATGAATCCCATGTTTGTTGTGAAGCAACATCTTCACATAGCTTAGAAATTTTTTCATTTGGGATTAAAATTTGAACAAAATTGTTTGTTGTGATTGTTGGGTGATAGGCTTATGCTCTCCCCTTAACTGGGTGATCAAAATGCCAGACTCATCTTTTCATTTAATGTATTTCATGCTTTATTACATCCTTTAGAAGGCCTGCTCTTGTGGGAAAAAGTACTCACCCAAGAGAAATGACCTAAGTGGGAACACCTAAAGCCAAGGATTCCAATCCACTCTAAACAAAAGTGAGTTGTTGATGAAAGTCCAACTCAACAGTAGTGTACAAGATAACCATCCCCAAAGCCTTTGTTCTAAAGGTTGGGAGGTCTCCTGAGGGAGTATATCATTTACCGCACTGAACAGAAGCACTTACTACGAACCTTAGTGTAGAAGCCAACTGTGTCAGTTTTCGAACATCCTAATAATCACAGTGCAAGGGGAGGGAAGAATCTGCCCCCAAGACACTCACCATATAATTGCCACGGACCATTTGCTGAAGGGATCGAGAAATATAATTTTGAGTACACACCTAGAAAAGACAAAAACACGGGCACCCTCTAGGGGGTGACATGGTTGTGTGAGTTGACACAATTCTAAGATGGTTGTGGTTATTATGATTACCTTTTGACAATTAAGAGTGAGTCTGTCTGAAATGTTTATTTTGTTCAGTACCCGTGGAAATCTCAAGAACATACACTCTTTGTTTAGATTTTAGGACTCTAAAAACAACTGTTTTCAATTGCATGTCATGTTTTTCAAACATTAAATTAGATACAAATCATCCAATCCAGAAAATTGTCAAAACATGTCTATCTCGACGCATTGACTGGATATTTTTGCGCATCCCTGCTCTGTTCTAGTGCATCCCTGCTTTGTCTCAGCACATTTATGCTCTATTTTAGCGCATCTATGCTCTGTTATAGCGCATATGTGCTCTGTTTCAGTGCATCCATGCAATAGTCTAGTGCATTGATCTGATATTTTAGTGCATTTACTGAAAAGTTTAGCGCATCCATTGAACAAAGTAGCACATATGTGATTTGAGTCAAGAGAGTTTTCTGATGCAATCCACCATTAAGTCTGGTCTTTTTCTATGCTTAGGGTCTAGAAATCTGCAACTTTTGTTAAGAAATCCCTTGAGAAAAGGATCAAAAAGCCAAAAGGGTCCCTTAGTTATAAGAAGCTATTGAAAAGGAGACGATTTTTATACATAAGTTGGAAAAATTTTCTTGAGCATCGAACTTTCATCCATCGATATCATGACTTTGCTAGGGGTTTTAATGATGATTTTGCTTTAGAGCCATTATCTTCGCGAGCTTTCTTTCAATGAAGAGCTCTTTCACAGAGGCATAATCACAGTCAGCCCATTCATCCCTCTCTCATCCCACAACCTGCAATTCAATATTCCAATCGTCTTGATCAAGTGTTGCAATAGAGAACTTAGGAGCATTAGGCATTTACAAAAATCCTTATTTTTCTCAAACTAAGATCAAAACATCGCAAAGTGCAACACCACCTCTATTTATGATTTCTAGTTTAATTCCCATAACAAGATCATCATCCTTCCAACCAAGGAATCACGAGCTAAAAATTATAAATTTTTATAGTCATATCAATAGAATTCTCATTCTATTTTGATAAGATATCCAACAAATTGCACTCTCCCATTTGTGATCAAAGTTAGTAAAAATTTGGTATAAGCTTATGCTTGTTGTCACAAGATCTCGAAAAAACATAGAGGAAGACGAAAGGGAAAATACACTTTGCAACATGGGTGATAAGGAAGAAAATCCTTTCACAAGCTTCAAACTAGGAATAATTCAAATAATGATGAAGTAACAGAAGAAATGCTTCAAGAAGCAAAACAAGATCCACAATTTCATACTCTCTTAGACAAAATTTTAGAGAGAAATAAAGAAGGATACTTTCTTTTGCTAGAAAACCAAGGAGCTAAACTACCCTCTGATTTTGATATGGAAAAGATTAGAGAAGATCTTGAATCCCCCCTTAATCTTTTAGTGCTATTACTCAACAGATAAGAGCATTACAAGGACAAATTAAAGAAATATAAGGGGGTGAAATCAAGAAATATGTTTTGGAAGATATCTGCCCATATCCATTTGACATGATTCTCAACATGATTCCTTTTCTAAAGCATTGTGAGATCCCGAAATTTGATAGATACAATGGAAAAATGGATCCCATTGATCATGTGAGAGACTTTTGAAATATGAGCCTAGATTTTTCTCATGAAGATACATACCTGATGTGATTGTTTCCACAAAGTCTAGGTGGACAATCCATGGAGTGGCTTTCCAAAATCATTCCCCCCATCAAAACGTTTGAGGAGTTAATCAATAAATTCATATCTCAATACTCCTACAATATAAAACATCAGATAACCATGCCTGATTTGTGCAAAGCGAAGAAAAAGACAGGGAAACCCTTCATCACGTTCCTGCAAAGATGGAGAAGGTTATTTTTAAGATATTCCCGTCCTATTCCTAAAAAGGAAAAGATGGAAATCTTTATTGACAGTCTAAATCAAGAGATGGGTTATAGGCTCAATCTTCATTGTCCTCAATCATTCGAGAAATTGATTGAAAACATGATCACCATTGAAGGAGCCTTGGTCAAGCAAGGAGTTTTGAAGCTTGAAAAAGATGGTCCAAATTAGTATAACAACAACAACGACAACAATGATAAATCATGATTCTGGATTAGAAATAAGAATGTTGTAAATGATGGGGTGGTAGATACCAACAACATTAATACAAAGCCAACCATTCTCAATGTATCAGGTGTCCAACGCAACAACAACAATCCTGGAAATTCCACTAACCAAGGTAATAATAATTCCAATCAGGGAAACAATGCCAACCAAGGAAATATGGCCAATAATCATGGAAATAATCTCGACAACAATCAAAAATCAATTGCGCCTCGATCAATTTTTTTCTCAAATCGACAGATTTTTACTCCCTTGGGTCAATCTTTTGAATCAATTCTCAAAAAGCTTTTGAATCAAAATTCCATCACATTGCCACCACAGAGAGATTATGAACCCCGAGTTAAACCACCATCGTGGAATGACTCATGTTATTGCGATTATCATAGATGCAAAGGTCATAGGATGAATAATTGCCAAGGGCTAAAGAATTTAGTCCAAGATTTGATTGATAATTGCACCATGACAGTTGAGGGACATAATGCCAATGAAGATCATCAGGCATTCAAGGACCCTCTCCCCAATTATCAAAAAGGGGAATCTTTGAGGGACAAAGGAAAAAATGTGAATCATGTCTATGACACCACCATCAATCATATTTATTCTGATGACCAACAAGTCAACGTCATCAAAGTCAAAGGAAAGCAAGAATATCAGGAGGTTAATGCAACAAAAAGGGGACATGCCAAAATTATTGTTAAAGGAAGTTCATCTAAGTCAGTTGTTCCCCCTCCAAGGCAGTACAATTTAGTCGATCAACTACAGAAAACATCGGCTCAAATTTCTATCTTGGAGCTTCTTAAAATATCACCGACACACAAGGACATTTTGGAAAAGGCTCTCGTAGATACAACCATATCTCCTGATTTGGATATCGATAGATTTCAAGCCATTGTGGGAAATGTTTCCTTGCCCACATGCCTATCCTTTTATGAGAAGGATGATTCCTCCATGACCAATCCCCATAATTCATCACTTTATTTAGAGTTCATGGTTCACAAAACCTGAATCAAATGTGTCTTAATAGATGGGGGAGCCGGTCTAAACATTTGTACTTTAAAATTGGTTCTTGCCTTAGGATATTCAGAAGAGTCTATTGATCCGAGGAGAAAAATAACAATCAAAGCATATGATGATGAGAAACAAAATTCTAAAGGCCTCATCATGCTACCTATCAAAGTGGGACCCATTGTGAAGAATAATTTTTGTCACGTTCTGGATCGAGACTTATCCTATAACATACTTTTGGGTCACCCATGGATCCATGAAATGCAAGTAGTTTCGTCGACTTATCATCAATTTCAAAAATTTCCATATGACAGACAAGAAATAACCATACCAGTGGACCATAATAGCAGTTAGATTTGTTCTAACCTTAGAGAAACTCAAGACATCTTTGTCCTACATAATAGAGAGGCTCTGGCCATTTCTACTTCTAAACACAGTGATCAAATAAGGGAATTGATAAAGAATTTTGGCACCAAGCTGCAATTAAAAGATAATGGGGTAGGAGAATATTCACTATGTCTCTCTAATCTACCTATTTCTCCAAGGTCACATGGTCAACCTATAGTATCAATACAACAAGTTGCAACAACTTCAACATTAGGAACACAAGCTTCAGTTCCCATCACCAAGTTTGATGGAAGATTCATCAAGGCAGACACTCAAGAAAATGAAGCTGAAGATAGAGCTATTCTCGATTGGCTATATAAAGATGAGGATGAATTTTTCCAGCATGTCAAGTTACCTATACTGCAAAGAATGGGTTATGAAGGAAATGGCCCCATAGGAAAGAGAAAAGAAAGAATTGTTGAACCTATCCAATTGAAAACCACACATCCAAAAGATAAAACTGGACTTGGATATGGTGAGGATGCAAAAGAAATAGTCCAAAAGAAATCCAATGAAGAGATAGTTGCGACAATTTTGAGATTGCAGGAGAATTCTGACACTGATTCCAATGAGTATGAATGGGATACCATTTGTAATGATGAATTCTGGAGAGACAAATAGGTGGATGTTATACAAAAATATATACCCATGCTCACACAAGGGGAAAGCTCAAGGCCTCCACTTGACTACGTACTTCAAAGTGACCATGAATTGAGTGATGATGATTCGATTCAAAGCGAGATAGATAATCAACAAGGGATACCATCATAGATCTTCCCCATAGCGAGAATGATAACCGTGTCATGACCTTAACAGCCAGTGACCTTACCCAACCTGAAGATCCCTTGCCCTTGGTCTATCCCGAGCTCATTGATTGGGAACAAAATGAACCAATTGATATTCCAATCTTCCCTGATGATGAAACCATTGTAAATTTTCTTTGTTCATCCAACCCGAAAACAGGTTCCACCAGTGAATCACGAGATCAAAATCTCAGTCAAGAGAGTGCCAAGTTTTTTAGCTGCAAAATTAACAATATAAAAGATGGATCTAATGGTGAAAACCTAAAAATGACAGTATTAGATCATCAAAAGAGAAAAAATAAAGAGTGTATCTGATGGGGAAAACCTTTCAAAGGCACTGTACGATGGGAAAATTGACACTCTCCCTGAGAACTATCAGGAAAGATCTTCTATTTTGATATAACCAATAGAACCAATCAATCTAGGCACTGCGAAACAGTTGAAGATCCTACAACTTGTTGCATCATTGACAGAGGAAGAAGTCCCAAAATTCATGGAATTCCTAAAGGATAATCAAATCATTTTTGCATGGTCATACATAGATATACCTGGATTGGATCCAAATCTTATCATGCATCATTTGTCCATCATGCCAGGGGCCAAACCTGTGAAACAAAAACTTAGAAAGATGCACCCACATGTTGCATTACTAGTCAAAGAGGAATTAAAGAAATTGTTGGATGTAGGATTCATTCGGTCTATCGACTATGTAGAATGGATCTCCAACATCGTACCTATGTCAAAGCTAGATGGATGGATCATAATCTGCATAGATTTTAGGGATTTAAATAAGGCGTTTCCAAAAGATGATTTCCCTCCGCCAAACATAGACAGGATTATGGATTTGATAGTTGGGCATGCTATGTATTCAATGATGGATGGATTTTCCGGGTATAACCAAATCAATATTGCACTGGAAGATCAAGATAAGACCGCATTCACATGTCCCTGGGGTACATATTGTTGGAATGTAATGCCGTTCAGACTCAAAAATGCAGGAGCGACATATCAACGGGCAATGACTACAATTTTTCATGACATGATGCACACATTCATGGAAGATTATGTAGATGATCTCTTAGAAAAATCAAACACAAGGGAGGGACATATAGATATCTTATCTAAGATCTTTGTCATAATGGAAAAATTTAAGGTCAAACTTAATCCCAAGAAATGTGTCTTTGGGGTAAAATCCGAAAAGCTCCTAGGCTATATTGTATCAGAAAAGGGAATTGAAGTGGATCCAACAAAGGTTCAATCCATCCTAGAAATGTCGCCACCAAGGAACATCAGTCAACTGCGGTCACTACAAGGATGCCTACAATCCATTAGGAGATTCATCGCACAGTTGGCACACAATTTTTTTCCATTTACGCATCTCTTACATAAAAATGTTCCATTCAGATGGGAAGACAAGTGAGAAGCAACATTCGATCAGATCAAGCATTATCTAATGAGCCCACTAGTATTGGTCCCACCAGTACAAGGCGAACCACTCATACTGTACATTTCTGCCAAAAAAGTATCCCTGGGGGCATTATTGGCACAAGAGGACAAAATGGGAAAAGAGTAAGCAATATATTACATTAGCAGGACATTGACAAGCCATGAACTAAATTGCACTTTCATTGAAAAGGCTTGTTTGGCAGTAGTGTTTGCTTCTCAAAATTTGCAGCACTATATGTTAGTTCATACAATCAAACTTGTGGCTAAAATTGATCCTTTAAAATATCTTCTAAGCAAGGCAACCTTAACTGGTAGGTTAGCTAAATGGGTAATGATCCTAAGTGAGTTTGACATTCACTATGTGGATCGAAAGGAAATCAAAGGGTGGGTTATAGAAGATCGGTTGGAAAAGGCACCTTTACAAACACTTCATCCAATGCACATCAAATTTTGTGATGCAGATGTGTTCACAACAACTACCAATAAATCATGGA
>CM021104.1:39033680-39113577 GCA_007115665.2 Sequoiadendron giganteum | reverse complement strand
GAACATATGAAGAAAGTGCATACTCAAGTAAAGCAACATTTGGAAGATATGAACCAAAAATATAAGGAGCGAGCAGATGAAAAGAGGAGACATAAGGAATTCGAAGTTGGAGATGAAGTAATGGTATATTTGAGGAAGGAAAGATTTCCAGTTGGCACATACAATAAGCTCAAGATGAGGAAGTTTGGACCTTGTAGGATTTTGAAGAAGTTTGATTCAGGAAATGCATATGAAGTAGAGTTACTAGATGACATGGGTATATCACCTTTATTCAATGTTGCAGATCTTCATCAGTACCGCAAAGAAAAATTTAGTGAAGACAGTAAAATGAAATTGGAAGAACAAATTCCTAAACAACCATCAAATGGGATAAAATATATTTTGGATGTCAGAGATGGGAGAAAGACTCGCGAAAGACAATACAAAGAATATCTAGTGAAGTGGAAAGCTAGACCAGTGGAGGATTCTTCTTGGATTTCTTAGGCTGAGGTAGACTGTGTTGCTTTTCTTTTGGCCCCAGAAAAGTGAGGGACTCACTTTTCATTAACCCCGAATGTCTGATGTAGGAGCATCCTTGGTTCTTGGCAATCTTGCATCAACCAAAAATATTTCCATTCAGTTTTGTTCTTGTTATGTTCTTGTTCAAGTTCAAGTTGGTAGATCCGGTACTTCTTCATGTTTGCTCCCCAGATCTTGTGTACCTATGGTTTCATCGTGAGCATGTTCAATTACCTTACTCCAATTTTTTAGCTCAATTGGATCTTTTTCCGACAAGTTATCGCTTTTGGATTGAGTGACAGTTTTTGGCACTGGTCCCAAAATAATTTCAAAACCTAACGGCTAGTTTGATCGATCGCGGATCCTTCCCATAACTTGCGGATCCTCACGGTGTGTTTCGAATTGTTTCGTGGAGTTTCCCCGACCTTGATCTTAGGTCCACACTTCATCATGCGCATCTACAGTGGAATAAATTCAAATTTGAGGCCGACCTATTCTTGCACGTGTTACATTCTCTTCATCGAGGATTGTAATGATTTTAGGACGACGTAGATGTTTCTTGACCCACAAATAGGATATAAAGCTTGTAACGAATCATGAGAATGACAACGAATTAAGATGAAGTAGATTAGGATGTATATAAAGTTCAATTTGTAAGATTTTCGCTCGCATGTATGAGCATTGTATTTTGAACATGTTGTATCAGGCCTGTGAGCCGAATCTGTAAGCTCAGATGTGGCCGACTATATGTAATTGAATTTAATGATAATCAAAATTTATTTATCTGCATTTGCCTCCATATTTTTTGTTGCTTCTATTGTGTTACTCTAGTTGCAGGGCCCAAATTGTTCTCTTTGAGGACCCTCCTACCGTGACTACACCAAGGAGGTATCCTTGTCTTTGGATTGTGTTCTACAATCATTTTTAGGATATTATGGATTGTCTTCTTCTATAGTGTGGCCTAGAATGCATGTTTGGAGTGTGACAAATTTTGGCATTGACATGGAGACACTTGAGCATTCTTTAGAGACATCATCCATCATCCAACTTCTTCCATCTCCCTTTTAGGAATGGGAAGGCATCCTGCATACCATCTTGGGTTTGTTTCTTCCTAAGGGGAGGAACATTGTTTGATGCATTGGATCATCTTCAACATTCAATGTCAAGAATTTACCATCATTGCAAGACACTCAACATTGAGGGGGGCTGCATGGACTCTCTTCTTCATCTCTCTTATGAGGGGGTCTTTTTCCTCGAATGGTGTTTTGTCCTTCTCATTCTCCATTGAGAGATTTTTGTTTTCTATCTCTCTTTCGGGGAGGAGTTTTGTCCCACTAGGTTTTCTCCTTTTCTTTGTTTGTGAGATATTGCATTTACATTTTTACATGGGTACCTAACTTGGCCTCATAGCCGGGACCCATCTTTGTGTCATTTTCATAATAATTAGTTACTCCCTAAGTTGCACTTGAGTGGGAGTATTGGTGTAAATAAAGTCTTGTACCTAGTTAATTCATTACTAGGGGATTATTTACATGTTAAGTTTACTTAGATCCTAGGAGGGAATCTTTCTAGAAGGTGTTAGTTGTCATTAGATCTTATCTTATATTTTGACTTATAACACATGTGTCCTAGGTAGTTATGATATGTTGTCACATGACATAGGATTAAGAAACTTATCATAATCATATTTAATCATATGTCTCACCCTGGCTATATAACTAGGTGGTCTCATATGTAAATCATTTAACTATTAGATTTAATTCCATTACAATCTTGAGCATTTCATATTGATCTCTCTTGTTCTTTCATGAAGTGCCTAGATCTTGGGTGGCTATAATCTTCAACCAAATCTTGCATGGTATAGAGTTATTGTATACCAACTCTTACAATATCCAATTATAATGAATTGGTGAAAATATCTATCTTTGTAACATGGATTACAAGTTGATATAAACAAAAATAGAATATATAGATCTTAGAGATGATCCTATGAATTTTTGAAAGCCTCGGCCATGAACACCAACACATAACATGGGAATCCTTGCATTGTCATTCAATATGAAAGTGAAAATGAAAGCCTATAATGTCTTGTAATTAGTGTGTACACACAAAGAACAGACAACACAATATCATTGTGTATGAGAAATATGAAAATAATAAAATTAAAAGGGAAATACATTGTAAAGATTAAACCATAATAACCCAATAAATTTGTCGAAATACAATAGATGTCATTGAGGTTGTTATTTACTTTCAACTTGAAGAACCTACACATAGAGAGGGAAAGGAGAAAATATTTGGCTGGGTTGTTTAGGGGCTTTCCTTAGTTAAACCCCTATTTTGGTAATTTTTATCTCCATAGAAAATTGAGATTTTATAATATTAGAAGATAAAATGAAAGTGATTACTTTGAAATAAGATATAATTCCATTGATTTAAGAAAATATTAATTGTATTTTGCTAACACTAAATACATCTAAATTTTAACACAAATAAATTGTATGCAATGAGAAATAAACAAGAAAATGGATGTGATCACCTAGAAGTTGTCAAAAACCCCCAAGAGAGATACAAAATCTTAGACAATGTTTCCTTATTCAATCCCACTTCGAAGAGGTCACATGCAATATACCAAAGAGCTTGTTGTGCATTCTAAAACATAAGAGCTTCTTCAAGATATTGTAGAATTCAATATGAGAGCAAGAGCCTAAGTGTATGTGAGTGTATGAAAGAAAAATCAAACTTACTTTCTTTGAATTTTTCCTTCTATTTTTCAAAATAACAAGCTATGTAGCTTTGTTCAATGGAACTTTCATGTAGACACGTAACTCTCCAACGACCATTGGAATCAAAAATATTTGTGGGACACCTGCATGCCACATAGATGTCCATGCATAACACTTTCGTTAGGGAAAGAAGTGAGTCAAAAAGCCAAAATTATTATAAAAATGAAAGATAAATAATATTCTAGTGTTAACCCTTTACATTTATAAAATATTTATATCATGGTTAAAAGAGTGGGACATTGTGTAGTGTGAAATTGCAAGGGTATGTGATTTACAAGACTACACCATTTGATGTGTCATAACAACCTCATAAAAATTTGGATGCCCAAAACCACCATAACCTCCAAGATGCTTATCACATAAATAGTAACTTCTTTTTGGTAAAAAAACAATTACTAATACTTGATAAAACTAATTACTACACCAATAAAACCCTAATGGTAAAAATAATTATTGATGATGGTAAATCCCTCATCCCTTGCGAATAGTTTGCAAATAATATTAGGATTAATTAAATATATAAGATTTAAAAGGTTTATGGCACCTTAATCCTAATAGAGGTTAGTTATAAATAGAAAATCATAAATATCACAAATACAAAAGGATGGAAGACTTTACCATAAAAATAAGAGGGAAATCTAAAATTTGACTCAAACTAACAAAGAAAAAAACAATGAAAAAACTAAAAAGGTAAAGTTGGAAAGGATAGAGAGAAATGAGTTAGAGAAGAAATATAACATGACAAGGGACAAAGGAAAGGGGGTGCCATGAAGAAAATAAAGGGGGAAGGAGGAGAAGAAAGAGAGAGGTGGGACACAATAAAAGGAAGGCATTGGAACATCTAGGAGAGTGGAAGGGAAGAGCCAAAGATGAAAAGAGAGAGACCACGACAAAGGACTTAGAGAGAAGAAAGGAATAGAAATGAGAGAGGAGGTTTTTGTCAAGACAAGGAAAGAGTTGGTTTATTAGGATGATTAAGCAAGAGATTCTAATAGAAGATTAAGCTCCACTTATTGTCTTGATTAAGGTTAATGAGGTGGTTAGTAATTTATATAACTTCTTTTAATTTTCTCTCATAGTAGTTTTCTTTGATCAAGACTCATATTTTTATCTTTAAATTTCATTTATTTAAATATAAATATTAAGATTATTATCAAAAAAACAATTTAAAATTCAACAAAATTAAATATTAATATATATAAAATACTGTTATTGATATTAATAATTGAGAATTAATATTAAAATAAAAAGTTCAACTCTTGTATTTTTGTTAATAATAACTCATTCACTAAATTTTAATCATTTATTCAATTTATATCATTATCAATTCACGCTTTCTCTTTTTAATTTCTAGTATTTAGTATTTTAATCTCCCACTAATCTTTTTCTTTGCATTTTATTGTTGTTTTTTATTGGTCCCTTCTAATCATTTCCCACTTCTTCCCCCATCTTTTTAATGTTGGTACAAAAAAAAATCAAACAATTAACATTTAGAAGCACTTTTGATTACTATTATGGATTATAAAAATGTTGTCTTAATTTTTTTTACTAAATTAATAAACTGATAATAAGAATTTGATCAAAAAGAGAAAAAATAATTTGAAAGCTCCTCAATAATGTGTTTATTGACACCATAGATTACAAGTTCAAGATAAATAAATTTTATGAATCAATTTCTATGAAGATGATTTTTTAACATAGAATTCAAATCTATAAATACATAAATGAATTCTATAGACAAAACACTAAACCAAAACATAAACAAAAATTTCACTAATACAAATATTTAATTATTTTGAAAACTCCAATACATCAAAATAATAAATTAACAATATATAAAAAACTAACATTAAATATAAATATCCATGTAATCTTCCATACACCTAACTAGAAAATAAACTAATAAAACAATACATAAAAATGTGTTGAGAATCTTTATTAAACCATATATATTTAAATCATTGTCACTTGTAGTGCACGAAAGACAATAAAGAATATTGTTTCCTATTGGTTTATATTAAAAAACATCTTTTATTAATTGTATTAGTTTATAAATGTTGGTAACATATGACATCTAATCTTCTAGGTGTTCCAATAGGGACACAAGTCTCATTTGGAGTGTATAAGATATTATTTTTAATTTGCATTTCTAAATCAAGTTGGAAAATAAAATGATTGATTAACACTTAAAACACTTATTTAATTATATGTTATTACTTGAATATTTGGCATGTAGCATTATTGAACTATTAAAGGATGCTATTATAATTTAAATATTTTTTTGAATTTGGTCAAAGTCATTAATTATATGTTTGTAACATAGTTTATGGGTTTATGTGAATAATATTAAATAATTATATATTTTTATTGAATTTATTTTATTATTAAGTTATATTGTTATTAAAATCTATATATTAGTATAAATATTTTTTCATGAATAAATTATAATATTTGTTTTATTCAGATTATATTATTAGATTATATAAATTAAAATTGTATATTCAAATCATTTTGTATTGTTTTTAATTTTTTTCTAATTATTAATTACATCTACATATACTATAATATTCTTTCATCTTTTATAGACATTTTACAACTTATTGTGTCTATGAAATTTGATGTAGAAGATCATTCTTCTTTTGGAATAAGTTGTCAATTACAAAGATTATAAATATTATTAAATATATTTAGATTAAGAGAATCTATTATTCCTTCATGCATGATAAAACTATCTCCATTGCAATGTATGTGTGTTATTAATAAATTTAGTAGCCATAAGTCTTTATATCCTCTTGTTATAATGCTTCATTTGAAAAAACATATTGAAATTTCAAAATATATATTTTTTATATTGGAATAAGAAAAATAATAATTATAGAGTCAATAAAAATAATTATAGAGCGAACAAAAAAAATTAAAATAGCAACTCTTTTGATTAATAAATATCTTGGAAAGTAACCAAGATAATGACTATACAAAATAATAGACCAAATCAAACCACTATTGTTGCATAGATTTGACAACAAGATACTAATAATCATTGTTGAAAATAGATTAAATAAGTGGTTGGAAACAACAACAAAAAAATTATAGTCTTAAGCACAATAGGAAGTTGGCTTCGAAGAAGTAATAAATATGTTTCTTAAGCACAATCATGGCAACAACCAAATATTCAACTCCACCAATGTAGCATTGTGAAAAGATCAAACCAACCATAGGCGGAAAGGTCTTCATCATGCAAAGCATTAAGCTTCTAATCCATAACCATGGTAGTAGCACAATGGTCACCATAAGGCTCATCCACCAAATCAAGAAGAACCTTCATAATTTTTCTTTGTAGCATATATAACAAGAATGTTAGTTGAATTTTTGCCTTGTAAACTTGCTTCAAAAGTTTGGATTTGTACCTATAAATTGACCAACATATCTTGAAGATCGAGATTATCCTGAAGAGTATGTTGAAGGATGGTGATATGGAGGGAGAAATTTGCATTGAGCATCAAGGCCTCTATATGAAGAGGGAAAAATGTGTGATAGAAGGAAACCAAGTATCAAAATCTCCAAATTATGAATTTAAGGATAATTTTCCTAAAGGTATAAGAGATGAAGTTGTGGTGTTTTGAAAGTCCAAGAAGTGTATATCTATATGTCCAAGTCTAAGGAAAAATAGTAGGTAAAATAAAGGAGAGATAGCACCAAAGGTTATGAGCATGAAAGAAAAGCCAAAAGGCATGCTTAATAGACTCCCTTTTAGAGTATAATTGGCATGAAGGAGGGGAGTGATGAAGGGAAGTCGACCTTTAATAGGTAATTTAATGTAGAGGGTTCTTTAAACTATCAATTAGGTATGAGCATCTTTAGATTTTCAAATATGGGAGCTCATCTTGTTCCACTTAGACTGGTTAAAATTGCATTTCCATTTTAGGTTAAGTTAGGGAGGGAGGAGCGTTGATAAATAGTCTTGAGAGGAAAGTGTTAGAAACTATAGTTGTTGGTTCATATTTAGTCTTTGAGAAAGGTATCATGTGGCAAGGTAAGGACAATAGACATGATGACACAAGGGTAATAAGTTGCTAGATTTTTCATAATAGAATCCTTGTCAGCTAGAGAAATCTAGAATTGAGCTTTGAGATGTTGCCAAGAATTCCAATTAAAATTTCCCGCACTACACTACAAGGTAGTGATTGTATGTAGGTTAGGGTTTTATTCCGCAACCTACATAAGGTGAATTTTATGAAATGTCGGTCAGGGAAAATTCCTCGACCAACACTTGGAGGATTGGTGTCAAAGTGTAGTTTGGGTTTTAAAACCCGAACTACATGAGTTTCATGGTATGGGTTTATGTTGGTCGGGATTTAAAACTTGACCTATATAACGTGGAAAGCATGGTGGTTGTGTATTTCAGGTTTTAAAACCCAAAGCACATGAAAATGGTGTGATGGTGTTGTGCACGAAATTTTCCCCACGTTGCATCAAACATTTTCAAGCTTGTAGTGTTTGTCGGGGCAAAAAATTTGAATGTCATTTACCCAAGGGTGCGAGAATGTTTTCCCTAAACGGTCAAAGATTTGATTGAGGTTTAGAAAAAATAACGAAGATGGCTTAGGAAGTAAGATCTGGGTAAGGTATTTGAGGTTTCATTTCTTGAATAACAATTGTTTGTGGTGTACGGAAGAGAAAACCCTAAGAGGGGAAAAACACAGATCCATAAACAAATAAAACCACAAAATTATAGTGAAAAAAAAATGAAAACCTACAATAAAACAAAAATCGATAACTAACTTTAAGTGAAAGCTATATAATAGTGAATAAAAATAAATAAATAAAAACGAAAACCTAGAAAACATACTTTTGAAAACCCTAGGTAAACGATGAGAAAAACCCAGTTGAATCCGCTTGAAATCCAAACACAAATGCTTGACAAAAGAAAATGGGAGTAGAGGAGACTCAGAAAAGGAAGAACGATGGAAAAATGAAGGTTAAAAATAGATTAAAAACAATTTAAAGCTAACTACAAGTTGCTTTTAAAACTTGCATAAAAACTCATTAATGCCATACACGTGGGAAAGGGAGTGTAGTCGCGCTAAAATTCTCTGCAACTACACTCTAAAATAGTCAACAAAAACATGTAATGTTGTTGAAATTTAGTGCGACTACATGATAAAAACTGACTAACTCCTAAAATTTTTCAAAGAGCAAAAAGCATAATTGCTTGAAATGAGTCTTCGAGGGATAGGACTATGCACGAGGACAATTGAAATTTTCCTTAGTTTGCATGCTTAGAGGACGTGGGCTACAAAACAAACAAGTTTCGTAGGGGTTATCCTATGAATTGAGCGAGCTGAATATGAATATTTTTTTATATAATTTAATTGTTCATGCTTGAGAATTAAGGGTGCACGGGGTGTATATAAATTTGTAATATTCTAAGTATTCTACGCATGTATGCATGAAAATATTATCTACTTTACACTATGATAAACCTCTTGCATCTCCCATAGAATCCATTGTGAATTCATAAGGATACCCCCTAGGTTCTACAAAACCTAAAGTGTAGGAGAGATATGACTATCTCGCATTCATTGGTCCATCCTCTTAGTATTTTTTATAAAGGAATTCAAACAAATACTTAGAAATTATTGAAAATAAGTTGGAGAACCAACACATCTTACATAAAATATTGTTAGTATGCTTAAAGAATTCATCTTTATAAATTATGACTTTAATTATTATTAGGGATAACCTTGGGGGCATATCATTCCTTTGACCTTATGTGCTTATATGCTTACCACTTTGCTTTACCTACTTCTTGTGCCTTACATGATGCTATTGATTATTTTACACAATATTATCTTTTTTAAGTTATCATATACTAGTGCTTTGTACATGGTGCTTAAAACTAGCTTATTATTACATAAATACCTTGTTTAACATGATGTTATTATGTTAACAATAATGCACTTATGATAGTTATGATTATTTTCTAGTACATGTCAAATATTCATTACCATATATAAAAGGAGTACATTTAAATGCATAATCAAAGTCCTTTATCATGCTATTTATAAAGTTATATCTTGTTCTATGTCTAATCAAAATTTTGTATGTGCTTATTTGCATTGTTAGAATTATTTTTACATAGTCAAAGTTTTAATCATTTTGTAATAGGGAAATCTCTCATCCTCATCCTTTTTCTTTTATTATTTTGAAGATGGTTCCTTTTAGAAAATTATTATTATATATTCATGTTTAAATTCTTGAAAAATAGGGGCGAGGGGCCTAGCTCGATTGGCTAAAGCATCTTGTTGCAGGCAAGAAGTCACGAGGTCTAGTCTTCCCCCAAACTCATGTTACCAGAGTGCATGTCGTGCTAGTGCCATTAGTCATGTGAAATTTGTTTACCAGACACACTGCAGTTTATAGGGGGACAAATACCCGACCGATTCCTATAGTCTAAAAAAAACAAATCTTGAAAAAATGATACTTATTACATGTCTGGGTGATCCTACAATAGTGGTTTGCACTTTTTGGGACATCTTGATTTTTGTTGAAATCACATATTTTAAAAAAATATAATGATTTAATCCTTGAAAAGTTCCATTTAAAGGATTCCAATTGAAGAGGTTTCGATCAAGCCACCTTAGATCAAACCCCCTTGGATAGAACCCTTCTAGTTTTAAACCATGCCTATAATAGAGTCTCCTTTACACCTATCAAAATGCTGATAAAAAAACACTTTTGATTTACCTTTTGGGGGATCAAATGATTTTTTTTAAAATTTATTTTTTGTAAGTATGTAATCCTTATTATAAGCTTCCGAAAAAGTATAATTTTAAATATATTTAATTTGATTATTATATTTATTTCTTTATTTCTTTTGAATGTAGGTTTTTCATTGAAAATCAAGCTCTTTGTTCTACACATGTGGAAAAATAGTAGATTACCAAAAAAAAATCTAAAAAATATGTCCATGCTAGGTATTGATGTCCTTGATCAAGAAAAAAAAAGAAAATTGAATTTTGATACATACAAAAAAAGTTATGTTATATACGGTCTTCCTATGTCTAAATTGTAATTGGTTTGACTTCAAAACTCAATTAAGAAAAATATATTCAATAAAACACTATGAAACCAAATGAACATGCTAGATCTTTTTGTCTATGATACATGTTTTTGATGGAGTGCTCATTAAAAGAAGAATTCAATGATTATATATTTTACATAAATATATATACTCTAAGTTTCTAAAAATTACTTAATTTCCATGCTAACTTATTTTGCTTTAACAAGCATCTACTTAGTGGTTCACATGCACATCAGATTTGGGGCAAAATATAATGTTGAAAACTGCATACCTATGTCGTTTTCCCTTATGTTTTGGGCCTACTTTGATTAAAAAATACTAGATGTAATATCAGGGTTAAAAGTAATATATTCTTGTGTTAACTTATCTTGTGACATAGACTCATATCTGAATCCTATCATCACTTATCTCCAAATATTTTTAATTGATCCCTAGGTCCCACATATTTTTACCCTAAATCAAATTCATAGGTTTAGACTTGATCTAGGTCATCTCCATACTTGTAGATTTGAATCCTAAAATTTTAAAGTTAAAATTAACATTTAATCCCTTTGTCTCCTTCCAATTTATCATTTTGAGTTGATCTATAACATGTTTGTAATGCATGAACCACTATCATTCTTATGATGCATGATGGATTTATATTTTTGATGGATTTGTTGATTTGGTTTCTAGCTTGGTCAAATTATATGCAGTGGCAAACATATGGTAGATTATTATGCACTTATGATAATTATGATTATTTTTTGGTATTGAATAAAGCTTCATTACCATATCCAAAAGGAATACACTTATACATAATTTAAGTCCTTTGTCATGCTATTTGCAAAGTTGTATCATGTTTTATATATAATCAAAACTCCTTATGCGGTTATTGGCATGGCCAAAATTCCTTTTGCATAGTCAAAGTTTTAATCTTTTGTAATAGGAAAATCTCCCATCTTTATCCCTTTTTTAATTATTTTTTAAGATGCTTCCTTTTAGAAAGATGAAATTATATTCATGTTTAAATTTTGGAAAAATGATACCCATTAAACATACTTTTTTATCATTATAAATATTTGTGATAGAGTGCTCATTGAAAGAAGAATTCAACAATGATATATTAATTTACATAAATCCATATTCTTTGAGTGTTTAAAATATTTAATTTACATAAATTCATATTCTTTGAGTGTTTGAAAATATTTAATTTCCATGCAACTTCTTGTTTTACTTTAGCAAGCGTCTGCCTAGTGGTTCACATGCACATTAAAGTTGAGGTGAAATGCAATGGTGAAAATTACATACCCATGTTGTTTTTCGTTAGGTTTTGGACCCACTTTGATTAGAATGTCCTAGGTGCAATAACAACTTTACAAATAGAATATTCTTGTGGTGATTTGGTTGGTAAGATCCCTATATCACGATCCTATCATCACTTATCCCCAAAGATCACTAGATCCCACATTTGTCACCCTAAATCAAATTCATAAGTTAGACTTGATGTAGGTTATCTCCACACTCATGAATTTGAATCCTAAACCTTTAATACTAAAATTAAAATTTAGTGTCATTGACTCCTTTCAGTTAGTCATTGTGAGCCAACTCAAAGCATGTTTGTATTAATTTATGTGCTTGTTGGTTGTATTTAAGGATTCACTCGTTTGAATATTGTCTAATATTTATGCAAGGATTTATCAAAGAGAATTTGTGAGAGTATTATAGTAGCATGTTATCAAGGGATTACATCAACATAAATAGTCCTAGGTCCATTACACTCTAGCTTGTTATCTTTGAATCTTTTGCTTTGAAGTTGGTCCATCTAGGGGTTTGACTAAAGAGAACACAATCCTTGTGATGCAAGAGGGAAATCAACCCTCATTCTCAAACTCACAACACATATATGAAACTAAAAAAAAATGCAAGAAATTAACTCAAATTTGTTGGAAATGCCTCATACTCATCTTTCAACATTTCTTGAATTGTTACGATAACAAGGTATCAATTAAGCACAAATGTAAATACATTCATTTGCAGCCATATAGGCTAATTAATTCCATTAAATTTGATACAAAAATGATAAGAAATAGCAAGAAACAAATACAAAAGTTTTTCCTTCAACTGATCTTCTTTCACAAGTTTTTTTCTCCTACAACGTGCAAATCCTCAACTGAAACCTCTGCTAAAACTCAATCATGGATTATCCAATCCATTTGCTATTGCAAATACCTCTTCAAACCTACAACCACATATTATTTTTCCTCCCCCCCAAAAAATCTATTCCTTAGAATAATGAGCTTCAAATTTGGTAGCAACACCCTCAAAAATGACAAAATCAAGCATATAAATTAACTCCACACCTTTCATGTAACTCCCCAATTTTCTATGCCTAGAAATGGACAATATGATTTCAAAAATGAATTAAAAATCATTAAATGTTGAAAAGGCATCTTTTTGTAACCTTCATCCATGATTGGTCAAGAAAAAGCAACCACTTCCTCACAAATAGGAGCCCCATAATAGAAAAATCCAAACCTCTTGCTCTTACCTCATGTTCCCATGCGTCTGCTTAACTCTATTTTCTACTTAAATTTAAGTAGCAGGGGTGTTCCCATGCATAAATTTTATTTTTGGGAAAGGATAATTTGGAATATTTTCCTATTTTAATGGAGCAGCTACTGTTTAGGAATTGAAAATAAGCTGTGGAAAAAGAGGGGGGGCTGGAAATAAGCAACAACTGCATATTTCTAAAAATCCACATGGCTCCACAAATTTCTTTCCCTCTTTTTTAATATTTGATTTTGTTTTTGTTTTTCTAATTTTTTATTGTACAAATTATTATTAATACTATTAATACAAATTTAAGTTGGCTGCTTAAAATAAGCAGAAAAACTAAGCATTCATGGGGCCATCAGCTCCACAAATAACTCCTAAATAAGTTGAGCAGTGGCTGCTAGCCAAAATAAGCTAAGCAACCGCATGGGGACATGAGGTTAGGCATCCAAATTCTTCATGAAAAGTTTAGGAACATTAAATTAACTATTATAACTTGTAACTCCCAAAATCCCACACCCAAGATGACATATTTGAATATTTTTGCCTTTTTGAACTTCAAAAACTCAAAATTTGCCTCTTAAATTGTCTCCAACACCACAATTTTTCCAATAATAAAATAAGGCCAATTATTTTAATTCTATATTTTGGTCTTAATGTCACATTTATTTCTCACACAAAATTATTAAAATAAAATTTAAATCACTCCTTTTTTTGATTGATGTTGATCGCAGTTTCACCTAGGATGCTCTTGCATCACCTTGTAATTTAGTAGATTCACAAAGGTGTTCCTAAGCACTAGTTCTTACATATATTCAAATATCAAAAGATTGAGGCAAACAACTTCGAATAGTCAACAATCTACTAGATCAATCTTGTAAGTTATAGTTCATATTTATACTTTAGGTCTAGATTTGCACTCATAGAGATTAAATTCACACACATAGGTGAATTAGGGAAAAACATAACCAATTCACAAAATTTTGAGACAATTATCTACATAAACACAACAATTAATTCTGTGACGAATTAATTCTAAACGTCTCTAGCTTCACTTTCTCATCTTCAAAATCCAAATAACTATTGCAATTTAATTTTCACATTTAATATAATATCTATCATCTAATACCAACTTTTACTTCAAATAAAAATAAACTAAACAATACAAAATAAATATTTAAATAATTTTAAATTAAACTAAAAATTCTTAAATATTTTTGAAGTAAAATAAAATTATATTTTAGTAAATTAAATAATTCAATTATGATATAAATTTTTTAACATATTTTTTTCTAAATATAACTTAATTGTAGGTAGATAAGACTCCATATCACATTTCTAAGTAAAACAAAAAACAAAGACCTACAAAATTCTATATAACTGTTACATGATTGCAAAATTAGCCCACACCACTACTAATCCCTCTCCCCTATTTTTAACATATTTTTTTAAAATATGACTTAGTTGTAGATAGATAAGTCTCCATATCACATTTCTAAGTTTCAAACAAAAAAAGGACCTACAAAATTCTATATAACTATTACATGATTACAAAATTCGCTGACACCACTACTAATCCCTCTCTTCTATTTTTAACATAATTTTTCTAAATATGATTTAGTTGTAGATAAATAAGACTTCGTATCACATTTCTAAGTAAAACAAAAAACGATTACTTATAAAATTCTATATAACTGTTGCATGATTTCAAAATTAACACCACTACTAATTAAATTTTAATTTATACGATGTATGTACTTTCCCTCACAAAAAAGTAACGGAAAAACCAAAAGGATTACAATGAAAGGGCAGCAAATGGGAATTTTTGTTCATGCCAAATTTAACAATCCGGCCATCCCATCATCAAACATATACAAATCAACCCCCTAAAAAACAAATCCTCACCAACCAAAAACAAGATACGTGTTCAAGTCCATAATAGTTAATCTTCTTCCACATCCACGGAATCCTAACCAAACACTAATAATTCATTGTTAACTTAATGGTCAAGCTTCAACTGAAAGCATCCCCAAGTCAATGGTCAAATGACATCCAGGTTAGAACACACCTACCCCCTCAGATCCTCACGTTGTATAATGTGAAACTGTTCACATAAGAAGAATATCAAATCAATTATGGGACGAAGAACCTATAGTTTTCATCTGGTAGTTAGAATTTGTTATTTTCTTGCCTGTGGTGGAATTAGGCTAAATTTATAGAAAGCTTCTATAAATATATACCTAGTCTTACCTCCTCCTTGCATTCATACTTCCTTTTTCATAAGGTTGGGGGCTGATCCTTGGATTACTGAAAGACTGGGATCAGGATCATTTTGAAAAGAGTGATTGGTTGCTCAACAGGGACTAGTATTACATATATTTAGGTCTCTGGATTGTGCTTGGATCTTCATTAGATACTATAATTATGACTATGGGTAAACAGACTGGGGCTGGTCAGACTGTGTGTGTTACAGGAGCAGGAGGATTTATTGCTTCATGGCTTGTCAAGCTGCTATTGGAAAGAGGCTATACTGTGAAAGGAACAGTTCGCAATCCAGGTTTAATTCACACCCATTTAATTATATTATAATCTAGACTGGAATTTGGAACTGGTATGGATATATTTACAGTTTTTGTATTTGGGTGTAGAGATGCACAGTTTTTTGTATGTGGGTGTCTAACAGACACACAGTTTGACACAATTTGGAATTCATATTTTGAATGCACCTATTTCTCTTCGCAGTGGGTTTCATATAAGCATCATCATACACAGCTGTTTTGCTTCTCATGTCCCTCTCTATGCACAGCTGTTCTGATTCTCATATCCCTCCCTCTATATGCGCAGCTGTTTTGAATCTCGTGTCCATTTATAGATAATAGACTTCGTCACAGCTTTTACTTTTCTCTATATGAATATCTGGGTATGTGTGCATATATTCTGGCCACTTCAATGAACAACTTCCCATGTAGTGGGAATCGTGTTGCCCTTTGTATGGAACATACTTGGGATCAGTTTTTTGTTTTCTGTTTTTTTTTGGCCCTTATGGGTTTGTGGGTGCCAACAAAGTTTTATTGTTTGGCTTATTACAGACAGTTTTTATCAATCTGTGAATGAATCATTATGGGATTCTGAATACCCATTCCTTGCAATGCAGAGGATGAGAAGAATGCACATCTCAAACAACTTGAGGGAGCAGAAGAAAGGCTAATTCTTGTAAAAGCGGATCTTCTAGACTACAACAGCCTTGCAGAAGCGATCAATGGCTGCCAAGGAGTATTTCATGTTGCTTCTCCGGTCACAGATGACCCTGTAAGGCAGTAATTTGTCTGCAGAAGTTGTTCAAATTTTATGAATGCTAGAGAAAATTTAGGGGATTGTAGGCAGTCTTATTATGGGGATTGTGGGCACTCTTATTATGGCATAAAGTCAGGGGATTGCTAAGGTATTTGTCTAATTAAACTTTATGGTATCGTTTCTTTTTTTAATTAATTTTTTTATTTCAGGTTCAAATGGTGGAGCCTGCTGTAAATGGTACAAAGAATGTTCTGGATGCAGCTGCAGAGGCTGGGGTACGCCGTGTGGTGTTTACATCTTCTATCGGGGCAGTATACATGGACCCAAAGAGGGATTATGAATCAGTAGTTGATGAGAGTTGCTGGAGCAACCTTGATTTTTGTAAGGATACTAAGGTATGTCTTGCTACTAACAACATATATACTGAATTTGAAACAAATTCCAATTATATAATGTTGATAGAGTCTCTGGACATTTTCCCATTGCATCTAGTTCTTAAGCACATGCTCAGTTACACCTAATTTATTAACAAATTTCATAAAGCAGAGGTTTTCAGATATCGGCCTATATTGTGCTCATAGTCTGTAAGGACTAACTGTAGACATTGTTGAGATCTAGGTCATCATCCCAGAACAAAAGGGCCTTAGTTGTTCTCAAATCCTGGTTAAATTTTATATAAAAATGACAAAGATTATGTTTGAATCAATATTTCAGATTATTCTCTTTTTCTTAATGAATCATCATTGAATATAATCTGAAATGCGAATTCATAAACATACACAGTTGATACTAGAAACAATCTTTTTAATAGAAAACTCACACTAACTATCCTTAAAGATAAATAATCTAAAATTTTAATAGAAAAAAATTGACATCTCATAAAAGTTCAACTGTTCATGTATCTTTTTAATTAAAGTCATCCATACTTTTTTGAACACTGTACCCACAGGTCTTAAATGTGGCAAGAATTCTGTTCTAATTTGTTTTTGAAAGACTTGCACCCTGTCAAAAAAAATGCCACACATTAGCCCATATCTAATCCTGAAATGCTGCACCTTACCATTCTCAAGGATATATGCAAAAGATTTCATTCTTATCCAAGTGAAAGATTTCAGGCTTATCCAAGTGAAAGATTTCAGGATTCAACTCTGTAGAGTTAAATCATTTCTACCAATACTGATATTTTAAAGCCTGATACAACCGACAAACATTTCTAGATTCAAATATTAGTGGAGGGACGTTTGGTGTACTTACTTTGTTTTCACTTTTTAAAACAGAGTAGGTGAAACTTTTTGAGACTTTTTTATCACTAAAATTAGTGTTAGGTATCTAGTATAGGTCACCAGCATCAATCATCGTTAAAAGTAGAGTTGGGTATTATTTTATTTGAACGTAATATCTCTAAAGTTAAAGACTTTGGTGGTGTTAAAAAGACTTTATTAATCGGTCAAAGGAGAAATATCAAAGGTAGGTTAGAGAGGGGTCAAATGTAAAAAAATATTTCAGCTACTTACTAGTAGTTCTTATTCTTTGTATTCTGCTTTGTTCAATGTATAAAAATATAAAAGAAATTGAATATTTTATAATGAAATATATTTTTTAATGTCCGAGTTGGTGTCAACAGATTTTTAAGTCTGTTGGTAAGTTAATAATTCTAAATGGGTCCATCAAGGATAAGTCTAGTTGAGTAAACTCTTTGTCAAAAAGACATTTGCAAAAACACGGACTCCCCACAGCAACAAACAATATGAATTTGATAAAATAATATGAAAAGTTGAATTGATAATATTGTTACCTCAATGTCAAAAACTCACTCAAATTTATTATATATATACATTAATGACAAATGTCTTAAAAAACTTTTAATTACTGAACACAAATATGTGATTAGTCTTATTACAAATTCCTGAATTTGATTGTATGAATTTATTTATTGTCAACGACTCAGATCAAATTTTGATGGTAAAAAAATCCAAAAATTTATGATAAAAAGTGAAAACTTCTGATCCTAGAATTTGAACCTTTTCTGCTCTGATTTGAATCACCTTGCCCACATCACAATCATATAATTCTTTCATTTCTTTGCAAGGCAGCTGGTTTTTCACTTTTTTTAAAATTAAATCTGAACAGCTGACTGAGAACTTATTTACATTATTCCCTTGCAGAACTGGTATTGCTATGGAAAAACAGTGGCAGAGCAGGCTGCATGGGAAAGAGCAAAGGAGAAGGAACTTGATTTGGTAGTGGTAAACCCATGTGTGGTATTGGGCCCTCTTCTGCAATCTGCCATCAATGCCAGTACACTTCACATCCTCAAATACTTAACTGGCTCTGCCAAAACTTATGCCAACTCAGTTCAGGCCTATGTCCACGTCAGAGACGTTGCAGAGGCCCACATTTTGGTTTTTGAGAACACGTCAGCCTCAGGGAGGTATTTGTGCGCCGAGAGTGTTCTCCACCGTGGTGACGTGGTTGATCTGCTGGCAATGATGTTCCCCCAATACCCCATACCTAACAGGTTTGTTATCACTTCCCCCCTGTTTACTTTCTCACTTTCGTACTCTAACGTGTGCTCAGAAGAATATTTGTTTATGATTAAGATGCGCACTAGCTTCCAATAATGTCTTGTCTCCATTTTCTTAGGGGACTTTACAATTGTACCCTGTACTACTACTGGCCCCTCTACCCTATTGGAACCCTAAATTATTTTTTATTTATTAGTGGGCTCTGCATTCTGGTTTTAAACTCTAGACTTAGGTGAGTCTGAGCAGTCTGATGAATCTGTGCCATTGATGATATTATGTACGGGAAAAATCAAATCAAATACAAAAAGTACAAAGTGACCTTTCAATGAACCACCAGGGATGTTTCAACGTTGTAGTGTGTGGTAGTTGACGTTTCAATTTTATATGATTATTTATACAGTAAAATTTAATATTTTTTTATTATATAAAATCAAAATTTTGAATTCCATAAAATACTTAAGTATTAAAAATTTTGTTTTCAAATTTTATTTTACTTAGAGGTTCTAAGATATAGAGATATCAAAAATTATTTGTTAAAAGAATTAATGGAAAATAAAGATTATGAAATTATTGTTTTTTTTTATAATTATATTAACATGTGATACATTATTATTTTGGCGTAGATGTTCGGATGAAGTGAAGCCAAGGATGAAGCCTTACAACTTTTCCAATCAGAAGCTCAAGGACATTGGGTTGGAGTTTACACCAGTGAAACAATGCTTGTATGAAACCGTCATAAGTTTACAAGAGAAGGGTCATATTCCAAAATGATAACATTATCGAAATCTATTCCACCTTATAATTGAAAATAATTGTATGGAGCTTTTCAAATTTATAATCTCAAGTTGTTACTCTCTTATGTCATTACTTGTAAAACAAAGGTGGTTGGTTATACTACCTTATCCATTCATATAAAGTTGCTAGCTAATCATAATGGCCAGAAAACATTTCGCTATCTTGATATGTAAGGAAAATGATTCAATATTTTGATGGCATTTTAATAGTATTTTGTTTTATTAATAAAATGTATTGTTGTTATTGTTTTAACATAAAAATATCAATAAAGATATAATAAAGTGTCATTTACTACTATTTAATTAGTTGCTGAAGTTCAATTTGATATATGTTGTTAATAAACAAGAATATTTATAGCTATTCATCATCTAATAGTAAAAACACAAGTAATAGTGGCAAAAATTTAGCTCTATATGGGACATTAGTCAAATCCCCAAACATGTTAAAAAAGAATAATTGTCATCCAATTCACATATTTTTGATTTATCACCCTTGACTAGATTGCATTGATGCATATCATAGAGTTGCCGCTAATGTCTATGGAGTCGAGCAAAGCATCTAGCTAAAATGTATTGTTATTATTCTTTAAACATGGGAATATCAATAAATATATAAAAAAATGTAATTTAGTATCATTTAATTCAATTTGACGTATGCCATTAATGCACACAAATATTTACAATTATTTATCATCTAGTAATAAAATCATTTAATAGTGGTCAAAATTTAACTCTATTGGACATTAGTCAATCTATTTCATTGCACAAAAAGATTACATATAAAAACCATAAAATATGATTGTCAACATCACATATGGAAAGACATTAGTGTACAACTTTTAGCCTTAACCCAATTCAGATAAGTTTTTTAATGAACAATATACATTTTAACTTGTCATATATATATATATGTATGTATAACAAGCGGTTCCTTCTATTCTAATCTATTCTAAACTATGTGCCATTAATGCCCTTTTCGATATTTTAGTGAGGAGTAATAACAAAAACTACATGTAAGGCTCACCAAATGGTTACATAAATCATATTTCTAGCCAAAACTACCTTAACGAGAATTTAATATTTGAACATGTTCTAATAATTGTGAGAGTATATGTCATATTATGCTTTATCAATAAATTGTATTGGTTATTATTGTTTAAACATCAAAATATCAATAAATATAAATAAAGTGTCATTTACTACCATAGTTGTTTTAGTTCAACTTGATGTGTCATTAATATACAAAATTATTGACAAGTATTCATCATCAGGTAATAAAAATACAATAGTAGTAAAAAATTTAACTCCATATGCAATATTAGTCAACCTAATTTGTTGCACAAAAGATTACATATAAACAACATAGAACACGATTGTCAACATCACATATAAAGGATATTAGTGTACAACTTTTACCTTTAAATCAAATTGAGATAAAAAAAATTAATGAACAAAATATGTTCTAAACTTGTCATATTTATTTATTTTTATTTTTAATGAGTGGTTCCTTCTATTCTAAAATACATGTCATTAATGCTCTTTTTTGAGACTTCAACCATGGATAACAATAAAAGCAAGATGTAAGGCCCACCAAATGGTTGTTGGCAAAACAAAGTTAGACAACTGAGAGGGAGAGGGGGGAAGGGGGAGTGAATTAGTTGTTACAAAATTTAAAACTTATCTTACCTTATCAACCTTTAATCTCAGATCTAATAATTAACAGTGAAAACAAGAATCAACAACACATCAGAATCACATAACACCAATATTTTTGTGTGGAAACTCTGTAAGGGGAAAAACCACGGTGGAGGTTAATCCACAATTATACCCTGTTAAAAGTATAAGTAAAATGAATAAGGAATGCACATCCATTCAGGCACACTGCCTAGAGCTCACTGCTCAAAAGGGAAGACTCACTACTTTACATAAAACAATCAGATTAAATCCATCTGATGAGGTTGAACTGAGAAATTAGCTTCTTCAAAAGCCTGATGACAATTTCGGTTAGACACAAAAATACTTCTTCACACTTTGCTCAAACTTCTTCACACTTTGCTCTGTAATCGAATGATCTGATCTTTATTCACACATTTCACATACACTCTACATGCTCATATCTCACAAATGAAGAAAACAATCTCTCTTATATATTCGCTACATGGAATTACATCAACAACTCTGTCGACCAAAGATAAAAGAGTAAATTACAAACTGTCGGCCCAATTCAAGAGAAAATCTCAATGCGTACCAACCTAAGTCGGTCACAACATAATGAAGACCTAAATCAACATCCTCGAACATGCCAAGCATTCAAAAACTAATCCATAAGGGTCCACAACACGCTACCACCATCATGTCGGCCAAGAACATGAAAACTTGAACACAAAGAAAAAATCTTCGATCACGAGCACACCTATCAACAGAGGCGTACCATAATGATAGAGCATGATCTAGAAAGATCACTGAACGTCTCAGGAGCATACACAACAATTCAATTTACCAGGATTACATTCTCTTCTTCCATAAACAAATGCTACAATAACAGAATAACTGTAGGAACTCAAAAACTCATAACTTTCTCCAATCCTGATGCGTACCACTGAAATTATTGGAGAACACACTAGATAGGCTCAACAACAAACCCTTTAATGTGTGACTTCTGAATATCAATGTACACAACTTTCCACCATTTTGATCTTCACAACTTCACAAATTGCCTGCAACATATTTATTCTAATTTTCTCAATATCCTCGACATATTCAATCTTCAGAATCATCAATGCTAATATTGTTGACATCAATGACAACCACATATCAGCAACACAACCACAACTTCTAACAATGGTTACATAAAATATAATGAGGTGGCTAAAAATGGTTTTCTTTATTTTTTATAGATATATTTGATAGGTAGTTCAAATTTTATATGTGATACAAAATCACTTAGTTTTTTTTGCTTAGTATTACCAATTTTTCAAGTGAAAAATCAAACTAGTTAAGAACTAAACACTTTTTTTGAACTCGTTTTATACTTGCAATTATTTTTTGAGATAGAGCAAATATTTTCTTGAAGTAAGGGGTAAAATTTTCTTTTCCTCCGAAGAACCTTGCTAGTGTAATGATTTCATGATATTGAAAATTTTAATTCAAAACTTCCTTTAAAAACCTTAAAATAGTTTCTACAAATTAATTTCCATAACAAGTTGAGAGTTTGACTCTAAATTTCTCCAATGTATTTGCTCATGGAAGAGAATTGTAAGTCTTGTGGATCACCATATTTGCACACTCTCAAAGCAAGTCTTGAGAACCACTACTCATGAAACATGGGTCAATGAGATTGACTTGTAAAACTACACGATTTAATCTTGATAGCAATATCACAAATAATCCCAATATAAGTAAAGATGACCATGATGATGGAGACAATATAATTTGTAGAAGGAATGATTCAATAGGAAACACAATGATGGAGCATTAAAACAACTTCAAGGACCTATACAACATTCATCTAGCTCTATATGCACATAGTCATGTGAAATGAAAAAAAATTCCATATGATGATTTAAAAGAATTTGGTTTGCTAACTTTAGTTCTCTTATGGCAACAATGATTGAACTTTAGGGTTTTATTTTAACACCAACATATTATTAAGGCAAATTTTAAGAGTGCTTAGTGTTAAGTTGTTTAACTTGTTAGTTGTGTGTCTACATTAAGTATTAGAGATATTTTAAAAAATGATTAAATAAATGATTTGAGTTTTTTTATGGATAGTGATGAGAAAATAACATTTAGCTATATTGGTACCTACTTTTTCAAATACTAGATGCCAAAATCATTTATAATGAATGAAGAATCTAAGAAATCCTATTGTTTAGAAATATTGATGTTGTGACACTGTATTTGATAATGTGAACCTAAAATATTAACTTCAAGCATTTAAATCCTCAAATAAGTTACTATAAACATTTAAGAAACATTTACAATTACGCCATTGAAATATACAACCACCGAATCCTCCATCTTAACCATTTATTCAAAATTTCAAAAACAAAAAATATAATTAAACATGCTCACCTCAAGCTATAGTCATGTGAAATGAAACGTTAAGAAACTAAAAACCATCCATATGATGATTTAAAAGAATTTGGTAAGATATGTTTGAAACCATCCATATGATGATTTTAAAGAATTTGGTAAGATATATTTGTAGCTGTTGAAACTAACTTTTTAGGTCTTAACGTATGGACTCTAGGTAGTAGGAGTTGGTAGTAAGAAGTGATTTTAACTAAGGGTAAGGAGAAGAAACAGACAATGGGTATATTACAAGAATTGTGTAGCTTTCACATAAAGCAATTTCCCTTGTGGGGCAGGGTGGAAATGATCCTCATGGAACTTGTGGGCTTACCTAACCGCTTTAGGGATGAGTGGTCACTTGTTAGTGGACAATCACTGCCTTCACCTACTACCAAATTGAAAGGTGTCCCAAACCGAAATAAAAAAACAATGAAAAAACTAATGTTAGTGGAGGGTCCATTCTGTCTTTTCATTGGGGTAGGTAAGCATAATCAAAGCTTTATGTTTACTCGATTGGATACAAAGCATATTGAGTAAGTTGAAAACTATTTCTATGGTGGGGAGTTGGACTTTTATTGGGATTGTCTCGTAAGCCTGCTTCAATGTGATATTCAAATCATAAATAGATTGCATAGGGATACTTTTTTTGATAGTGTCTTTACCTATGATAAAAAAAGCCCTAACCAAGAGAGTGCATGGAAATTCGTGAAAATGTTAGGTAATATTCATATTTTATAGTTTTCTTAAAGATTAGAGCCCAAATTAGTATAAAATTGGAGGAGATCAAATAAAAAATTAAGAGTATCTTGAAGGTTTATTGGTACTCACAACTTAAAATAACAACAATTAATTTAAAAAAAATTAAATATAGTTTAAGTATATATAATTACAATAAGGGTAGGTGGAGGAAGTTAATCATTTAGAGGTACAACATATTCATAACATTCATCTAGAGTCATTCATACTTCTCCATTAATTATGAGTCAAATAAGACTAACATACCCAAGTCAATTAGAGTAATAATATTACTAAATTTCACAAAGGGTAGGGAGTAATGATATAAAAATTTATAGTCTATAATGAATGGACTAAATTGATTGATTAGTTAATTAAAGTGATGGATTTTATATTAGTTAATAATATTTTTTTTTTATAGTTTATAATAAATAGTTATATGTTTTTTTTAGCTATTTGTTGATAGTTCCTATTCTTTGTAATATGTTTTGTTTCTATATAATTAATTAATTAATTAAATTGATTGATTAATCAATTAGATTGAACAAGTCAACTAAATTAATTCATTACTTAACTAAATTGATTGTAAATAATAATTTTTTATTGAATTATTTGTAGATATATTTATTTAATATTTTTGAGAAAATAATTAATTGAATAATACAAATTATTTAATTAATTTGATTTTTAGTGCATTGATTAATGTCATAATTTTTTTTATTATGGTACATAATGTTAGCTTGAATATTTTTGGATTAGGCTATGTAAACTTTTTACTTCATCAATATTTTGGATCACACTCCATGGTTCATAATCAAGATGAGACAACAAGATAAGATAAAATGTCACTACTGTTGAACTTTTATTTAATTATTTGTGAATATTATATCTATTTAAATTTATTTAATATTTGTGAGAAAATGATTTATTTTAAATTAATTAAAGAATACAAATTATTTAATTAAAATTTAGATGGATTAACTAAGACAAGATGACTTATTTTAATGAGTGGATAAGTGATGAGATTTTAGTGTCTATATTGTATCCCTCTTTGAGATGACATTGCAATTTAGAAAAATCAATGTCATGTAAAAGTAAAATAAAATATAAAATTTTAATGGGATGAAGAGGGTGTTGATATGCCCTAGTCAATTAGAAAAAAAAAATTACTAAGGTGAAGGGATGATACCCTCTCGATAGGTTGGTTGAGCAAAAATGGCATGAGTGACCTCTCAAAAAAATTAAGTCAAATTAGATAGAGGATGAAAAATGAGGATAAAAGTGATAAAATTAGATAAATGGAGTGCAAATAGATGGAAAGAGGTGAAAAATTAGAGGTGAATAAATAGGGCTAGAGGGTGAAAATGTACTTTATTTTTTGATGATATACAGATGAGGAGATAGATAATTAAAAAACTTAACTAGTTATTAGTATAAATTAAATCATGATTTATAGAACAAAATCAATAATAGATATTTTTGGGATATGATGTTTTACACTATTGCATAATTTGATATATTATAATGTTGTAATTAAATAATTATTTAGTTGTGATGCACCTAAGTGGTGTTGTTAATCACACTAGGTAATTATTTGGGGATCACTTTAAGTTGTATTGTAACATTGTATTATTAAATTTAATGTGTGGGAGACATGGGATAGTAATTTAATATTGGGGAAAATATTAAATAAAAAAAAAACTTAGTACCCAATATTAAATAAGGGATTAGTGGTTTTGTTTTCATATGGTTTTATCTTACCACTTGGTTGTATTTGTGTGAGCTTGAATCTATAAAAGCAAGCACATGTTTAGTGGTTAAGGTTGGCTGGGTGAGTGGGAGGTCATTATTGAGTCTTTTTGAGGAGTGCATATGTGAAGCATGGCATGGGATGTGTGGATTCATGCTTGGACACATGAGGATGCATTAAAGAGGCTTGATGCTTCATAGATATTCATTGTAACTCTTGTATTGCTTTATTGTTGAATAATATGATGGAGTATGGATACTTTTAGAGGTTAGGTTTTTCTCTTTTGATGATTTTCCTAGGATATATCTTGTGTTATCTTGTGGCTTGTCTATTTGATCTATGCATTATGGTTACTTGTATGAATGCTTTTCTCTCATGGGGATATGTAGGAAATGGATTAAAAATGTGGGTTGAATGCATTATTTTTTAAAAGATAATGATTATGAATTTGATGGTTTTGAACTATTTAAAATTGAAGGTGCTCACCACATGTCAATATAATACCTACATTCAAACATCCAACCCCTCATTAGTTGATGAAGTTATGTACCGAGGCATAAGGACTAGGGTGAATATGTGCCAAGTGCATAGAGGACTGACCCAAAGAAAAAGGTTGCATGCAAGAATATGCCATATGACACCATTATATGAAAGACCATGATGTTGTGTAGAGATATGCTACAAGGATCATGGTAGATGCAAGAAAAATGATAGTACAAAAAAGAAGATAAGCAAGCATGCAAAAATAATACAAAGATAAACAAGATCTTACCCTTAGTCAAGCTTAAAATTAATTGATTGGTGATGATAACATTGTTGAATATGAGAACAATGCAAGGATTGAGAATGATATATCATGATTATGATAATTTGAGTAAAATAGATCTAGGTTCACAACAAGGCATGAAATAAAACTATTAGATGGTTTGGAGGATGCACTAGATTGCTTGAGTAGATTACATGGGATTAAGATTGTGTGCATTTGGATGGAATACTTTGGGAATGTTTGGATTGTGGGGATTTAGGATATATGGATTGAATTAGAGTGCATTTAGGTAGCCATTTACTTGGAACTTGTAGATATTTTCTCTCCATCCACCCTTTTAGGGTGATATTTTGATTGCCTTTATTCAAAGATACATTGACATATAAATATCATGACATCCACATTAACAATCAACAAATGGTAATATTTTCCAACACTACATGGATTTATTTTTTAAGCACAACACAATTTTGAGGTAGTATAAACCTACACTATTGTTTGATTTATAGATCAAAGGTTGGCACAATTAGAAGGAATTGACAATCTGATATAATCTTTCTACTCCATCATTATTTGAGAAATAATGCATTAGTCAAGTGGATCCCATTATGACAAAGTTATAAAAAGGAGTCATCAACAAAGTGGAGTAGTTGATTGCATAAAGGTAATATTTAATGGTTTGCTTAAGCTCTCAAGATTTTTAGTTTGACAACTTGAAGATGTTGCACTATTGGAGAAAATTCTAGTGAGTCAGTTAAGTGGGTGGGACCATGAATACTTTCTAAATTTTGTAGAGGCTACAAGAAAAGAATAAAAATACTTATACTTCTAGAAAATTGTCTCAATAATGCTCCTCTAAGCAATTCCTAGAATGACATAATTTTCTAATAGTGGGCCATTGGTTGAAAGATGACATGTTGGTAGAAGTTAGGCCAGTCTTGTTTTTGATAAAATTAAAAGGGTACAAGTTAAACTCACAACGTTGTAAAATTGTTGATTTTATTTTAATCACACCATGCACACCATTTCAAAGATGATAGTTTGACAAACATTTTCCATTGCACCACTGACCAAATAGAGAAAATTCAAAAAATGGTGGAGCCCATTCCAAAAAGAAAATGCCTTCAAGATACTTTTGCATTTAGAGAACACGTGGCATGTTGATGCAGACATGTAAAAATGGCTTAACACATATCACATATTTGAAACTACATTTTTCCATTATCGACATGACTGCCATTATCACTATTACATATTGATTTATCAACATCATAAATCCCATTTTTAACATCATTTGCATCATTACCCCTTTTTTCCTTTATTAATTAAATAGTCTCAAATTATTTAATTAATTCACTGCATTTCATCACCTAATTTAACCTTATTCCTCCCGATTAATTAAACAAACACACATTATTTAATTATGTCACTAACATTACTTATTCTTCTTGTGATCCTAATAAAATGTCAAGTCCTAATGTGAGATGCTAGATAAAACTAATAGTGCAACAAGAAGAAATAACAAGATAAAAGAGCACCTCAATGATTAACCTAAGAAAATGGATAACATGAATGTAAGATAAAACAAACTGAATGTTTGTTATACCTTCATGTTGTTGCTTCCTTGGTTGAACCTTGATCTTTGGATGTCTTTTGTGCTCCTTGGATGGCAATGGAGTGAAGTGGATGCAAGATGTAAGATGGAGTGATGAGAAATGCTTATGAAAAGACTAAAATGCTACAAATAACAATTTGGCATAAGTTTGGTAGCAAAAGATTTGATTCCCAAATTGAGGGAAATGAAGGGGTATTTATAGGCTAATTGAAATTCTCTAGAGAATTCAACGGTTGAGATTGATCCAACAAGATCAAGATGAAGGGCTATGGTGAGTTGAGGACTCATAAGCCCTCACATCTTGACATGTGGAATGTGAGATGTCTTAGGGTGGAGTGATGTGGAAATGAGGTGGAGGAGAAGGACAAGAGGTGGAAGAGAAGTACATGAGGTGGATGAAGGACAAGTACTATTGAGGTACCTTGGGGGATAAGAAGATTTCCTCAAAAAAGAACTTCTTGTCCCCAAATGAGGATGAAAGAGACTTTTGAGGAATTTTATAATTTCTCAAAAATCTCCATGGAAAAAAAGAAAGTGGTTGGAAGAATAAATGTAAATTAAAAATTTACATTCATGAATTCAATCAATTGAGATTCGGAAGATGAAATCTTACCCTTACCATCAATAGGTCGAGCTAGCGCATTTACAACTCAACCCAAATAAGCATCACTTACTGGTATCTGAGCAATTTTTCCTGTTGCTCTCACGGAATTGCCCTCTTGTATCATCAAGCCATCACCCATTAATACAGCTCCAACATTATCTGATTCTAGATTTAGGGCAATGCCTACTGTGCCATCTACAAATTCTACTAATTCCCCTGCCATTACTTTATCAAGACCATGAATACGAGCAATGCCATCTCCTACTTGAAGTACAGTGCCAATATTAACAACTTGAACCTCGTTATTATATTGTGGAGAGTTTATTGGGTAAAAGAGGGTCTCCAAAAAGCTGAAGATTTGTCACATGTGGGTAATGTGACAAGTCCAAGGTTCTAGAAGTCCTTGGCGCATGTAAAGTGACAAGTCAAGCCTTCTAGAATCTTGCATGGGGATGAGGAAGACCTTGGAAGGACAAAAGTGAATTAAAAATTCACATGGGGAAGAGAGGAACCTTGGGAAAATAAATGTGAATTAAAAATTCACATTGGGGAAGAGAGTCCAGGCTAAAAATGGTAAGTGGGAAGGTTGACCAGAAAAGGTAAGCTAAATGTGGCTAATGATTCTGATTAAGGTTGTGCAAACACAGGATTATGATAATTAATGAGAGATTAGAGGCAAGTGGGAGATTATGGAGGATGTGACACTTAATCAAGATTAAGTGGTGCACATCCTAATCACAGATTAATTAATTTAATCTGGATTAAAAGAGGGTTATGGAGAATGTGACAAGAGAGAGAAAAAGGGGAATTAAAAATTGATTTTAATCCAAATGGGTTAAAAGACTAAATTAAATAATTTGTCATATTTATTTAATTTAGAGAAGAAAAGGGATAAGGTAAAGTATTTAATTTATTTAATTACATACTTTAGGAACCTTAGGCAGAAAATGAAATAATGATTAAATAAATTATTTAATCACTATTAATGAAATAGATGGATAGAGTAGACGATGTTAAAAATACTAAATTAAATAATTTGTCATATTTATTTAATTTAGAGAAGAAAAGGGATAAGGTAAAGTATTTAATTTATTCAATTACATACTTTTAGGAACCTTAGGCAGAAAATGAAATAATGATTAAATAAATTATTTAATCACTATTAATGAAATAGATGAATAGAGTAGACGATTTTGACCATGTAGAAGTCGTCAAATTTAGATGTCTACATTTTCCCCCTCTTCGAAGTACCATTAGAATAACCGTGCTTCGAAGAAAAGAAAGTGCAGATGACTCTATAGAGGAAGTAATTGGAAGATGATGCCCCAACGTGGGGAGGAGGATCTGAGCTGTCCAATTAGTGGGGAATGGATGAAGATGCCCCAATCTTGGAAGGGATTGACTATGACAGGGAAAATTGGTAAATGTGAAGGGTATGCCCCCTCAAGAGGGTGACGGGGGGAAAAATAAGGGTCCCAGGCAACATCTCGATAGGAAGAAACGGATGGTATGGTTGGAAAGAGGGCAAAAAATTAGGCAAATTTATCTTTTGAATGAAGTCAATCGGACAAATAGAGTGCAAATGGCGGCCCCGAGAAGAGAAGGGATTAATCAAAGGAATAAAAGGGTAAATAAAATGTAAAAATACCTCTTAAGAGAGGGAAAGTGAATATAAGGTACTTTTGAAAATTACCTCACCTCATTTGCACTGTAGCAGTTGAGATAAAGGAGAAACAACAAACAGACGAGGAGTGAAGATGCCGGGAGATAATGACATCGAGATCGTCCACCAGATAGATGAGGTTCGACGGTCCTACAGGGAGCAGGGTGGGCCCCACGAGGTAGGAGACAAAACCCCCTATTCATTATTTTTGAAATTTTAACGCATTTTTACGTGTTTTATCAAAAATATAAAACATGGGTTTTGTGGGCAGGAGAAAATTAAGAAATGGGTAGGAAGAAAAAAATTGAAAATTTGACAAAAAAAGGGAGATTTTGGGGAAAACCGCTTACTGCCATAGGCGAAACGCCTGATTCCTCCTGGATGGGGTGGCCGGTTGTGAACCTTATGACTAGGGGCAGTCTGCCCCTGGTTTACGAGCTATTCGGCGGCGGGCGGACACCTGAAGCAAGCCGCCCCACCGACGGAGTGGGTCCGCCCCGGCCGGCCAAGGGCGGGTCCACCCTGCTGCAGGGGCAGTCCGCCCCGCAGTCGTGAGGAAGGAGGGAGGGGGGAATAGAAAAAAAGAGAGAAGGAAAGAGAGAAGAAGGGAAGAAAAAAGGTGTGGGAGTAGGAAGAAGAATTGGACGAAGAATTTTGACAAGGGGGATGGTATGTTTATAGGATTTTGGGAGATTACAGATGCACGAGCGGAGGCCGGAGGCACTGGTGGCAACGATTGAGGTGATGATCGGGGCAGATCATGCAGCTCTGGAGTAGGTGGGGTTACTACACTTAGTGTAGTTTCTTGAGATGAGGGCACATCAGGCGATGTTGACAGCCCTGATAGAGAGATGGAGCTCGACTACGTCGACATTTCATTTGTCGACAGGCGAGATGACAGTGACATTGGAGGATGTGTGGCAGATTTTGAGGTTACTGATAATAGGTCGGTTAGTGAGTGAGGAGGCGTCGAGAGGAGCACAGTTAGATGAGACCATTTTGGTGTTATTCAGGCGAGATGACTTGCCGATACAGAGGGGGATGTTAGACATAGACAGATGCCTGGCCTTGGAGGTGCTAGCATTACCCCTGTTTTTGTATTATTTGATCAGCGAGATACTACTGCCGGATCGGAGCAGGCGATTCTGTAGCTTGCGGTATATGGAGGTGATTCGACATATTGTCGACTGGTGGGAGGGGCAGTTTTCCTAGGAGTCATGTGTGTTGGCCCAGTTATATTGAGATATGCACGTGATTTGTTATCGGGGGGGCAGAGCGTGACGCATAGGACGTTATTGCAGGTGTGGGGGTGGCAGCATATCTCGGTGACGAGACCCATAGTGGTCAGGAGAGGAGATTTGGATGATAGAGAATCGGTGGCTTGGGAGTTTGGGGCAGCCAGGGGGTGCATCTTACGGTATGAGATGCAGGGAGAGATGGATTAGTGGAGGAGAGTGTTTGATGAGTTACGGGAGGAGCACATTGTATGGCGGTCATACATGTATCAGTAGTTTAGAGGATGGAGGACCGAGGAGGAGAGACATCAAGGATTCTTTAGATGTAGATGTTTCCTGATTGGGAGCCTGGGGCACATAGTGGAGATGCATCATCCAGACAGAGTGATGCAGCAGTTTGGACTCATGCAGGACATTCCAAGAGCACCGACTATGTTTTGTCGGCTTACCAGAGAGGTACCTTGGGGGTGAGTTTATCAGCGAGAGGTGTGAGGGAGGCATGGGTGATGGCAGGTGGGGTGCCCTATCCAGGGAGGTGAGAGGGTCCAGAGGATGTTGGAGTGACAAATCGGTATGATTGGTGATTTCGCAACCACCGATGGGAGAGGGTTACACCGGAGGTGCCTGCTATGGGATCCGCAAAGGGGGGCCAGAGGATGAGTAGGAGGGGAGACAGGAGGAGGAGACGGAGAAGGGTGGACATAAGGATGAGAGATAGGAGGAGGAGGGACAGGAGAGAGAGGTAGGAGGAGCTGGTGGTGGTGGGGAGGAGATGGACCTGGAGCAGGGTGGTCATGAGGATGAGGGACATCATAGTGGTGGTGCGGAGGAGGGTGTCGCTGGAGATCAACCGATGAGGAGGGGTAGAGTCAAGAGGAGGCGACAGCCGAGGAGGGTGAGGAGAGCTGTGGTAGAGGAGATGGAGGCAAGAGGAGCAGGTGGTGGGGGGGAGGAGATAGAGGTGGTGAGATTGGGGAGCGAGTCAGAGATGGAGATGCTCCGGGTGGTGGAGGGGAGGTAGGTGCAAATAGGGATTGGTGGTAGAGTACGGTGGAGGTAGATGTAGGTGAGAGCCGAGCAAGAGGAGGTGAGAGCTCTAGATCCATAGGAGGAGGTGAGAGCCATAGATCCACAAGAGGAGGTGAGGGCCAGAGATCCTCAAGAGGGAGTAGAGAGGGCGACAAATGTTGGAGGATGTCCTGAGGGGATGCCCGAGAGTAGTCGACGGAGGAGGGTCCAGTCAGTAGAGTAGGAGCCAAAGGGGGATAGGCAGCCTGGAGGGGAGCCGCGGAGACTGATGAGGGTGAGGAGGAGAGGACAGCCATAGAGGATTCAGTTGACGAGCCGAGCTGAGAAGGTGCAGGAGGAGAGAGAGGAGGAGGCGATGGACCTGGATGTAGAGGTGGTGGAGCCTCTAACAGTAGTACTAGCAACTGCAGTTGACGATCCAATGGTGTTACTGAGAGGGGCCCAGGCGAGGATATGGGTGTTAGAGGAGGAGGTGAGGAGGGTTGAGGCCGAGGTGCAGAGGATACAAGAGACATAAATGATAGTGTTTGAGCGTGTTGTGGGCCAGCTGACGACAGATATACAAGTGGTTGAGAGAGAGAGGGATGAGATGCGAGTAGGGATGAAGAGAGTACGGGGGGAGCTGGCTCGGGTGACATGGGATCGAGATAGGCTAGAGACACTGATGATAGTTGCTCAGATGCAAGGTCAGCCAGAGCCAGGAGATCGTGTCCCAGTGGAGTGTTCTCAGCAGGTTGAGAGGGAGGTGGAGACACTGAGAGTTCAGGTGATAGGACTTTTTGGAGGAGAGGACAACACTGTAGGAGAGAGTATCGATGGCAGAGGCATCTTTAGAGGAGATGAGGGCGAGGTCCAAGGCCACAGAGGTCAGATTAGAGATAGTGCAACGGGAGAGAGAGAGTGCACAGGGACAGGTGCAAGCACTACAGGGGGAGAGGGATAGGTCGAGATCCTGCAGTTCTAGAGAGATGCAGTAGTGGGCCAGGCAGAGAATGCCGAGAGGGATATAGCATAGAGGCAGGCATGCCGAGGGTAGGGTGATGGGATAGAGCTAGAGACTATGCGAGCAGAGAGGGAGAGGGCCGCAAAGCAAATACGCCTACTGATAGCGGCACAAGAGGCATGGGAGCAGGAGTGACGTGACTTTAGCAGAGAGAGAGATAGGTACAGGCATGAGCAGAATGCCGCTTGGTTCTAGGCTGGGTAGAGATATGAGTACATGCATGAGGCGGCGTACTGGAGGGGTGCGTATGAGCAGGCAATGCCAGATCCGGTGCAACGTACAACGCAATATGTTAGGCAGATACCACAGATGTCGACACCGTCCCAATCTTTAGGGACACGGACTAGGGGGTATAGTGACTTCTAGCCAACTCCTTCTCGGTTTGGGACTCCAAGGCGTGAGTCACAGGGGACTCCGACACACAGGGGACCGGTACCTGAGTCTCCTCAGAGGTTAGGTGTGGGCAGCTCAAGATAGGCAGATGACAGGTGACAGGATACAGGTGTTTTTGATAGATACCAGATGGTGGTGTAGCACCTATGTTTAGATGATGCACCTTATTTTGAGCATGATATGGAGGTGATTATGTGGTGACTATATTTTGGATATGGACATTGTATTATTTTGATGATGATATGTGATGATCCCCATTGATATTATGTCACACAGTTTTGTGATGTATGATTTATGTTATGCATTATTGATGTTCTGATGATAGATGATGTATGTTATGCATATGTATATGATGTTTTTGTGTTGATATGGATGTTGTGTTATGATGTTAATTATTTATTTATGCATGTGTGGATGAGGTGATTATGGATGATGTTAATGATTTATGAATGGTAATGCAATTGTATGCATAATTAATATGGGCCTATTAATGATGCATAGGCGGATATGGAAATGTATGGATGAATGAGCATAATGAAGGGAATGAACCTGCATGAATTGATGCCATATGGATAAATGAACTTAATGTATTGATGCAAATGGATGAACTTAAATGAATTAATACAAATGGATAAATAAATGGATGTATTAATGCAAATGGATAAATGAATGGATATAAATGGATTGATGCAAATGGATAAATGAACCTAAATGAATGTAGAAATAGGTATCAATGGGTAGGCGTAGAGTGTGTGGAGTGCAGTACTTATCAAGAACCATAAGGATCATGAGAAGAAAAGTTAGTAAGAGGGAATGAGAGTTTGCACAACCAAAATCACGAGTCATAGATGTAGGAACAAGATAGGATGAAGGGGGAATATGCAATGAGATGAAATGCAATATGAATGTAATTTTCCATCCTTTAGAGCACTGATTTTTGCTATAGCATAAGACATCGGGCGTCAGGGTATGTAAACCAAGACGGATTAATGTCTTATGCATAAAACAAACATGACAAACAAGAAGGCTATCCCAATACCCCAAAGTCACGATGAATTTGGTCAGGCCAGGTATTGGGATAACCACAAGCACAAAGGGATGCCCCCACATAACGCAGAATCTGAGAGGAATTCTAGTGGGTACTATGTGGAGCATCCCAACAGACAAAAACAATAAAACAGTCAAGAGATGTCCCTTTGTTAACTAGGAAAAACACACCACAATATGAAGGATCCTGGTGATCTTGACTAGTGATTACAGGGAGCTCAAATGATAAACAAAATCCAAAAGTACCAAAAGATCATAATCAATTACAAGCGTCCTTTGCCATAAGATCCCAAGGATGGATGGGGTTGATGTGGTCTGTTAGGAAGGATGCATCCTGTTAAGACCAATGGTGGATACTGAGCTAAAGTGACCTAGATGATGCAGGATAATTGCCATTGGGAAAATTTCTTGATACGAGAAGATCTTGTTTGTGAAGAATCAACGATCAACCTAGGGGCCCGAGGGTTGATCAAAGATCAACCTTGCATACGTGAAAGCGCAGGGCCCTCGTAGTTCAGGGAAATACAACGGTAAAAGAGTGGAAAGTGGACTGATGGAAACTGATGGATGACCAAGACAAACACAAGCCCCAGGGGCATATCAAAAGATCAACCTTGCCTACGTACAAGCGTAGGGGCAATGTAGTTTGGACATGACAAAAGACCAAGGATGGACAAGATCGAAAAGTGGACTATGGTGACCGATGATGAAGAAAAAAATGCCTCGGGGGCCGATCAAAGATTAGCCTTGCCTACGTGCAAGCGCAGAGGCATCGTAGTTCAAGAGAAGACGATGATAAAAGCGAAAAGAGGGTGATGATGACAGATGATGGAGGACAATGATCAAACAAACTGACCACAAAAGAAGACAATGAGAAGCCCCGGGGGTGGATCAAATGATCAGCCTTATCTACATGCAAGCACGGGGGCAACGTAGTTCAGAATGAAGACACGATGAGAGCTAGATGGAGACGAACACAAAGAGTGAGCCTAGATGAAGACAAAGACAAAAAAGAGATGACACAAGCTCAGATTAGGATAATAAGCTCAAGGTGTTGGATAGCGGATGACGGTCGTCCAATGCTCAACCAAAATATACCAAGCAATGAGGTGATGCAAGCGGATGGGAGGATACGGGGATTGAGGAATCGGCGGATAAGCCATGAAGTAACTAGGACGCGAGGTAGATAATGATTAAGCCCTATAGAGAGGCGCCTGTTACCAAGTTTTCACCAATCGTACATATCCAAGGTGCCACGTAGGGGTGGTTTTCACCATAGGATGAATTATTTCTCTTTACTATTTTTGGATTTATTTTTATTTTTTTATTTTTTTGTATTTTTGACTTTTACTAGGAAGGATACCCCAGTTGAACTAAGTGTAGAACTTCTTCAGGTGCATGATGTTGATGGGTTCCTCCAAGGGCTCCCCTTCAGGGGTGGAGAGCCTATAGGCGCCAAAAGCATATTTTGTGGTGATGACATAAGGGCCCAACCAGTTTGCTTCAAACTTACCCTTTTTCTCTCGATCTTGTTGATTCTGCTGATTCTCTTTTAGGACTAAATCACCAACATTGAATTGACAAGGGCAGACTTTCTTATTGTAGCTCCTTTTGAGTTGGTGTTGATAGGCTTGCATGTGGTTATAAGCCTTGACCCATTTTTCATCAGCAATTCCAATTGTGCCAAGCATGCCACTCGGGTGTCTTCGTCAGTGATGAGATTCTTGAGGGAGATTCAGAGTGAAGGGATTTCAACTTCGATTGGCAAGATGACTTCAGCGCCATAGACAAGAGAGTATGGAGTAGTGCCGGTAGGGGTGCAAATGGATGTACGGTAGGCCCAAAGAGTGGGATGAATATGGAGGTGCCAATCACGGCCAGTGTTATTGACCATCTTCTTAATGATTTTGATCAATGTTTTGTTTATTGCCTCTGCTTGCCCATTACCCTGGGGATAATAGGGGGTGGACCAACGATGTTGGATATGATACGTGTCGCGTAGGAGCTTCATACACTAATTTTTGAATGGCTTTCCATTGTTGGTGATGATGGCGGAGGGGATACCATACCTGCAGAGGATATGGTAGAGGATGAACTTAGATATCTGAAAACCAGTGATGTGAGTGAGTGGTATGGCTTCCACCCACTTGGTGAAGTATTCAGTGGCTGTGATGATAAAGGTGTGACCATCAGAGGATGGAGGGTAGATCTTTCCAATCAAGTTGAAACCCCATTGTGAAAATGACCAAGGTGTCGTGATAGGTTGGAGCTCTTGTGCTAGAGCGTGAATTAGATCTGCATGTTGTTGACACGGAAGACACTTTTTGACATACTCACAAGCATCCTATTCCATTATGGGCCAATAATATCCTGCTCTGAGAATTCGTTTGGCTAAGGCCATACCATTAGAATGAGCCCAACAAATATCGCTATGCACTTCTATTAATGTCGTGCGGGCTTCAGTTTCGTCTAAACAACAAAGGAGAGTTCCATCATATCCACGTCGATAAAGTGTATCACCGATAATGGTGTAGCGGGCAGTGCGTTGGATAAATGATTTACGTTGGTTTCTCGTGAGATCAGGCGGGAGGGTGTTGTCATGAATATAGGTGTAAATGTTGTGGTACCAAGGGGATTCATGATCTACAATAGCACACACCATGTCACTCTCAGGGATATCATACGCTGGGATTAGGAGTTGCTCGACTAGGAACTGACAATTTGTGAAATCTTTTGGCATGTCGAGGAGAGAGCCAATGGTAGCCATAACATCTGCTACCTTATTTTGGAGTCTCGGGATCTGCTCAAATTGGATGGAGGTGAAATATTTTTTGAAGTTGTCCACCATTCATTTGTACGGCAACAAATTTTCATCCTTTGTTAGAAACTCATTGTTGACCTATTTTATGACCAACTGGGAGTCACCAAAAACTTGTAGATGAGTGATGTGCCATTGGACAACAATTCTGAGGCCTGTGAGAAGGGCTTCATATTCAAAGATATTGTTGGTACAGGGAAAAGCCAGTCTAAATGATTTTGGTATGTAATCACCTTGGGGGGTGATAAGCAAGACTCCTGCCCCCGATCCATTATGGGTGTGATCCATCAAAGTACAGTGTCCAAGTGGTGGCTTTTGAGATTGCAAGTACTCCTTTATCTAGAAACTCAGTTTCTATGGGATAGGCGTCCACTAATGGGGCATCTGCTAACTGATTTGCTATTACTTGTCCTTTAATGGCCTTTCTATCCACATATTCTATATCAAACTCACTGAGGAGCATAATCCATTTAGCCATTCAACCAGTCAGGGCTGTCTTGGACAACAGGTACTTGAGGGGGTCGATTTTGGATATCAATTTTATAGGACGGCTAAGCATATAGTGGCGTAGATTTTGTGTGCTGAAGACCACAATGAGACATGCCTTTTCCATTGGTGAATAATTGAGTTCATACCCGACCAGTGTGCGGCTAATGTAATAGATCGCCCGTTCCTTTGAGAATTCATCATGCTATGCCAATAATGCCCCTAATGCAACTGATGTGGCAGATATGTACAATAAGAGGGGTTTTCCAGGGATAGGTGGCATCAATATTGGTGGGTGGGCCAAGTATCCTTTGATCATGTCAAAACCCAACTGACACTGTTGATTCCACTTAAAGGTGGTGTCTTTCTTGAGAAGGTGGGTGAATGACTGACATTTATCCGCAAGCTGGGCTATAAACCGGCGGATGGATTGTAGTTTCCCTTGGAGGCTCCTCAATTGTTTCAAGTTTCTTGGTGGAGGCATATCCATGATACATTTCACCTTAGCCGGGTCAACCTTGATGCCTCTTCGGGAAACTATGAAGCCCAACAATTTTCCTGATGTGACACCAAACACACACTTTTTTGGATTCAGTCGAAGCTTGTACTGTTCTAAGCGCTTGAAGATCCTTTTTAGAATGGAAGGGTGTTCTTCTCTGGTTCCATATTTTTCCAGTAGGTCATCAACATAATCTTCCATGATGATGTGGATGAGGTCATGGAATATAACCGTCATTGCCTGTTGAAAAGTTGCCCTCGCATTTTTGAGACCAAAGGGCATGACATTGTAACAAAAAGTACCCCAAGGTGTTGTAAAAGCGGTTTTGTGTTGATCTTCAGGGGAAATCCGGATCTGATTGTAGCCAGAGAAGCCATCCATGAGGGATAGCATCTCATGTCCTACAGTGATGTTGACCAACATGTCGATGTTAGGCAATGGAAAGTCATCTTTTGGGCAAGCTTTGTTAAGATCTCAAAAATATGTACAAATTCTGATGTCTCCATTGGGTTTAGCAAAAGGTACTATATTGGAGATCCAATCAGAATAATCTATGGATCTGATAAAACCAACATCTAGTAACTTTTCCAGTTCTTTCTTAACCAATAATGCCACCTACGGATGCATCTTTCGGAGCTTCTGCTTGTCAGGTTTGGCCTTTGGACGGACATCCAAATGGTGTACAACAAGATTAAGATCCAAGCCAGGCATATCAGAATAAGCCCATGCAAATTTGATAAGCCCTTCTCGAAGAATGTGGACAATGGTGCGATACTCTTCTTCAGATAAAGATTTGGCCACATAGGTGATCCTTGGAGTTTCCTCTGTCCCCAAATTTACCTCTTGTGTTTCTTCAATTAGAATCAAAGATTGCTCAGACAGTTGTGTTCCTACAAGGGGAAGATGAACGTCCCCATCTTCCAGTGCCATATTAAGGTTTTCACTGTCAGATACATCCTTTGTTTTTACTTTTTCATAGTCAAAAAGCGCCTCGGTGAGGTTTTCACTTGATGACCCATTTTTCTTTTGTTTCTTTTTGTTTTTGTGATTAGGGTGTTCATCTTCCACCAATCCCATTAGATGCACGTAGGTATCCTCTGAGGGAAATGTGCTGATAGGTACGCTACCTTGTAGGTCATGATCAATAAGCTCAGGATGTTTAAGGGATAAAGTTATGGTACAAACAGATAAGCATTCAAACATGGTAGGGAGGTCAATGTGATTCAAATCATCGTATGCGTGTATGATGGATTCTTCCTTCGGTATGTCTTCGAGGGAACCGTTGTCAACACTAGCATTGTTAGAGGTGCTAGCAGATGTTGTAGGACCCTTTTGTTTAGTATCATAACCCAGGCCCAAATTTCTTGGTCGGATGGTAGTTGCTTCAATGGGCAGACGTTTTCCTTGTTCTTCTGCACCAAGGCCTCTGCCTTGGTAATGACACTTTTCAATGAACTTGGATGCACGTGGATAAACTTCTTGGAAGTATTCAATAAGTGGATGTGGTGGCTCAAGTTCCTCCCGACAAACCCATTGATTGATATCTTCGTCCATTTGATCTTGGAGGGATCCCAAATCATTGAATGTTGTTGACCCCATGTTCTTGGAAGTGATTGTGAGTGTCTTTTCTTCTACTTTTGGTAGCGGCAGAATTGGTTGTCCATATGTGCGGGGTGAAGGTGGCATGGTTGCCACATTGAGTGTGGTATGCATTTCATATTCACCACATCTCTTGTCTATGATCTGGACCTTGGTGATGGTGGAAGCAGGTGTGGATGATGGTGGGGATGTTAGTGTATTGGTGGATGGGTTAGGATCAGATGTTGGGGTTTCTCCCATTTTGACTCCTAGACAGTAATGCGAATGCGGAAAGGAAGCTTCCAAGGCACGACAATGCTCAAAAGGCTGAGGGTCGGCTTGTATGGTGACTTCCATTCCTTGAAATGGGAAATTTAAGCATTGGTGATAGGTGGATGGGACGGATTGCATAGAATGATGTCATGGACGACCAAGAAGGATGTTTTATGGAAGTTCAAGGTCCAGAACATGACACATAGTGTATTGCACAATAGGGCCCACTTGAATAGGGAGGCAAATCATTCCTTTAGAATCACACTCTGCATTATCATAGGCCTTGATGGTGATCACTTGATTTCTCAGGTCAGCCTATGTGTATCCAACCTGTTGTATGAATTTTAATGTGGATAGATTTAGGGCTGAACCATTATCTACCAGTGCCTTTTTTACTTTTTGACAATTTACAACAACCTCGAGATGGAGGGGGCGGTTGTGGCTTGCATCAAGATGCGGCATGCCTTTTTGGCTAAAGGCTAAGTGAGAGGTTGATGAGAGATTGGCTACCAATGCTTGAAATTGGGTAGGGTCAATATTATCAAGCACTTGTGTGCTTTGCAAAGCCTTAGTTAAGATATCTTGATGCATGGGAGATGACTTAAGTAGATCCAAAATGGATATTTGGGCTGTAGTCTTACCTAGATGGTCTAGGATGTTATATTGGGAATTGGCGGATGGTCATTGGGTAGATGGAGGTGCTATTGGGACTATGATACGGGTTCGCCGAGTGGTGACAACACATTGTGGATCTTTTCCTTTAACATGTATCATGGATACACGTGGCTCCACTTGTTCTACATATGAAACCACACCTTGATAATTGTATGGTACATTTTTGTAGCTGATGTTATTAGTACTGTTACCTTGCTTGTTATTATTGCTAGGTCCAGGATTTGAGTTGGACATACTAGGACCCTGATTATGGTTAGGAAATGCATTTTGATATATTTGTAATTGAGCATTGGACGGAGATGTTGTGTTAGCATCTACATGGATTTCACCTCGATTGATGAGGCCTTGAATGTAGGTTTTTAGGCCTTGACATTTATCTAGGGTATGCCCCTTAATCTTGTGAAACTCACAATATTCATTGTCTTTAAACCAAGTAGGCTTGGGTTTAGACATATCAAGAGGTTTGGTAATAGGATAGGTGATGGGATAATTAGCTTGAAGAAGCTTATTAAACACCATGCTAAGGGGTTCTCCCAACTGAGTGAACTTTCATTTGTTTCCCCCTTGGTTGTTTTGATTGGATTGTTGTCGTGGTGCCCCTTGAGGGATAGATATGGTGATCTAGACTGATGGTTATTGCTGAGGAGGGTACCTTTGCATGGTGGTGGCCACTTGAACATGTTTGGTGTCAGTGACACCATCATTGACAATTTTTTTATTTCTATTCCAATAACGAGGTTTATCCCCAAAGGATTTCTCTCTACCAGAATTGAAATGTTTGACTTGTCCTTTTGCAACAAGGGCTCGTTCTAAGATGGGGCCTTTCTCCACAAGTCCTGCAAAGGTGGTGATACAATGGAGTTGGAAATTATGAGCCATATCCGAGTGGGAGTTTTTCGATAAATAACATGACCATGTCTTTTTCTGTTGGTGGGGATTTCATCCTGCTAGCCAAGGCACGCCATCTTTGCAAGTAGCTTGCAAAGGTCTCTCCATCACATTGTTTTTCTTTAAGGAGATCAAGTGTGTCAATATCTTTCTCTAGATTAAAAGAGAAGTGAGAGACAAACTGTTTGGATAATTGTGCAAAGGTTGTGATAGATGCCTTTTCAAGACCCATAAACTAGTTAAGGGCAACCTTTTGTAGACTCTTTGGGAAAAGTCAGATGAGATAATTGTCATTATGCATGACCTCTTGGAAATGGGCGTAAAATTCTTGAAGGTGGGCTCTAGGGTCCTTGGTTCCTTTGTATTTATCGAATTTTGGTATCTCAAAATGTTTGGGAAAAGGAATCAAGGAGATGGAGGGATCAAAAGGATAAGGACATATGTCCTCAAACTTGAATGATTGTTTACCCGCTCCAGCTTGTAGGTCCTTTAATGCTACTTTTACTTCTTCCAAGTCCTTATTGATGGGAGTCGTGGGAGTCAAAATGGATTGATTGTATGGATAATATTATGGATATGATGAGGATGGCCCTACTGTTGTTGGATCATAAACGGGTTGAGTCGGATATGAGTGCGTTTGTTGATTGTAAGTGGAATGATAGTTGGATGATTGATTGTGTTGAGTGGGAGCCACTTGTTGTTGATAGTAGGAAACAAGAGAGGGGTCCTGTTGCTGCATAGCATTTTGGTAATGCGTAGAGGTAGGGCCTCTTTGTGGATGTGATGATGGTTGTTGGTAATAGGAAGTGTAAGGTGCTCCCTGTTGGTGAGTTTGTTGTTGTTGATAGTAGGCTAGATAGGATTGGTATTGTTGCGCAATGGTGGGTTGTTGTGGGACGTATGGGTATGGATTCGATGTTTGTTGGTGGGGGTGATGTTGAGGTTGTGAAAGATTGGTGTAAGGTGGCGGTTGGGTATGTGTTTGGTTTTGCGCATTTTGATGAGGATTCGTATGGGATGGAATAGTGTATGTGCTAGAGGGATGATATAGGTACTTAGTAAGCGGATTATGATGTGTTTGCGTAGGGATATGTACATGTTGTTGTGGAGGTCATTGTTGTTGTTGATGAGGTGGGTGAGATAAGATATGTTGTTGTTGTTGAGATGGGTGAGATGAGATGTGTTGGTGTTGTTGAGATGGGTGAGATGAGACATGTTGTTGTTGTTGAGATGGGTGAGATGAGATGTGTTGGTGTTGTTGAGATGGGTGAGATGAGACGTGTTGTTGTTGTTGAGATGGGTGAGATGAGATGTGTTGTTGTTGTTGTGAGGTAGGTTGCACTACTTGATGTGATGGTTGTGCGAGAACGGTAGTGTGTTGTGGATGCAAGTGTTGAGATGAAGCTATAATAGTAGCAACATGTTGTGGTGGTGCTGGTAGTGGGGTGGATTGGTTTGGATTATTTGGAGGTTGTTGAAATGCAAGAGGTAGCACATTGGTAAGTGTAGGTGTGCCCCCAATATTAGAATATGGGGGAGGAAGCGGTGGAGCAGATGGGATGTGTGGCGGCATGCCATAGGTGTGGGGATCATTAGGATTGGGTGGTGGAATAGTAGATTTCATGGTTGGAAGATGAGGATATTCTTGGACTTGATGGATGACATCATTTCCAAGTTCGGGGTGGTACTAATTTTCAGCGGGTGCACCTTCAGGAACGTAGGAATTTTCTGGAACATTTTGTGAGGTTTGTGGATCAACAAATGGGGGAAGGGCATATTGTGATGTATTGAAATCGGATGGTGGTTTGAATCCCTTCATGAGTAAGGTGGAAAGGATCTTATCCCCACATTCGTTTAGGAGACGATCGGTCATTTGAACATTGGTAGGATTACTGAGATATTCGTGAACGGTGACTTCAGGTTGATTGACCATGTTTTCATCACTAGGCGGTGTGATATTTTGGATGTCGGTGTTTGATTGAGATGAGATGTCGTTATGGGGATCGTGTGGAATGCTATTAGGATCTTGAGGGACATATGGTTGGGAACCTTGAGTTTGTTGGTCTGCCATTTGCTTTTTTGTTTGTGAACGGGTTTGAACGGGCATGAACGTTCAAAAACAACTAAGTGATGCAATCTCTAAAGGATGATCTAGGTGATGATTTGGATTGATTGATTTAGATTGGATGATGGATCAATTTATGATGTATCAATTGGATGATTTGGATTGGGATTGGATTGTTTGGATCAATTGATGATGTATCAATTGGATGATTTGGATGATGATTGGACTTGTTTGGATCAAATGATGATGTGTCAATTTGATGATTTAGATGAGGATTGATTTGATTGGATCAAATGATGATGTATCAATTTGATGATTGGATTGTTTAGATCAATTGATGATGTATCAATTGGATGATTTTGGATGATGATTGGATTTGATTGGATCAAATGATGATGTATCAATTTGATGATTGGATTGTTTGGATCAATTGATGATGTATCAATTGGATGATTTTGGATGATGATTGGATTTGTTTGGATCAAATGATGATGTATCAATTTGATGATTTGGATGAGGATTGATTTAATTGGATGATGGGATTTTGATTGGATTTGGATAGATTGGATTGGATTGGATGATGGATCAATTGATGATGTATCAATTGGATGATTTTAGATGATGATTGGGTTTGATTGGATCAAATGATGATGTATCAATTTGATGATTGGATTGTTTGGATCAATTGATGATGTATCAATTGGATGATTTTGGATGATGATTGGATTTGTTTAGATCAAATGATGATGTATCAATTTGATGATTTGGATGAGGATTGATTTAATTGGATGATGGGATTTTGATTGGATTTGGATAGATTGGATGGGATTGGATGATGGATCAATTGATGATGTATCAATTGGATGATTTGGATAAGGTTTGATTTGATGGAGGGGATCCTAAAACCTGATTTGGAAATTACCCTAAGTGACTTATAACGTTGGTTGATCGGATTAAATCAATGATCACGACATCGAATCCGCCTTGAGATGGAAGGGGATTGATTTGGGCCAATGATGTTGACTCACAACACAAATCCGCCTCAAGATAAAAGTGGGTTGATTAGGTTGAAGACAAGGATTGATATGTAGGATAATGATCACACTCAACACCTTGGTCAATTCGGGAGATAACTCCTAAAACAAGGTTTTAAGGAATTTTGTGGTGAGGGATGATGATGAATGCAAATGGAAGATGTCTTGATGGAAATGTTTAGGTCACACTGTAAGTTGGGTATCCCAAATGGTGGAATGAGAATGTGATAAATGGACGTTTTAGAAAGGTAAAATGGAGGTTTGGAATGGTCAAATGGATGTTTGGATTGGTTAGATGAGTGTTTAGGATGATCGAATGGTCAAATGGAGACTTTGGGGGTTCAAACGAAGGTTTAGAGTGGTCAAATGGATGAAATTGTCCATTCAAGGGGCGTATCCGCACTTTTGCAGTAAAATATGTCAAAAATGTCAAATTGTGAGGGTGTATCTGCACTTTTGCAGTGAGAAATGCTGAAACAGGGGGGCATATCCACACTTTTGCAGTGAAAAGTGCTGAAACAAGGGGGCGTATCCACACTTTTGCAGTGAAAAGTGCTGAAATAGGGGGGCGTATCCGCGCTTTTGCAGTGAAAAGTGTTGAAATAGAGGGCGTATCCACACTTGTGTAGTGAAAAGTGCTAAAACAAGGGGGAAAATCCGCCCCTCTATAGGAAAACAGTGACTTGGTTTGGATGAGGGATTATGGCAAGGACTTAAAATGACTCAATGAAGGTTTGACTTATCAAAATTTACTGGTTTTTCATAGAAAGACACTTTGAACAAGCACAATCCTATGATTAGTGTTTAAAGGGTATGGCCGACAAAGGTCTTACTCTAGGATGAATAAGGTTTCTAGGGAGTCCTCGATATACACTTGGTACGTGAGACACAACTGTGAACACCGGTCCACCACAAACGTGAGTCGAGAACCCCAACGAGATATTGAAAGGCTCGAACCAACTCTTCACGTCTATCTAGGTATCACCCTAGCTTCGACGTTCTGCCAATTACGACGCAACTGGATTGGGGTACAACTTTGGCTCTCCCCCCTTTATATACCCCACCGATATGCGTGGTTGGAATCGTCCCTTGGGGTGATGAAATCCCCAAGCAGGTCCCGCTAAGAAGAATACACTAATCGTCTCCAACTACACCCTTCGGATCCGCACAAAGTGCAAAGGAGGAAGGTGAAAACATACTAATGCCCCCTTAGGGTAAAATAAATAAAACAGACATAATAAACAACAAATATTACTTTCCCCTACTTATACTAAGTAAATAGATAAAGAAGTAAGGAAATACTTAAAAATCAGAATAAAACAAAGGCCCTGCAAGCAAATGTTAGTTGTTTTATCATTTTCCCTTTGTGATTTTCAGAAAAATACTCAAGATATCAACAAGAAATATGACTTCACCCACCAACAAACAGAGTTAGAGGATTAGAGCACAAAACAACAAAAGAAAGAGACAAAAACGAAGCTAAAATGCAACTTTTTTACCTTCCTGAATGTGCTGTTTAGGGAAAATCCATCCCTTTGTAGTGAAAAATGCTGAACTGTGTGGGAAAATCCGCCCCTCTGCAGAAAATAGTTAGTAAAATCATCGAAATGTGAGGGTGTATCCGTACTTCTGTAGAAAACAGTCAGTAAAAACATTGGAATGCGAGGGCGTATCCGCACTTCTGCAGAAAACAGTAAGTAAAAAACGTTGGAATGTGGGGGCGTATCCACACTTCTGCAAAAAATAGTCAGTAAAAAATGTTGGAATGCGGGGGTGTATCTGCACTTCTGCAGAAAACAATTAGCAAAAAAATGTTGGAATGCGAGGGCGTATACGCACTTCTGCAGAAAAATAGTTAGCAAAACGTTGGACTGTGGGGGTGTATCCGCATTTTTGCAATAAAAACTATTAGTAAAATGTTGGACTGCGGGGGTGTATCCGCACTTCTGCAGAAAAACAGTTAGCAAAACGTTGGATTGCGAGGGCGTATCCGCACTTCTGCAATAAAAACTATCAGAAACATCGGATCGTGAGGGCGTATCCGCACTTCTGCAGCGGTCGAGAGGGAAAATCCGCCCCTCTGTGACTTGAATTTGCAAACAAGCTAAAAAATAGAAAACGTGAAAGAAAGAAACCCTTTTGTGGGTCCCACTAGGCGTGCCAGAAATGTGATCCTAATAAAATGTCAAGTCCTAATGTGAGATGCTAGATAAAAACTAATAATGCAACAAAAGGAAATAACAAGATAAAAAAGCACCTCAATGATTAACCTAAGAAAATGGATAACATGAAAGTAAGATAAAACAAATTGAATGTTTGTTATACCTTCATGTTGTTGCTTCCTTGGTTGGCCCTTGATCTTTGGATGTCTTGTGTGCTCCTTGGATGGAAATGGAGTGAAGTGGATGCAAGATGTAAGATGGAGTGATGAGAAATGCTTATGAAAAGACTAAAATGCTACAAATAACAATTTGGCATAAGTTTGGTAGCAAAAGATTTGATTCCCAAATTGAGGGAAATGAAGGGGTATTTATAGGCTAATTGAAATTCTCTAGAGAATTCAACGGTTGAGATTGATCCAACAAGATCAAGATGAAGGGCTATGGTGAGTTGAGGACTCACAAGCCTTCACATCTTGACATGTGGAATGTGAGATGTCTTAGGGTGGAGTGATGTGGAAATGAGGTGGAGGAGAAGGACAAGAGGTGGAAGTGAAGTACATGAGGTGGATGAAGGACAATTACCTTTGAGGTACGTTGGGGGATGAGAAGATTTCCTCAAAAAAGAACTTCTTGTCCCCAAATGAGGATGAAAGAGACTTTTGAGGAATTTTAGAATTCCTCAAAAATCTCCATGGGAAAAAGGAAAGTGGTTGGAAGAATAAATGTAAATTAAATTAAAAATTTACATTCATTGGAGAGTTTATTGGCTAAAAACGGGTCTCCAAAAAGCTGGAGATTTGTCACATGTGGGTGATGTGACAAGTCCAAGGTTCTAGAAGTCCTTGGCACATGTAAAGTGACAAGTCAAGCCTTCTAGAATCTTGCATGGGGGATGGGGAAGACCTTGGAAAGACAAAAGTGAATTAAAAATTCACATGGGGAAGAGAGGAACCTTGGACAAATAAATGTGAATTAAAAATTCACATGGAGAAGAGAGTCCAGGCTAAAAATGGTAAGTGGGAAGGTTGACCAGAAAATGTAAGCTAAATGTGGCTAATGATTCTGATTAAGGTTGTGCAAACATAGGATTAGGATAATTAATGAGAGATTAGAGGCAAGTAGGAGATTATGGAAGATGTGACACTTAATCAAGATTAAGTGGTGCACATCCTAATCAAAGATTAATTAATTTAATTTGGATTAAAAGAGGATTATGAAGGATGTGACAAGGAGAGAGAAAAAGGGGAATTAAAAATTGATTTTAATCCAAATGGGTTAAAAGACTAAATTAAATAATTTGTCATATTTATTTACTTTAGAGAAGAAAAGGGATAAGGTAAATTATTTAATTTATTTAATTACATACTTTAGGAACCTTAGGCAGAAAATGAAATAATGATTAAATAAATTATTTAGTCACTATTAATGAAATAGATGAATAGAGTAGACGATTTTGACCATGTAGAAGTGGTCAAATTTAGATGTCTACACTTCTAAATCAATTAAATTTTTATCATTAATAATTTAATTAAGCCACTTTCCCTTCCCTAAATTTGAATAATTAAATCAATTATTCAATTTCCCCAAAATCACTCAACATGGTCAATAAATAAATATACCTTATTTATTAAAGTCAAATACAACTTGTATGTTCCTCTTAAACATTAATTATTAAATTAATTAATACATCCTCACATACCTTGATTGAATAAATCATTACCACTGAAATTTCTCAATCTGTTTCCCAATTCCACCAATTATTGCTAATCCCACTAAACACTCAACCTGACTTCTTCAATCCCACTAACCACTCAATCTAATTTCTACAATCCCACTAATCGTTCAATCTAATCCCACAAATTATTCAGTTAAATCCCTTAATTTGATCAATCAGATGAGTTAACCGATCAATCTATTTCCTCTCAGCGGTTCTCAACCGTTGATTGTGATCTTTCATCGTTGGATCTTGATCATTCATTTGAAAATTGAAAATCTATAAAACAACCTTCTTCCTTCTAAAAAATGATCGAATAATCTAGAGAATTTGTGGAGAGGTCATGCCAAAATGGCTATTGAAGCACATTGAGAAAATACTTGCATTCTAGATCACCATTACTACTACCTTTGAAGCTTTTGCACATGGAGGCTTTGTATTGATCCAAAAATCCAACATCTGTTATCAATACGAATACACTCCAACATGGGATGGTAAAATTATAGTCTTTGAATTCGTTTATGTTCTCATTTATGCTGGCATTCCTTGTTGAATTCATTGCTTTACAATCTCATTTCATGAATATTTTGGGATTTATCTTGTTTTGATTTCATTCATTTGATTTCATTACCGTACTCCATCAATCCATTTCCCCCTTACACATTTTGGCATGCCTGGTGGGACCTAGGTCCTTAACTCTAATGTTTTCATTAAGTTTTTGAGTAGTTGCAAGTTCTTGGTCGCGAACGTCTTTTGCAAGAAGCGCTTTTGCTAGCTGGAACATTTTTGTCTTAAAATTTGAACATGATCGTCGCTTTTGTTTTACTGCTATTGACCTAAATTTGGTTGCTATTGACCTAAATTTGATTGCTATTATCTTTTCAATGTTGTAGGTTTTTGAGTATGGGTATTTGAATTGACATTACAAAGCTGCTTTTGTCCTAAACAAAATCACCATCAACCTAAATCCTTCTGCTATCATTTGGAAAAGTCGTAGTCACACTAAATACAGGGTCGCTATTGTAGGTAACAGGCTTGCTATTGCCTTGTTTTCTGAGTCTGTGTCAATTTTGTAAACTTTTTTGAATTCACATAGTATCTAACCCTAACTACTGGTTGTTTGTTGTGATTTGTGAGATTGTTTAACATTTTTGGTGTAGCTCCTGCAGGGTTGTGACATATTTTTGTTGGAACAACTAATCATTTTCTTGCAGGGGCGATGAACGGTCCAAAGCTTTTAATTTTTGGAGCATTTTTGTATGAATGTTTTTAAAGTTTTTAAAACATTTACATTTGGTGATTTTTAAATTAATTCACTTTACTTTGGTGCACTAAAACTGAACAATACAACTTGAACATTTACATTTGGTTCTTTAAAACGAATTCACTTTATTTTGGTGCACTAAAACTGAACAAGACAACTCAAACATTGAAATTTGGCACCTTAAAATGAATTCACTTTCTATTGGTGCATTAAAACTGAACAAGACAACTTGAAACATTTATATTTGGTGCATTAAAACTTGGTTACAATCTTCACATTTCGTTGTAGTGAATAAAATTGAACATTTCACCTTTTCTGATTGCAAACAATTGAATTATGGAAATTTTGGTTTCAAAGTATCAAATATTTGAAGTTGGTGCATCTAAAACACAAATTGTTATCTTTAAACACTTCATTTTTGGGCTTAAAAATCAATTGCAATAATTTTTTTACTATTGTCACTGTGACTGGCAAGCCAAGTGTGTATCCTCTCCCCTTGCGTCTTTGGATGATCTTAGGTGACGATAAACACCTTGGGCTCTTTGCATCTTTTTTTACATCATTACCTTTAGATCGGTCTTGCCTTGAGATACATCCCGCACTAGAGAACTCAAGGTGAGCTAAAGTGGTTTTCCCTCGGGCCTCTATATAAATTGATTAATGCTAAAGTTGTGATCTAACTGACGAGCACCTTGCCAATAGCTCCATTCAGAATGGGGAGGTGTCCACATTCATGTGAGGTGTAATTAGTCCCCTAGTAGGAGTAGTTAAATCCTTAAGTGGCTTGTTCGATGCTCGCAAGGCACTAAGTTCCCTAAGAAGTGACTAAATTTTTTATAGTAGTTTCCCACCTTATGGATTGACTATGTATTGATGACATTTTTAGTGCAAGGGATGCGTACCACACCCTGAAGCTTTTTACTCACCATATGAACTCCCTTGAGTTGAGATAGAAATCCCCAACTTAGCATAAGCTACTTGTAGCTTTCCAGGGAAAGGGTGATTTGGGTTATCCTTTTGTAGACACGAAAAAATATAGATTGATCTTACACATCTGATCCTGATCTTACTAACACCACTTCTTCCTAAATCACCCCCTTACTAATCAATTTAATTGAATAATCTTTATTTGGTTAAATTCATCATATTTCCTCTCTTAATTAAATAAATCAAATTTATCTGATTAAGTCACCTGCTTCTATTAATTAAATAAAGTATTAATTAATTTGATTATCCCTCTTGTAATTAAATAATTCACTTTATTTAATTACTCTCTAAATTTATCTCTTTTAAATTAAATAAATTAATCTTTATTTGATTTAATCTAACACCACCTTCTTTAATTAAATAAATCAAACTCTATTTAATTAAATCTAAAATCCATTATTCCTCTCGACTTTGATTTATTTAAATCCAAAATCTAAGTCAAAATTGTCAAATCAACTAATCTTCATCTAATTTAATTAAATCCCGATTAATGCTAATCTTAATCTGTCAAATCCTCTAGATTTTGCAACTTGCACAATAAATCAATTTAATTGATTTATTAATTCCTCTATTTTCTCTCAACTTGGCATCAATAAAGGAATATTCCTCAAATTTGAAAATCCCTCCAAAAGGGATGAGTACATCCAACAAGGCATTAAAGGCCTCTTACATATCCTTTGTTTTGAGCCAAGTGGCATTAACTCCATTCTTCTCTCCCTCCAACTTGTCATTTCACAAATTTCAAATTCCACCTAACTTCATTTATTTGCACATTCATCAAAATGTGTTCATTCCTCCTCCAATCACATGTGGAAAAGTGGCCTTCTCTCATTGGTTGGTCTTTTGTCTCACATTCATCCATTTTGCCTCTTCCTCCATCATTCTCTTCTATTTATAGGAGACTCTCATTTGAATTTTGGATCCACAACTTATGCAATATCATTATCTTCAAAGTTTTCATAAGCATCTTCATCCATCCTTAGAAATTTTCATCAAATTTCATATTCTCATAGCTAGGTCATGGATAAATTTCATTAAGGAGCATCAAATTGATCATCAAGCTTGCAAGGAATTGTGAAAGGGCCATTTTCCATATCAAAATGACACCAATTCCCCAATGGGATTAAGAGTTTGCTCATTAGAATAGGATTTGATAAATTTTATTGTTGTGTTCTTCATTTTATTTCCTATTCTCATGTTTGAAACTAATTTCATGGGGAATGTTGATCTAACTTGCATAATGATCTAATTATATGTTTGATCTCTTATGTTTGTGCAGGTATAGGTTCACCATTCACATTTTGGCTCTAGAAGGAGGGTGAATCTGGAGAAATTCATTACGTTTTTCTTTAAATTATGTGGTTTTTTAATTTTTTTTTGTGTCTACAGGAAAATCTGCCACTATCAGTCCAACGACATAATATAGCACCACTACAAACTCCAAACTGCACCACTGGAGTCTTCCCGCCCAAAAATTTGAATTTCAAACTACATTGCTGGCTGTTCAAATCCCAAACTCTGTCGCTTGACCAAACATCACTGCAATTGCACTTGTTGTTTCTATGCAGAGCATCGTTGTCAGTCCCAAGTGGTGCTATATAGTGTCGCTGACCTTCTCAAACTGCACCGCACCCACGGATTGTACCGCTGGAGTTGGGTAAAAGACATATTTCAGTTTATTTTTAGCATTTGTTTTTTTTCATTTTGGTTATTTTAACTTCTAACTAGTTTTTAGCCTTTGTTTTTGTAGTATTAACCAGTTTTTGTAGGTTGAATTGATCAAAGGTGAAGAAAGGAAATGAAGACCAAGAGCTCTCTATGTTATCATTATCTCATTGTACCAAGTGTTTTTAAACACTTTGGGGAAAAATTATAATTCTCTTTATAAGGATTTGTCATTTTTATTGCTTTTAGGACTCAATACATTTCGTTTGGGCTTAAAAAGAAAAAAACAAAGAGGATTAAAAAGAACCATAGGAAAACTCACTAGATTTTGTTTTTGGACTTAATAAATGAATAAACAAATCTCACACTTCAAAATTGGTGCTTAAAAAGAATTCATATCATTACTTTGTGGTTAAAAAGAACATGTGTACTCTTTGTTTTGTAATCATTTTTACAAGGTAATATCATTAAAAAGACGTATGCACTTCTCTCGCGCTTCATAGTGATCTTGAAAATCAAAAGTCTTTTTGTGATATTAAGTTGTATAAGTGATTACCTCCACACTTTAATTTGGATTCTTAAAATTGAACAAACCTTGCGAGTGTGAAAAAAGGTATTGTGTGTGCTCCCACCTAAATGCGTTAGGTGGTCGAACTAAAAATACACTTCTTCACTTTTGTTCACCTTTAGAGATCCTACCTTGGTGGGAAAAAATAATCACCCCAAGGGAACGACTCAAACCGGTAACGAGCTAAACACCAAGCTTCTCCCAACCGGTATATAAATTCAAATGTTGAGGAAATATCATCATTAAAGGAACTCCTACGGACAAGTAGGTGATACTCTTTGTATGATTAGATATTTCCTCTCATGTGGATTTCTGAATGGGTGCCTTGATTAAGAGCCAAAATTGTGTAAACACCAAAAAACTTTATCTATTTGTTGATGTAAGAACGATTGTTTTAAAGCTGTCCCACATTTTTACAGCTCTTGGTAGAGATGAGAAGTATTCCATGGGAGTTTCATGGGTACCGATGCTTGGCTGACCCGAGAAGTGAGTGCACTATAAGGGGGAGCCTGTGTGGTCAAACATCTAAGCATCCGCTAATAGTAGGCGTAGCTGGATTTATCCAAGTGGGAACTCAACAAATATTGCCTCATCTTATCTTAGGATTGTGCATCACTTTGGACTTGCAATATTTTGCTTGGATCTAAAACGTTTGGAATTTTTTTTTCACAAGGCCTTCAAAATTTCAAACCCTTTAGGGGGAACAAAGACCTTTGACAAATACAAGTGCTCTTGCTTGCCCTAGGTATTTCATCCTTAAAGGCTTCTAAATATTTGAGTTTATATCATAATTTTTTCTCACTAAAGTCAACATTATGGAAATTTTTTCTTAATTTCCTTGATCCTCACATAATGGACTTTGTTGGATGATAAGAAGTTAGGACATTAGACATCTATTTTGAAAAACTAATCAAGACTTGTTTGTGGTAAAACGAATTCATTAAACAAAGCTAAGAAACAAATATTGAACCCCACACATGTGCTCTTAAAAATGATTTATCGAAAGATCAAAGTCCGCAAACCAAAGTCCAAAGGTCTTAGACAAAAATCTCACAAGAAACGTTTGTCTATGCTTTACGAATTAGAGAAAGATTGACTTTCAACTTTTACAAACGTGCATCAAAGAACAATCCAAATTTGTATGAATTTTATTGTCAACAAAATCCAAGTCTCTTTCAAAAGTTTTATTTTCTCACATAGGGAGTACCAAACATGTTCTTCAATATAGAGGTCTTGTAGAAATGAGTTCTATATAGGTCTAATCTAGGATCAAATTCATCATTTTCATCCATCCCTTCAAACAATTAAATCAAAAAATCATCTCATCAACAACTCTTGGAAATCTTGAAAAAAATATCTCATGCTAGACCTTTGGCAAATCCAAATCATCTTGTTTGGTTGGATGTGTGTAGATGAATCCTTCTCCACATATTTGATCAAATTATCAATCCTTGTGAACAAGTCTACCTCTTGATAACATCAAACATCTTGAGGTTTATAAGTTCATTATCCAAAAGAAAAATCAAATCAAAAACATCTTGTTTGGCTAGGGGTGTATATATGAATCCTTCTTTACACACTTAGTCAAATTATCATCTTGTGTACAAATCTACTGTAAGACAACATACAACCTCTTTGAGTTTATGAGTTCACTATCCAAATCAAAATCCAATCAAGCAAAGTTCGAAATAAAATAAAATCAAACCAAACCAAATCAAATCAAGTCCTAAATTCTAGTATCTCCTTCAAGATTTCTCAAAGAGTTCAATCATTCGCATCATCCATCTTCCACTTGTCTCATCATCACCTTTGATCCTTAATCATCCTAGTTTTTCTCTTTTGTGCCTAAAGTTAGATCAATCTAAAGAATTAGAGGTTCATCTCACATATTCTTGAAATCAACAAAGAAATATCAAATTCGAGTGACCTAAGTCAAACCGCTCCCAAAATGAATCCCATTGGATCAAACAATCCTGTAAGTAATCTTCCTCTATCATCACAAAATCCTCAAGAGGAAGGTCAAGTAGAGGACATCACCAATAACGTCTTAGGGATGACACAAGATGAAATTCTTGAAATGGTTCAAAACCTCGTAACTCGTAGAATTATCAATGCCATGATGAGGCTCAATCCCTCCCAATACATGCTTTAGTTGGGAAAAGAAGGGGCTAAAATCCCTTTCGATTATGATGTAAGAACCATTGTGGAGAAGCCTCTTGGGATCATGCCCCCAATCTCACCCACACCTCCATATCAAAGCATCCCGCAAATCACATCATCAATTGCTCCAAATCCACCAATTGTTAACAAGGGAAGCTCATTGCTTCATGCACTTCAAGCACATCCCTTTGTGAACAACCAAGATCTGGATGCAAACACCGTATTGGACCAATCCGTCCCATTGAATCCATTGCACCCATACATTCCACTTGCATTTCATGATCCTACCCATCCATCCTCTTTTCACGCAACCCCAATTTATGCTCTCAACATGCCAACCTCTCTCCCCATGACCTCACAAGGAGAAGGTGAATTATTTGGAGCAAGAGGAGTCTTCGATACCTCATTATCATTGTCCTTGCTCCAAGGGAATACACCACCTATTTTTCCACCATTTCCACCTTCGCCCCTAACATCCACACCACCCCTTGGGTTAGGCCTTCTCCCTTTACCCACCATCAATCAACAAAATCTGAGCAACCCCCCAATCATAAATCAAAACATCATATTGAATCCTCTCGTCTTTCCATCGATATTGCAACAATAGGTGGCAACCATGCAAGAAACCTCAACAACCAACACATCATCTACCATCCCCCAAGTATCTCAAAACATGGTATCCCAAGGACCAAGCATCTTAATTACACCATCCACCACCCAAACCCCAATTATCAATACAACCGTCCCTCTCATCACAACAACCAAAACTATTCCTAATCCACCACCACCACCACCAAAACCCAACATGGAAAACTCATTTAGCATCATGTTGCAAGAAACTCAATGAACTGCCTATCAAAAGGCACTTCATCGAATTCAAAACCAACAAGCTGCACAACTAGCTGCCCAAAAATTGCAAGCATAATTAGCGACACAACAAGAGCAACAGGTTGCCCAAGCCCAAGATTTACTACAAAAAAAACAAGCCACCCAAGCTACGTAAGAAACTCAAGCCCCACAGGCTGCACAAGCAACCCAAAAAGCATAGGCTCAAGCTCAAGCCCAATATTAGGCTCAACAAGTGCAAGCGCAAGCTCAATACCAGGAAAAATTACAAGCATCCCAACAAGAAGAATATCAACAAGGCTTGAAAAAATATCAAGCACAACAACAAGACCAACAACGGGATTTGTTGGCACAACAACAACAACAAGACCAACAATAGGATTTGTTCACACAACAATAGGACCAACAACAAGCATTGTTGGCACAACAAAAAATACAGGCATATCAACAAGCCCTAATTACATAACAAAGCTTGCAACAAACTCCCACCAACATACCTAATGCTCTACCTCTCAATCAAACACCTCAACCACCCCATAACACATTCAATCCACCTCTTGATCCGCAAGACGATGTGAAAACAAAAATCAAATTTCTCTCGCAACAAGTGTTCGATCTCCAATCAGGGAAAAAAATAAGGACACCAAGCAATCTATGTCCTTATCCTTTCGACAGGAGCCTTGCAATGGTACCATTCCCAAAGGGTTTTGAAATCCCTAAATTTGATAAATATCGTGGGTTGGGAAACCTTGAGGATCACATCAGAGAATTCCAAGTACATTGTATGGAAGTTGCATATAACGATACATATCTGATGCGACTATTTCCTTGAAGCTTGGCTGGCCCTACCATGGAGTGGTTCTTTTGCTTGCCTACTGACATCAAAACGTTCCAAGAAATCATAGACACATTCATAAAGAATTATGCCTTCAACATTGTCATGGATGTTAGTCTAGAGGAACTATTTGCACTCAAACAAGGTAAGGGGGAATCATTTGCTTCCTTCCTACAACGATGGCAATCCAAGGCCAATCGAAGCAAGTGGGCCATGCCAGAAGAGCAACAAATTTGCACCATCATTTCCAACCTTGAGAAAACCTTGGCATTTCATCTAAAAATGTAGTGCATCACCACTTACGACCAATTGATCCCCAAGGTGCTCAACATCGAACGAGCCCTTATTGCACAAGGGGGCACACCCACATATCTAGAACATCAAGACAACCACCCTTCCACTAGCTATAACAAAAATCCTCGCATGTGGGCGAAAAATAGAAATGTCACTAATGATGGAGTGGTTGATGCCAAGGTCATAATCAGTGCTCCAAAATAGAACACCCAAACATATTAGCAACCGCAGAACAATAATCATAACAACACGCAAACCAATGTGGTAACACAAAAACCACCCAATAATAAAATCAACAATCTGAATAATCAAGGGGGGCCACCTTCGCAAACCAAATATCCCCCCAAGAGGAAGTTCACAACCCTTGGGGAATCAGTCGAATCTATCATGAAGAAATTGGTAAACTAGAATCTCATCAAAATCCCCACTTATGAGAATTATCAAGAGCCCCAAGTGAAACCACCATGGTACAATGAAAATTACCTTTATGATTATCATAAAATAAAGGGGCACACAACAACCAATTACATGAAGCTGAAAAATATAATCCAAGACCTCATCAACAACAAGATCATAAACATGGAATAACCAACAAGAAATCAAGATCTTAAGATCTACATGAATCCGATGCCGAATCATAACCAAGGAAATAACAAAGGGAAACAAAAGTATGCCAATGTGAACCATGTGTATGATCAAGTTGTTGCATCCCTAGATGAATGGGTCATTGTTGTTAGTATGAAGGGAGCCAAAGCTAATTGTGGAGTCACCACACGTGGCAGTAAATTCACCATTGCTGGGTCATCACAACCACCAAGTACATTTGCCTCAAATAAAAAATCCACTCCTAATGGCTACAATGTGTTGGACCAGTTGAAAATAAACCCCACTTAGATCTCCATCATGGAGTTGCTAAAGATTTCATCTGACCATAGAGAAATCCTTGAGGAAGCATTGGATTCCTCCACTATCTTTGCCAATCTTGATACTGAACAATTCCAAGCTATGGTAGAAAACATTACCACCCCAAATCTCCTCACATTTTATGATCAGGACTTCCCCACCCAACCATCTCACAATCGTGCACTCCACCTTGAAGTCATGGTTCATAAAAAAAAAGTGAAAAGGGTATTGGTGGATGGGGGTGCAAGTCTCAACATCTGTTCTCTCAAGCTCATAAAGAATTTGGGATTATCTGAGGATTCCATTGAAAAAGGAAAGTGTATCACAATCAGAGCTTATGACGATCAAGAAAGAGTGTCTCAGGGAACTATCCAACTCCCTATTCAAGTAGGGTTAGCCATTATGGAAACCATCTATCAGGTCCTTGACCTTGATCTGCCTTATAACATCCTCCTAGGGCGTCCATGGGATGCAAGCAGTCACATCCACCTTCCATCAGTGTGTCAAGTTCTCGTATAAAAATCAAGAGGTCAAAATATATGGTGATCTTGAGCCCTTTGCCTATTGAAAAAACTTGGAAGAAAAATACTATAAAATCCTCAAATCCCAAAGAATGATGAAGGTCCTTCAACTCCATACATAGAACCATCTAACATTGCCTCCACTTCTGGGACAAAGATACCCGCCATTCCTGATATATATGAAATCAAGGTCATAATCCAAGACAACACATGTGGGGATTACAAAATGAAGAAAGGAGCCCTTATGGTAGGGGAGTTACCTCAATCCCCCAGATCCCTTGGATAGCCATAGCCTGCCAATACAACAACTCAAACCTTTAGAGAAGATCCATCTCGATTCAAAAGTTGGGGGGATCTAGGCCGAGAAGTGGTGGATGAGAGAGATGTATCCAGTCTCCTCTATCAAGATGAGAGACATGTATTGACCCTTCCTATGGATGATGCCAATAGAGGACTTCAATTAATGTTGGGCATGGGCTATAACAGAAATGAAAGTCTTGGAAAAAACAACAATGGCCGATTGGAACCTATCATTATGGAAAAGTGCATGAAAAATCTTGGCCTGAGATGTACCCCTCCAAGTGTAACCATACGTGGCAAAAGTCCCCCGTTAAACCAATCAGGACTCCCCCTCAGCTATCGGCAGCTGCCCTTCAATTACCAGTTTCCACAGGTTGAGTCATAGACAACTTTACCTTTGACATAATCGATGTGTGTAGTAGTGATCAGGATCACATAAATGACTTACCTATGCTTTTCGAAGATTCCTCCCTATTAATGATCAACACCCTGTCTTTTGAGTCAGACCATCAAACCCATGAAATAAACCTAGTTTATCCCCAACTCATCGATTACAACCAACGAGGAACGCTGATTCTATACATGTTCGAAAATGATGAGGCACTCTCGAAATTCATGGGATTGTAGGATAAAGTACCATATGGATACCATAAATATGGGTTTGACATCATACTAGATACACAATCCTATTACGGGGAAACAATTGAATCCTTCAGTCACAAAATTGAAAAATTGAGAATAATCTCTAGGTCTTTGAGTGAAAACCACACTGTGGCTCTCTATGACCCAAAAATAGTAAAAAATACAAGATGCATCCAATGATGAAAAACTCTCTGAGGCACCAGAGGATGAAGGATTCAATCTTCCTCTCAGTACCATCCATCACGAGAAGTCAGTAGTTCTGGCAGAGTAGTGCAATCCAGTCAATCTGGGAATAGAGGAACTACCACACATAACATTCTATGCCGAGTCACTTCTCACGGAAGAACAAGAACTCCTAGTTGCATTCCTAAAGGAAAGAAAGATAAAATTTGCATGGACCTATGCTGACATGCCTGGGCTTGATCTGGAGGTTGTGGCTCATCACCTAGTTGTATATCCCGAAGCAAAGCTCGTGAGAGAAAAACTAAGAAAAATGTATCCCCAAATAGCCTTTTTGGTTAAAATGGAATCACAAAAGCTCCTGGATGCAAGGTTCATATGGCCGATCGATTATCCTGAGTGGGTCTCAAATCTTGTACCTATTTCAAAACCCACTGGGGGCATCCGCATCTACATGGATTTTAGAGACTTGAACAAAGCATGTCCAAAGAATGACTTTCCACTTACAAACATTGACATGATCGTGGATATGACAACAAGACATGAGATGCTATCATTAATGGACGGATTCTCAGGATATAATCAAATCATGATAGCTAAAGAGGACCAACACAAGACAACTTTCATTTGTCCGTGGGGAACGTATTGCTGGAATATGATGCCATTCGGGTTAAAAATGCAGGAGAAACCTATGAGAGGGCCATGAAACTCATCTTTCATGACATGATTCATAAAACTATGGAGGATTACATGGATCACATATTGGCTAAATCAAAGAAATGGCGGGACCACATATCAACCCTAAGCTCCATTTTTGATAGACTAGAAAAGTACAAGGTCTGACTTAATCCAAAGAAGTGTGTCTTTGGGGTACAATTAGGTAATATCTTAGGGTACATCATGTCAATGAGAGGAATCAAGTTAGATCCCACCAAAGTCAAGGAAATCCTCAAATGGAGGCACCCGAGACATTGAAGCGGCTAAGAGGCTTACAAGGAAGACTCCAATCCATCCACCGATTCATAGCACAACTAGCAGATAAGGCAATCCCATATTATTACCTACTCCACAAGGGGGTAGCATACAAATGGGACAATAAATGTGACCAAGCGTTCAACAAGATCAAGGAATATTTGCTTACACCACCAGTCCTTATGCCACCAATTCTAGACAAACCCTTGATCTTATACATATCAACAACAACGGTAGCCCTTGGCACTCTCTTAGCCCAACATGATGAAAATGAGAAGGAGAGAGCTATATATTACATCAGCAGGACCATGGTGGGACATGAGTTGAACTAAACACCCATTGAAAAATCCTGCCTAGCAGTCATTTTTACAACTCAAAATTTCAAACATTACATGCTAACACATCAGATCAAGCTCATTGCAAAAATAGACCCGCTCAAATACCTACTCTCCAAAGCAACTCTCACAAGACAAATGACGAAGTGGGTCATGATCTTGATAGAGCATGAAATTGAGTATGTAGAACGCAAGGATATCAAAGGATAAGCAATCACAAATCAACTAGTAGAGGCACCTATATATGCAAAAAACCCACTTATTTCAGAATTACCTGATGAATCAATCTTCAACCTTAGTGTAGCAGATCACTGGAAAATGTATTTTGATGGATCCTACACACAACATGGGTTAGGAGCGAGAATCTTCTTCATCACTCCATAAGGGGATTGCATACCTAAACATTACAAGATATCATTCCTGTGCACAAACAACATAATGGAATATGGGGCTCTTGTCATAGGGTTGAGGATTGCATTGCAGTGGCAGATCATGGCTCTTAAGGTCTATGAAGACTCACAACTCGTAATCAACCAGGTAAACAATGAATATCAAACAAAAGATGACAAGTTGACTCCATACAAGAAGTTGGTGGAAAGCCTTAAGGATTCATTCATTGATATTACATTTGAACAGCTACCCAAAGAAAATAACAGAGCAACAGATGCAATGGATAAGATTGGATCACTCCTAGAGATCTCACACAATGTCCCAAAATAGAAATTTCTTGTAGAGAAGCTTCTCATACCAACATTCGAAGTACCGGAGTCCGAATTCATGTGAAAAATAATTGGTCTCGGTGATCCCTGGTACCATGATATTTACACTTACCTGAGAATAGGAGTCTTTCCCGTCAACATAACCCTGAACCTCAAAAGAGATTTTGTCAAAAATTCATCCCATTTTGTCATCCTAGGAGATACCCTGTACCGTAGGAGCATCGAAGGGAGCCTTTTACGTTGCCTAAACACTGAGGAAGCCTTGATTGCTTTAACCAAGGTACATAACGACATTTGTGGTTCACATTCGAGCAATATAACTTTGGCCAAGAAATTGCTAAGGACAAGATACTATTGGCCTACAATGGAAAGAGAAGCACATGATTATGTCAAAATGTGTTTGCAATGTCAACAACATGGGGACCTCATCCATGCACCAGCTCAGGAGCTCCACCTAATTATCACACCTTTTCCCTTATCATAGTGGGGGCTCAATCTCATTGGTAAAATCACTCCCACCTCATCCAATGGCCATAATTTTATCATCACCGCCATGGAGTATTTCATGAAGTGGGTGGAATCCATTCCTATGACCTACATTATAGGAAAGAAAATATCCAAGTTCATCTTGAATTATCTTATTTTCTGATACGATGTCCCTCATACCATTATCTCAGATAATGGGACACCTTTCAAAAATCATGATGTTCGTGATTTATGCCAAAAAATCAATTTCCAACATCACTTCCACTCCCTATTATCCCTAAGGAAATGGCCAAGAAAAAGCTACCAATAAGACCATCATGAAGATCCTCAAGAAAAAAATCAATCACGCTAGTTGTGACTGGCATCTGCAGCTAAATCCAGCCTTATGGGCTTACTGCACAAGCATCCGCACACCAACAGGTGCCACCCCCTTCTCTCTAGTCTACGGATTAGAGGCCATCTTCCCCATTAAGATTGAGATCCCATCCCTAAGAATATCACTACAGAATCTCATTACAGATGAAGAATATTGGGTCTCATGATTGAATGAGCTAGAGCTACTGGATGAGCGGTGTATGGATGCCTTAAACCACTTGCAAGTCTATCAAAACCACCTCAAGTGAAGCTACAACAAGAAAATCAAGAGTCGAACCTTCCAAGTCGGCGAGCTAGTACTGAAGGAGAATCAAAAGAAGGTGCCAAATCCAGATGACAAGGGAAATTTCAAGCCCAACTGGTTGGGACCATTCATCATCACCATGAGCTAAAAATAAAGAGCATAAAAGCTATCAACGCCTAAAGAAGAGCCTTTGTAGGAGCTCATGAACAAATCTCATCTCAAAAAATTTTATGCCCGATCTTGTAAGGGTAAAACCAAAAATACAAAAAAATCAAAAGATAGAAAAATCCAAAAAATGATTGAAAAATAGTAAAGAGAAAAATCTTTCTCTAGTGAAAATCACTTCAGTGGCGCTTTGGGCAAGTACCTTGGTGAAAACTTGGAAAATAGGTGCCTTGTGTAAATAAATCACTCTCCATCTACCAGGGTCTCTACGATTGACTCTGCATCACTCATTTATCCATCACCTTTCATCCATCTCATCCTTCCATCATCCATCCGCATCTGTACCATAGCTTGATCTTGTGTTCGTATCGTGTTCCACCCTAGTACTACTTGGCACATTCCTAAGGTCAATTTGTACCACCTATATCAAATTATTCTATCACATCACACTGGGGGCAAGTTCTTTTACCTGCACCAGATCAGATTCGTGTATATTCTTGAAGTCTTTCTTAAAATAAAAAATCCAAAACATGTCAAAAAATCCAAAAGATCAAAATAGTGGAGTCATCTTGTTGAACTATGTCATCTCTGAGCTTGAACATAGGCAAGGTTGATCTTTGATCATCCCCCGAGACACCCTAGGTCAGTCCTTTAGAAGTCCATCACAATAAACTGGAAAATCATCACTTGTTTATATCTTCATCTTGTAAGATAATTGAGTCTGTCATCAGTCGAACTACATGGTATTTGCATGTATAACGTAGGAAAGGATAATTTTTTATCAGCTCCCAATACCCCTAGGATAGGTCTTTAGGTTAGTCTCTTGGTCAAAATCTCTTAAAAAAAAAAAAAATGGAAAATCCAAAAATCAAAACATTTGTAAAACATCTCAAAAATCCCAAAAATAGCCTCAAAACATTTCAAAACATCAAAAACATCCAAATATTTGAAAAAATCCATCCGTCTAATCTCTCTTTCACCCGCAATAAGCATCATTCATAATAAGTCATCACCATCTTCATCCTTTGGTAAGGCCAATCGAAAGCAAGTCTAGCAGGTTCAAAAGTGAAAACCCAATCGTTGAAGTCTCAAGCCTAGGTCGATAAGTAAGCACATTAATCAACTTGGAGTATTAATAGCTTATCATCCATTCAATACCAAATCATTTGATAACAACATGTCCTTGGATGCATCCTTCCTACAATGGACATCAACATTAGGCATCACTGTAGTTTAGTCTTGGCTAGCGGTATGAAGAACATTAGCTTATTTATTTACTTTACCTTTATCTTTTGATTTATCTTATTGCGCTCATTCCAATGACCTCTTGATGATGTCTAAACAAAAATATTTAGAGAGAAAGGAATGGGGCAACGATCATTATCTTTTTATCTATTGTGTTTGTTGGATATTCTTGTAATATAACTTGGCCATGCGTACTTTGTTTAGGTGTAGGGAAGATGTTTTAGATGTCTTGTTAACCACATAGGAAGGCTTGCCTTTCTATGTTTTGATTTGAGATGTTTGGAATATCTGAACTGCATTTTAGATAAGGTTTTGTATACTAGGTGTGAACATGAGTACTCCTATCTGATTGTCGAGTCAAAGTCCATCACACTAGGTACAATGCCATCCTGGTTCTTTGTACCTTGATGCATCGTACTTATGTGTATTATCAAACATAAGGTAAATGGCCCTTTTAAAATCCCAATTTCTGATAAAGTGAATCATCATCATCATCATCCATAATGTAGGTGTTGGATCCTCTTTTCATTTTCTTCTATATTCTCTTCACACTAGTAGGGTACCATGACAATTACTCAAAAACATCATTAGATGCATCCACCTTGCATCCGCAAATCATCAGCATAATGCATATCATATCATATAGGAAACATAAATGCACTACATTTCATCATCAATATAGATTGATAAACATCATAAATTTGCATTCATTATAGGCATTATTAAATCATCCATTGCATAATTACATATCATATCATATCATTTGCATCATTATCACACATTGTAAATCATTACGCATTCATGTTATAAGCATATCACATCATAATAATCTCATTACATATCATAATCATTGACATTTCATAAATCATGTCATAATCATCCCATTACAAATCATTGCCTATCATAAAAAATTACAACATTGCATTCATGAATCATTGCAAAACATGAATCATCGCTAAGGCATGCCATATCTCATAATCATTTACATATCACGTTATCTTAAATAAATTGCATTCACATTATTGAATTTTGCATAATCATAAAAATATTACATAGGTCATCTCATATCATAACATCAACATACTCATTTTGCATCATTTACATTGCATTTACATATCATAATTACATACGTATCCATCGCATAATCACATAAACATCATAACATCCCTCCATATAGCATATATCATAGATGCATAAGGAAAAGAAACAAAGCATTATCATCACATACATTCCATAAGTCACAGTGCATCACATAATCCATTAGGGGCATAATATAAAGACCATTTGCACATCATAACATTTTGCATCCATACATCGTCATCATAAAGTGCATAGAAAATATACAAAAAAAGAAATACATCCATAAACATTTGCATTGCATCATAGCATCATATTGCATAAAATAAATGCATCACATAAGATAGAGTCATAACATCTGCATAACATATAGGAAATTAAATACATCCATCCATCATGCATAAATAAGATAAGACACATCTCATAAATATATCATAAAAAATGTAACTGTCATGGTACAAAAAATCAGGATCAAATGTGTCTGTATCAATCGGAGTATACAAATTCCCATAGGGCTATAAAAAATGGAGCTTGTGGACCTCAAATAGAATGTTGTCTCTAAATATAAAATGGTAGCTAGCCCTGTTGGCTTAACCCCTCACCCTCCTGTCTCTTAGCATGATCCTTAGACTGCCTCATGCTTGTTTTCTATGAGAACTCTGACACCCAGGCCCTTGTTGGTACAACTTGTAGTACTATGCCTCTCTAATGGCCTTGCGGTATACCCGCGTCAAAACTATCCTGCCCTAAGAGGTAGAGGCCATGCTCTCAAGCTGCCATATCCGACCTATCTCCTGGTCCCGCTCTGATTGAGCCCGATCTCTCTTTGTGGTAAGGGCTTGGACTTGTTGTCTGGCTTGGTCCCTCTCAGCCATGAGCAAATGAATTGAAAGTGACCCCTTGGGGCCTATTTAAGCCTAAAAGTTAGGTTTTTTTACGCTGTTTAGCCGTCTAACTAGGGTTTTGGACCTCTGATCATATTTTCACCCGACCGAGGGCCGTTTTGCATCTTTTTTTCGTGTGTTGGCATGTTTTTGGCATCATGGACCCTTTCTGAACCCGACAAGCAACTTGTCCTCATTTTTTGCGAGATCACCCAAAAATCCAAATTTTCGTCTGATCTCTCGAGGGGGCAGTATACCAGCGTAATCCTTCTCACTGGGGCAGCAGTGGGGCATCTAAAAAAATCATTTTTTTTTTAAATTTTGATCCTGGCAGTTTATTCTTTGAACCAACACAACATGTGCATTGCTTCAAAGAGGGGCAAAATATAGACATGAAAAAATATACAGATTGATCTTACACATCTGATCATGATCTTACTAACACCACTTCTTTTTGAATCACCCCCCCTTTACTAATCAATTTAATTGAGTAATCTTTATTTGGTTAAATTCACCATATTTCCTCTCTTAATTAAATAAATCAAATTTATCTGATCAAGTCACCCGCTTCTATTAATTAAATAAAGTATTTAATTAATCTGATAATCCCTCTTGTAATTAAATAATTCAATTTATTTAATTACTCTCTAAAGTCATCTCTTTTAAATTAAATAAATTAATCTTTATTTGATTTAATCTAACACCACCTTCTTTAATTAAATAAATCAAACTAAATATTTAATTAAATCTAAAATCAATTATTCCTCTCATCTTTGATTTATTTAAATCTAAAATCTAAGCCAAAATTGTCAAAACAGCTAATCTTCATCTAATTTAATAAAATCCCGATTAATGCTAATCTTAATCCATAAAATCCTCTAGATTTTGCAACTTGCACAATAAATCAATTTAATTGATTTATTAATTCCTCTATTTTCTCTCAACTTGGCATCAATAAAGGAATATTCCTCAAATTTAAAAATCCCTCCAAAAGGGATGAGTACATCCAACAAGGCATTAAAATCCTCTTACATATCCTTTGCCTTGAGCCAAGTGGCATTAACTCTATTCTTCTCTCCCTCCAACTTGTCATTTCACAAATTTCAAATTTCACCTAACTTCATTTATTTGCACATTCATTAAAATATGTTCATTCCTCCTCCAATCACATGTGGACAAGTGGCCTTCTCTCATTGGTTGGTCTTTTGTCCCACATTCATCCATTTTCCCTCTTCCTCCATCATTCTCTTCTATTTATAGGAGACTCTCATTTGAATTTTGGATCCACAACTTATGCAATATCATTATCTTCAAAGTTTTCATAAGCATCTTCATCCATCCTTAGAAATTTTCATCAAATTTCATATTCTCATAGCTAGGTCATGGATAAATTTCATCAAGGAGCATCAAATTGATCATCAAGCTTGCAAGGAATTGGGAAAGGGCCATTTTCCACATCAAAATGGCACCAATTTCCCCAATGGGATTAAGAGTTTGCTCATTAGAATAGGATTTGATAACTTTTATTGTTGTGTTCTTCATTTTATTTCCTATTCTCATGTTTGAAACTAATTTCATGGGGAATGTTGATCTAACTTGCATAATGATCTAATTATATGTTTGATCTCTTATGTTTGTGCAGGTATAGGTTCACCATTCACACCTTCCATGCTAGGAGGCCCCTATTTGTCCACTCTCAGAAAGACTTAAGTGTATCCATCCCTTTCAGTGTTCCTACCCTTGAGTTGAAGGGGCTTCCAAGTTGCGGGCCTGAAAGTATTATCATTAGCTTTGACCTTAGGGATAAAATTGCTTGAAGTTTTTTTTGATGTGTTATTATCAGTATAAATTGGGTTGATTTTGGCCTATTTTCATCAAAAATTTAGCCAATAAAAGAAGTACTAGTGTACCGAACACCAACACCACCAACAAGGAATCTCAAGCATGGGGTTACAATCCCAGGACATACTCAACCCCCAAAGAACAACCAACATTTAAAGCACAACCAAGTCAACCACCTAGCGATGAAGACATACACCTTAAACATCAAGAAAGATTTGCTAGGCAACAAGATCAACCTCCTATTCCTATAGATATGATCATAGAGGAGTATGATAGTGACGGGGAAATCACTGATGATGTACTTTGAGAGTGCTCCCAAGATCCAAAAATATAGAAACTTATGGAAAAGATGATTGGGAAGGATCCTAACACATATTTCCTCAAGCTAGCACAAAATGGGGCCAAGTTTCCTATAGACTTTAACATTGAAATCCTCAAAGATCCCAACCTCATTCCTTTGGGAGACCAATTGGTGGCAAGATAAATATCCAAAGCAACGACAAATCCCAAGATACCACCATTGTTCTCAAACAGACATATCAATGACCAATCTTTTCCCCAAAATGTGGAGGATCCCTTGTATAGACATCCATCACAAATTGAACAAGTGGTGATAGCCCAACATACTCAAGAGAATCCAAACCTCATGAAAAATCAAAACATGCCACCATAGAATGTTAACACTATGAGACCCAACATATATGATGCATCTTGGAAGAACCAACAAGGTCCCAATACTAATATACAAAACATGGGAAACATTCCACCAAGACAACCACAACAACATGTAGTGAACCAACAAGGAAACAACCCTTTACAAACACAACTACATGTTAACAACCCACCACAAGATTAGAGAATGTACCAAGGAAATGTTCAAAACCAAACTCAATACATGCCTCACCAACAATACTATGATCCTAACATGCAAAATCAATATGGATCATCGTCTACCCAATACCCTTAACATCAAACATATGTTTTAGCACCATTGAATGTTAATACCTAACATCAAGCATATGTTCAACCATAAAAAAACACACACCTACAAAATAAAGCACACAATCCTCCACAAAACAACATTGGTACACAACCTTCATCACAATACCAAACCTATTTACCTCAACAACAACACAACATACCTCAACAAAAACAACATACATCAACAACAACACAACATACCTTAACAAAACAATGTACCTCAACAAAAACACAACGTACCTCAACAACAACACAACATACCTCAACAACAACACAATGTACCTCAACAACAACAACATCATAACATCAATACACAACACACCCACATCAATCCTCAAGTACCCCATCCATCATTCTACACCCACAACATGGCCCAAGGGCCATCATATATACAAACCCCACAATACAACACAAAAAACATTATAAAGAAAGAAAGTTATAACATCTCTCCTTATCAAATGAACACACCAAATGACGATGTAACCTTACAAATAAAAAATTTCAACCAAAATATATCAAACATCCAAATTGGAAAGCCAAAGAAGATCTACGCTCTACAAGACATATGTCCATATCCTTTCGATTGGTCCTTATCTATGATACCTTTCCCCAAGAACTTTGAAATACCAAAATATGAAAAATATAGGGGAAGAGGAGATCCAATAGAGCATGTGCGATAATTCTCAGTAGCTCACATGGATGTACAGTACAATGATACCTATTTAATGAGACTTTTTCTGCAAATTCTCGACGGTGTCACTATCAAGTGGTTCTCTCATTTACCGCCTGGTATCAAAATCTTCAATGAGTTGCCAAAGAAATTTGTCAATCATTTTCTTCATATCTACAAAGATGGAGACATAAATTTATCAAATGTAAATGGTTTGTTTTCGAGAAACAACTTGTAGGAATTTTTGTCTCCAACATACAAGTGGACATTAACTAAAAAGCACCGTGTTGTGCCCTAGTAATTTTGAAGAAACCATTGAAAAGGGCTTACTCATCAAAAGAGCTCTCATAGAAAGGGGAGTGATTAAACTATATAACAACAAAGACCAGGTTTCAAGTTCAAATGAAAAACCAAAAATATGGGCAAAGAATAAAAATGTTACCAATGTGTTATCCTTGAATCCAACTGCACTCGATTTACGGGATAACCCCCTACAAAACTTGTCTATTTTGTAGGTCCATGTAATTGAAGCATGCAAAACAAGGAAATTTTCAATTGGCCTTGACACGTAGTCCTAAACCTCAAATTGTTTGTTTGAGTGTTTGTTCTTGTTCATCTCTTGAAAATCTTCGAAACAAATATTTTGTTAATTCTCATTCTTTGAGAGTTAGAAAATTTTTGACTCATGTTGGAGCATTGATTTTCAACGCTCCTACATGTGTTATGATGTGAAATTTATTCTAAGTGTTGGAGCGCTAAAAATCAGCGCTCCTACACATTTCATTCACCTCTTGTCGGATGTCCGAGCGCATATTTTTGGCTCTTTGATTATGATCTTTTTGTCAACATTTTTACATGTAAGAGTGGAACTTTTCACCGCTTATGCATCTTTGGCATTTTGAAAATGCAAGAGTGGTGATTTTCACCACTTTTACATTTTCCCTCCTTCACATGTGCGGTCATAAATGCACTGCAGGTTTATTTATGGCTCCTTTTTAAATCTTTTAACTGACTTATTTAAGTCATTTTAAGATCATTTCTTTTCATTCCAACTAGATATCTTCCTCGTCCTTCACATTGGTCATTGTGCAAACCTCAATAAGATTTGCGATTGTGGATTTTTAGGGCGTTTGAGCTAGGGTTTCACCATTTTTGTTTTTCGCCAGGTATTTTTGTTTTATCTTACTCATTATTTTATTTTGTTGTTCCCTTTGTTTTCCATGTTTAATTTCTTTGTATGGGAGGATGTATATATTTTTCCTACATTTTTCTTTCTTTGAGGATTCTTCGTATTTGTTTTGTCACACATTCTTTCCTAGGGTTTTCAATGTGCCCTAGTTTTCTCCTTTGTTTTCCTTGAAAATTTTTGGTTTATGTGAGCATCATTTAGATGCTATGTCTTCCAAATTCACCGCTCATCACTTTTTCCATGATGAAGCATAAATTTCATCTTTTTCTCTTTCTTCTGAGTTTCCCAATTCCATATGCAGGAGCAGTGATTTTCACCGCTCTCGCATGTGGAATTAAACCCATCTCCCAAATGTAGGAGCGGTGATTTTAGTTGCTCTTGCATATTGATGATCTTCCCCCTTGATCTAAAAGCGGTAAAAATGCTCGCTTAAGCACTTACATCATGTTAAGACATGTACAAGTGGAAAAAATTAGTTTCACTACATTTGATGAACTTCCATGGAGTACTAAAGCACTGATTTTCAACGTTCAAACATGAATTTCTTCCAAATATTCTAAAGCATGTAGAAGCATTGTTTTTCAACACTATTTCATGCAAATGAACTTTCACCAGATGTAGAAGCGCTAATTTTCAATACCCTTACATAAAAGACAGTTTTCCACTTAACACTCAAAAAATCATTTCATTTTCTCTTTGAACTTCATTCCATTGCTAATGCTCTTTTTTTCGTGCTCCATTGCTCATTTGTACTCATTCCAAAATTGTCTGCTTGCTTCACGCATTCCAATCGCTCTCACAATGCATATGCTCCTAACATCTCATAATCCATTATTTCTTATAGTTTCTTTTAGGCTCTCATTAGGTAATTCTCATTGGTTTTTGGTACTCCTAGATGACAACTAAAGAACCTCCATCATCTTCTAAGAAGGAGGACAAGATGAATTAAAAGTACCAAGGAATTTATCTGCCTACTTTGGTGATCTCAAAGGTTGATGAAATCAAGGGCACAAAGAGTGGTCACCAGGATATGGAAGATTTTGTGAAAATAACTGAAAATAAACCATTAGAAGAAAATTTGCAAGCATCATTCATAGAAACTTGCACTTAGTGGCTTCATTTCCAACTTCTACTCACTGTACAGAGATTTTTTTTTCAAGTTGCCTCACATTATATCAGGGAGGACAAAAATGTTAAGATATTCTTCTAGACAAATCATGATGAGATTAGATCTAGAGTTCTTCGATATAGTTTTCTGAGTTCCACATATGGAAAGATATACAAATTTTTCCATTCAACAAGCACAAGAGGTTTATGATAAGGATTCTAATAAAGATAAATCATTGATTAATACCCAATGGTTGAAGACTCTAAGACCCACTATCTCTAGATGGCCCAAAGGTCTTTCACGAAGTGATTTAAAGGAGGATTTTTGGGATATGATTACTCTTCTGAGCAGGGTGAAAGGCTTTCCCATTTCATTTCATTTTCAAGAATGGATGTATGAGTATATTTGAATCATCAAAAGGAAGAAAGCACACATAGACTGGGGAACTCAAATAAGTGATGAGATTCATGAGGAACTTATCGATGTACAAACTACCTTAAAATTTTACATGAAATCCTACCTAGTGTATGTTGTTGTTGTTATGAGACAGTATCCAGGTTTGTCAACAAAAGGGAATAGAAATCTTGTGCCAATATATGAGTTCAACTCCGAAATCACCTTGAGGAATAGTCTCAAGCATTTCAAGAGAGTCATTGATGCCTTCTTTGCACCTTTTCTTTTCACTTTTGATTTGACTCTTGAAAATAAGAGAGTATCAAATGAACCCTATAGGGTTGTTAGTAAATTTGGATGTATTTTTTTACAGTTTCCAACTTTCACGTATTTGAGAGTAGGTTGTTATACTAGGTGGCCATACATGTTGATTAGATATTCATCTAACAAGTGGATATTAATGAAGTTGTGCAGACAGTTGATTTCAGTTCATAAAGAACGTCAAAAAATTGATAAGACAAGCTTCAAGTTTCTAATTACTATTGGAAGGTATACTATTTAGAGTGCGCAAAAATAAAAATCAGTAGCAATTGAAATGCAAATAATGACCATAAGGATATATAGTTATAGATTTGACTTTGACTACAGAGATTTGAATAGGAAACTCAAGAAAGATCATCACCATGTTTACCGTTTTGAGGATATATGGACGGACTGTAGAGATGAGGAAGATATTTGGAGAATGGATTTTTGTAGGTTGAATGTGGAACATATCAGGGACCTTGGTGTAGCTGATATTCTAGAGATTATTGAAGATCCTAGTGATATCATGAATTATGCATATGAGGAGGAAGAAATTTCCAGAAAGCATTTACCTCTTGTGCAATGGTCCAAGAAAGAAAGTGTTTACATCAGAGAAAGACTTGCTCCTATTCTACATAACACAGGTGAATGGTTGCAAAGGCATGGCTTTCAATTGAAAATTTTTAAAATAAATTTTGAGGGAGAGACACCAAGAGGTGAAACTAGCGAATAATAAGAACTCCGCACTACACACAAACATTCAACTACTCCCTCTTCTTCATAGAGGGGTCCTAAGATCAAATTCACTTTTGGTAAAAATATTGCATAGACAACTAAAGAAGGGGAGGCTACTGAATTAGAACAACCATCTACCAAAGAAAAGGAGCTTGCATGTAAGGAACGATCATTAGAAGCAGATGAAGGTAATGAAAGTGAGGAATCAAAAGAGTCTGCAAAAGATGAACAATTTGAAGAAGATGAAGGAGAGGAAGAAGGTAATAAGGAAGAAGAAAGGCGTAATGATGAAATGCAACTATCTCCCCATGAGAACATTGTTGATAGTCTTCCCCAAAAATCATCATCTATTACTACCAATGTTCCTCATACTCCTCCAAATCCTACTACTCCACCACCTCCTCTTCCTACCTCACTACCTCCTACAGAAACTCTACATGCAGTAAAGGTTACCATTCCTCCTTTAGTATCATCAATTCTTTCCACTCCTCCTGTAGGTTCCATATTACCAACTGTTGATGTTTCCTCAAGTTCTCTATCATCCATTCTGAGTCTATCATCTCCATCATATGGTATCTCTTCTTAGGAAGATTTTGATAGGTTCATGAGCGAGTCATTACAAGATCCTCTTGGTTTGCAATCTATTGGTGCAATCATGTTCGATACTACTCTAATTGTTAGTATATCATCCATTCCTATAGAAGTGGCTGCTATGCAAGAACTAACAGTAAGTCAAGAAGGAAATACTTCATTTCTCCCTCCTTGGTTGGTTTCTCAAGTATCGAAGTGCAAGAAACAAATGATTTCCCTAGGTGAACTAGATCTTGAGGAAATAGTTCTTCCAAAAGCCAAGGGGAAAAAGAACGCAGGGGTTCATTCAAGACTTCATGTTGACAAGTTAGGTCATAAGTATGTAGAAATTGGGATACCTCCACAAGGAAAGGATGATATCACTATGGAATATTACACTGTAACAAGGGTTCAACTTGGTAAGGTAACTAATGTAAGTGCCAAAGTTCGATGCACAAGTGGTCCTAAATGCATTATCAAGTAGACTTGATAAGATGGAGCGAGCTAGAAATATGTACAAGGAGAAGGATAAACATTATGCATCAGTCATAAGAAGGATCACAGGTTCTTCAAATAATGTGCAACCTATGGCCATGATAAATGTTGAAGAATCAATAATGCAAAAAGTGGAGAAGTTTTTCTCCAAGGGTAAAGTGTTATATAAGTTTGTTGATGAGATATAGAATAGGGCTCACAACTCATAGCCTTTTCTGATGAAAAGACTACTCAAATAGCCAAGATGAAATTGGAGTTGGAAAAATAAGAAAGTATACTTTCCATGGAGCAGAAAGAAATAGAACAAAGTCTCTCATTTTGGTCACAAATGAAAGTGACAAAATTGAGAAAATTAGTGGAAGTTGGGGTAATTCTTGACAAAGAGAAGTATGTGTAAATAAGAGAATCTCTTAAGAACCGCATACAAGTTATCAGGTCTCACATTGAGGACATACAACAAATATAAGAAGATGTCGAAGGGCATCGTATTTTCATGGTGAATGGAATTGACGAGTTTCCAGGTAAACTCCTTAACGATGAATCATACCTTCCTCCCAATAAGTGAGATTGCTCTAATTTTAAAAGAAGCTATCATGAAGCAGGTTGAAGATGAAGGTTTTTCAAAGACTTCGATGCATACCCTATGTGATGTACAAATTTCTCTAGACAACCTCAAGACGCATCTAGATAAATGCAAAAATATTTTCTCATTTGCAAGAAAGTCAATCACAAAGGTTCATACAACTTTTGACTATATAGTTTGTTGCAAGGTGTCACCCTTGGTCTCCTCAGTGTGGGTAGCATGACGCTTGGGCTCCATGACATGGTTTAACAACCTCTTGTGGATCTTGGATCTTGTATAAATCCAACGGTTGTTGTGATCTCCTAAAATGTCAAGTTGTAAATGTGAGATGCTAAACAACTAATGATGCAATGAAAAGAACTAACACTAAAGAGGACACCTCAATGATTAGCCTAAGAAATAGTAAGTAGGAAAACAAGATGAAAATTGATTGAAATCGATTATACCTTCATGCTGATCCTTCCTTGGTTGGCCCTTTGATCCTTGAAGATTTGTGTGCTCTTTGGATGACAAGCTAAAAATATGCAAAGTGATAATGCAAAATGGATGGAGATATGATAATGATGATATGCAAGAGGCTATGGAGGATGAGAGTTCAATGGTAATTTGGCAAGAGTTTGGTTAGCAAAAGACTTGATTCCCTAAAATGAGAGAAATGAGGGGGTATTTATAGGATAATTGGAATTCTCTAGAGAATTTGACTGTTGAGATTGATCCAACAAAGCCAAGATGAAGGGCTATGGTGAGTTGAGGATTCACAAGCCCTCACATATTGACATGTGGAATGTGAGATGGCCTAGGGTGAGGTGATGTGGAAATGAGGTGGATGAGAAGTACATGAGGTGGATGAAGGACAAGTACCTTGTAGGTACCTTGGGAGATGAGAAGATTTCCTCAAAAAGGAACTTATTATCCCCAAATGAGGATGAAAGAGACATTTGAAGAATTTTAGAATTCCTCAAAAATCTCCATGGGAAAGGGGAAGTGGTTGGAGAAATAAATGTGAATTAAAAATTCACATTCATTGGAGAGTTTATTGGATAAAAGAAGACATCCAAAAATCTGGAGATTTGTCACATGTGGGTGATGTGACAAGGCCAAGGTTTTAGAAGTGCTTGGCACATGTAAAGTGACAAGTCAAGTCTTCTAGAACTTTGCATGGGGATGGTGAAGACTTTGGAAAGATAAAAGTGAATTAAAAACTCACATGGGGAAGAGGGGAGCTTGGGGTGAATAAATTTGAATTAAAAATTCACATGGGAAAGAAAGTCAAGGCCAAGAAAGGCAAGTGGAAAGGTTGACCAGAAAAGGATTGCCAAATGTGGCTAATGATTCTGATTAAGGTTGTGCAAACACATGATTATGATAATTAATAAGAGATTAGAGGCAAGTGGGAGATTATGGAGGATGTGACACTAATCTTGATTCAGTGGTGCACATCCTAATCATAGATTAATTAATTTAATCCGGATTAAAAGAGGGTTATGGAGAATGTGACAAGGAGAGAGAAAAAGTGGAATTAAAAATTAGTTTTAATCCAAATAAGTCAAATGACTAAATTAAATAAATTGTCTCATTTATTTAATTTAGAGAAGAAAAGGTGTAAGGTAAAGTATTTAATTTATTTAATTACATACTTTAGGAACCTTAGGCAAAAAATGAAATAATGATTAAATAAATTATTTAATCACTATTAATGAAATAGATGAATAGAGTAGACGATTTTGACCATGTGGAAGTGGTCAAATTTAGATGTCTACATTTTTCCCCTATTTGAAGTACTGTTAGAATAACCGTGCTTCAAAGAAAAATAAAATGCAAATGACTCTATAGAGAAAGTAATCAGAAAATGATGCCCCAACGTGGGGAAGAGGACCCGAGTTGTCCAATTAGTGGGAGAAATAGATGAAGATGCCCCAATCCTCCAAGGGAACAACTGTGGCAGGGAAAATGGATAAATGTGAAGGGTATGCCCCCTCGAGAGGGAGACAAGGGAGAAATAGGGGTCTCGTGTGACTTCTTGATAGAAAGAAATAGATGGTATGGTTGGAAAGAGTGTGAAAAATTAGGCAAGTTTTCCTTTTGAACGAAGTGAATCGAACAAACGAGGTGCAAATGACAGCCCTGGGAAGGTAAGAGATTAATCGGAGGAAACAAAAGATAAATAAGGGGTAAAAAATACCCCTTAAAAAGGGTGGTAAAAAGAATATAAGGTAATTTTAAAAATTACCTCACCTCATTTGCACTGTAGCAGTTGAGAGAAGAGAGAAGAAGAAGCAGACGAAGAGTGAAGATGTCATAGGATAATGACACCGAGATCATCCACCGGGCAGACGAGGTCCGACGAGCATACAGATAGCCGGGTGGGTCGCACCAGGTTAGCGTCAAAACACTCCATGCATTATTTTCATGATTTTAACACATTTGAAATGTTTTATGAAAAATGTAACATATGGGTTTTGTGGGCGGGTTAGAATAAAAAAATGGGTAGTTAACAAAAACTAAAAAAAATGTTGAAAAAGATGACATTTTTTGAAAAAACAGAGTCGCTGGCAAGAGGGCGAATATGCCCTCTGGCGGATGGATCCATTGCAGCTCGGGGCAGGTCCGCCCCATTGCATGGGTGATTATGCTCTGACTCGAGGCGGGTCCGCCCCGCTGCAGGGGCGAGTCTGCTCTGGCTTGGGGCGAGTCCACCCCGACCGGGGGTGGGTCCACCCCGCGGCTAGCGACAGCGATGCCGCCCCAGCTGGGGGTAGGTCCATCCCGCTGTAGGGTCGTGTTCGTCCCAGCCAAGGGCGAGTCTGCCCCATTGCAGGGGCGGGTCCGCCTCAGCCAAGGGCGAATCCGCCCCAGCCAAGGGTGGGTCTGCCCCGCGGCCAGGGGAAAATCTGCCCCAGTTGGGGTGGGAGGAGGAGAGGGGGGCAGGGAGGGGAAAGAGAGAGAAAGATAGAGAAGAAGAGAGAGAGAGAGAAAAAAGAGAAGAAACGAGGAAAAAAAAGTCGTGGGATCAGGAAAAGAAATTGACGAAGAATTTAACAAGGTGGATGGTATGTTTGCAGGATTTTGGTCGATTACAGACCCACGAGCAGAGACTAGAGGTACTGGTGGCGATGATAAAGGCGATGAGCAGGGCAAACCACGTAGAATTGGAGTAGGCAGGGTTACTGCACTTAATGCAGATTCCAGAGATGAGAGCGCATAGGGTGATGCTGACAACCCTGATAGAGAGATGGAGCTCAGCGACGTCGGCTTTCCATCTTCTGATAGGGGAGATGACGGTGACCTTAGAGGATGTGTGGCAGATTCTGAGGTTGCTGATATTAGGTCAGGTAGTGAGTGAGACGGTGTCGAGAGGAGCCCAGTTAGATGAGACCGTTCTGGTACTATTCGAGCATGATGATTTGCCGATACATAGGGGATAGATAGACGTAGATAGATGCCTGGCCTTGGGGGTGCCAGCATTACCACTATTTTTGTACTGTGTGATCAATGGGATACTACTGTTGGATCGAAGTAGGCGATTTTGCAGCTTACGGTACATGGAGGTGATTCAACATATTGTCGAGTGGCGGGAGGGGCATTTTTCCTGGGGGTCATGTGTATTGGCCCAGTTATACCGAGACATGCATGTGATTTGCTATCAGGGGATGCAGAGTGTGATGCAAAGGACGTTATTATAGGTGTGGGGGTGGGAGCATATCACGGTGACGAGACCCATAGTGGTGAGGAGAGGAGA